>QGSO01000209.1:2073654-2475817 GCA_011037825.1 Carya cathayensis
TATATGAAGCATAATTTGTAAGTTGCCTTTGACTTTCTTCTTGAAGCAGTAGGGAGAAAACTTTGGACATGCTTGGTAATGGAACCATTAGCAGCAATTGACTTCTAATAGAGGCATAAGAATCATTTAACCCCACCAAGAATTTGAGTACATAATCATATTACTATCTGATTTGTAGAAAGGTGAAAAGTTCACAAGTACATGTTGCCATCTTTCCACATGTGCATGTTGGAAATGACCTATAGCTGATGTACTCGTCCCAAAGAATCTTAAAGATACTGAAATATTCAATAACAGAGAAAGCACCCTGACTGATGCAACTCAAAGATTTCTCAAGATGGAAAACCCTTGGTCTATCACTCCTGAGATATCTGGCTTTAAGTTCATTCGAAAGATCGACAGCAGATGCCAAAACAACAAGCTATTTCGCATTTCTTTTGAAATAGAATTCATCAACCAAGAAAGAACAAGATTATTGACTCTTAACCATGTTGTGTGTTTAACAGGTTGATCAGTAGAAGGAGAAACAATTGAACCATCTATAAATTGTACCTTGTTCTTGACTATCAATGCGATGACTATCGAATGACTCCATGCAACATAGTTTTCTCCATTAAAGATTTCTGATACTAATAAAGCACTAGGATTGTCTCTTGGATGTAAATAATATGGACTCGAGGAATCATCTGAAGGATTTATGGGAGGATGATTAAATGAAGAAGGATTAACAGGAGGAGAATTAACAGAAGAAGAATTGATAGGAGGCAGATCATCAGAACTCATTTTCAAGAATTTGTTCAAGAAAATGCAGAGAAACTTGAAGGTAATTGATGCGAGAATTCCATAGCAGAATTTCTCAAGGTAGAATTTGAGAATTTGGTTGCGAAAGCATTTTAGGTTTTCAATCTGATACCATGTTGAGAATCAAATGAAGTATTGAATCTGAACTTGGTGAAAGTAAAAGTATCGAAAACAAAGAAGGCAAATGAACTTGGTAAGAATGACTGAATTGGATGAATGATTCTTTACATCAGACTTGAGTCCTATTTATAATACATCAACACTAATAACAGAATAAACTGAAATAACTAACTCTCATCTTCTGACTTGCTATCTATTTTAAGTCTTTATTCTTTCCTTTTTAATTCCATGCTTTCAATACGAGATCCAACAATATATTTAGAGAAGTTGGGAATGTTTAAGCTTGGATGTATGTACATATAAGTACCAATTATATGACTTCTATCTTGTACAAATTCATTGCATCTTAGTGCCTGCCAAAAGATCAATGCACGTACACTAATTATGGCTAATCCAATTGGTCAGACGAATGAGGTAATTAATGCATGCTCACAATTGAATACTCTGTGATTAAGCTTTTGATTAATAAATAGAGAGAGATTCAATTGATATTCTCACTTTCATCATTCATCTACTCACTACAAGAAATATGGGTTTTTACAATGAATTTTTTTTCCCAAGCTCTACACCCATGGCAAATACTTAGCTTATAACATGAAAACTGTTCGTAGAGAAAGAAATATGATTTTTTCCACGAGATCATATCCACGAGCAAGATTTGGTGGAAAATACTTACCTAATGTCACAAACAGCATCCGTGGAAAAAGAAAATAACATTTTATCATGAAATCACATTAGACAATTAAAAATTCGTGAAAAAAAATTAACATTTTACTACGTAATTAAGTTGTCACAAATAAATATTTTTTGAGATTTTAAATCTCCACCCTTGGATCACTTAGATCTGTAATCTCCTCCCATATTTCCCCTCGTCCGATCTCCCCCTCCCTTGGCGCCAAAACACCAAACTATTTTCCCTCCCCTCTCTATCTTCCCCCCAATGCCGTTCTGCCTCTCTCCCTCGACCTCTACTCTTCACGCCTCCACGCAGCTGCCATTGCACGCCGCCACACACCCACCGTCACATCCACCTCCACTGTCGCCGGCCAACCCAACCAAGCCCCTCTCTCTCCCGCAGATCTCCCTATCTCTTCACCCTTGAAAACCTTTCTCTCTCGGGTTCCCAGTGCCGCTGCGTCCTCAGCCGCCGCACCACCTCCAGCTACTGGTGTAACTAGCCCCCAAAGGTCCCCAGCCCCTCCACGAGCTCTCCCTCTCTCTCTCACCATCGATCTGCTCTCCCCCGCACGGATCTCACTCAAGCACCTCGTACAAGCCCTTCACTGCCTTCCTCTACGGTGAAGCACCACCCCAAGTCAGCCTTCCACACAGCCACAACGCCACCTCCATGCTCCACTGCCTCCCCTTCAATGCCGTAAGCCAACCCAGAACAGAGTAACCCTATGCTTTTGTTTACCAGATAGGCGAGTTTCTCAAGCAAAAAATGAAAGTTTTTTGCTCCCCTGGTCTAACATGTAGGGTTTTTGGGTTTGTGGATTTGGAATATAAGCTTAGGGTTTAGGATTTAGGATTTAGGATTTATTCTATGTAATTGGAGTGAGGTTTTATTTTCCGGATTACTTATTTTGATTTGGTCACTATACGTTTCTGAGCATTGGTTCTACTTTTTATCTGTGTTTCTTCTGGGCCATTGCCATGAATTGGCCATTAAAATTTGTACTCTGCTATTTTTCTTTACAGTTCGAAAACCTTTTGTTCATTACAAGTGCTTTTGTGAGGCAAGATTGCTTAGAAATGGCAAAAAAATTGTGGATACTATAGAGAATGTCACAAGCATGAGCCCTGGTTTTCCAGGTTTGAGAAGAGTTATATGCACCGTGATGTGGTAACGCATGTTACTGTCTCTTTAGCAGATTTTTTTTATAACTAGAAGCGCTGATGGTAAACTCATAGATATCTTTTTTTCTACAAGTCATAACCTCATAACAAGTCAACTTCAATGGATACCTCATTTAACCTAGTAGTTGTGTAGAAAATTATGTTCTATGACTTCTTTTAAGGAGTTGTTTACTTCATAGATATAAGTTTATGTATTGAGTCAGGCCTTCTTGATTGGTAGATCTCCTGTCATGTTGGAAATGGCAGTTTGGAATTCCTTGGTGCTTATCATTGTGGAGAGTGGATAATAGCATAGTTTTGAAGATTGTGAAAAGTTAGTGGTAGACTTTAAGTCATTCTTTCTCAACACAGCCCTTCATCTATTTCAACCTTCAGGATTTTCTAGATCTTTGTCCTCTTGCTAGTTAAGTGTTTCTCTTGTATATTCCATGTGTACTAGAGTAAACATGCTTTTTCATTCAATAAAACTTTATCTTATAAAACAATAGTATAAGTTTTTGTATTTTACTTGTGTTATTGGGTAACGCCTATTTCATTCTCTTCAATAAAGTTACTTATACTAATAAAAAAAAAATTATTATGTATTAATTAGCTGCAGATGAGGTTCTTAAACTATTTTGAATTACATTAGTGGAGATCTCTTCCAGTTGCATTATTTTTGGAGATACTATTATGTAGCTAATGTGTAGCCATGGTGATAATGAGGACTTTATTAACATTTATTTTCAGATTAATGAGGACTCTGCAGTTGTAACAGACAGGAGTAATGAGCAGTTTTTTTTTTTTTTCTGAACTTAGCAAATGGGTTTTTTTATGAAAGAGGGCATCTCAAGGTCAGCATCTTATTGTAGTACTTATGTTTATGGGATCAATGATGACTACCTTGGTAATTTTACTTTTAGATTTCAATGTAGTTTTAGGATACATAAACTAAGATTATTAAAAAAGGGGTAATTATATCTACCACTACTTGCCATTATTTTTATTGCTATCTCTGCAACACACTTATATATATATATATATATATATATATATATTTGTAAGTGAGGGGGGTTATATAGTTAATTTGATTTGTGGTTACTGCATGGGTCTTTTTCTTTGATGCAAATTGTTTACCAGGGTGTCTTTAAATTTTAATATTGTGCTTTGGTTACAGGTTGTGCATGGTGGTGGGAAAATAGATTTGAAGGGCCTTTATTCGATTGATTGGAAATCTTGCCGGTGTCTTACCATAAGTACCCTGTTAAGGCACATGATTTTACTTACTTTTAGGGTTCATAACTTCATATATCAGTATCTTATATGAATTGGGTTTGCATCTCCTTTTTTTTTTTTCAAAGTATGACCATACTGTCATTGAATTCCAAGAAAGGAATCTGGGCTCATATATTGTTGCAAATTGTTAGCTTTGTCTCTAGTGCCAGATTCTATTCCCAAATAATGTAATCAAGGTTTATCCTTGTTTACCATTTCAGCTTCTTGTGCATACACCCTGACTTACTCATGAAGAATCTTATGCACATAGCTTCTTTAGTTGGTTTAGTGAAACTCAACAAAAAGACATTTGACATGCTTCATGATGAGGTAAATTGTGTTATGTTATTCTATTATTGGGTCATGATTGATTTTAGCCTTAACTTTCTCTCTTTAGAGTTATGCCATGTTACAATGAAAAGATGCTACTTTTTTTCTATGATTTGGCATATTACCATGAAAATCAGGATTGGTTGTTAGGATGTCAACATTCTTTTCATTGGAAATCCTTGAGGAATGTAATTGTTTCCTATTCATAAAATTTCCAGAATGTGATACATGGTTTTTCATTGGTTTGACAATGCTTTAAGTGAAACCTTTTACATATGGCTCCTCGACCATTAGAGTATATCTCTCTTCTTGCTGTTCGTGTAATCTCTAGGACATATTGTTAGTTAGCTCTTCTTTTCTTTTTTCCTGTTTCTGAGCAATAGCTATACAAAATTATATTGGACACATCTATTTTCTTTGCGTGAGTCCCATATACCAATTAAGGAATTTCATGTGCAAATACCATGTATCAACCTTTATGTTTCTACTAGCTATTAATTACCTTAATAATGTGCTTGGAAGTACATCCCACATTGGAAAGGAGGGACTTGTGTTGCTTCTGGATGAATATATGTTAAAATTCTTCAAATGGTTTGTTTTCTTTATAGATTAATTGGTTAATAGCATTGTGTAGAAACATCCTGTGCATTAACTTCCTGCATAGAATCTCATGTAGTTTGAGAAAACTCAGGGTATAATCCAATATCTTGAGGCATGAACCCGCTAGATAATCATTGGAATCCCATGCAAACTATGGGTTGGCTTAGCAAAATTGAGCAAGTCTCAGGACACAACATGCAGAATTCATGCTATCTACTACTTGAAGATGTGAGATGATTTTCTACCTTATTTTGTTCCATGCTGACAGTTTCTACAAAAAGGTTCTGCTATAGTTTTAACAATATTTCTTCCTCTATTTGAATCACTTTTCAATTATGTTTACCATTTTTATGTGTTAAACTAGTAGCGATCAATGTGTATTTTTTTACCTTCTACTCAAGCTAATAACTAAGTAAACAACTAAGGATTTCATTAGAATTTTTTGGTTTATCAAGAACTATCTCTTCCTATGTTTATGCTCTCTACCCATAAATCATGCTTATTTCTAATTTTTCTAAATGCTAGTTCATTGCTTGTGTAGTTGGGATTATAGTTGAAGGAGGGGGAGTTTTGAAACAGGTATACAACTAACTTTTTGGCTTATCAGGCTAGTGCAGAAAATTTGACATGACTTTAGCTCTGATTCCTCTTAAGTTCTAGCCCCTTAGTTTGCCTTTATCTCACCTCTTTAACTCAATCTCAATATGTGACATTAGGAACACCAAATGACCTTAAAATCTCAGACCAAAACCAGCTCTAAGTAGTTGGAACTGAGAGGAACAACAACACACATCTCCTCTCTTTTCTTTCTACTGATTCCTCTTAAGTTCTATCTCAAAAGTGGTAGCTTTCATTACCATAGATAAGTAGTTAGAAACAGACGAAACAGACCTTATAAATCATGAGGGGGAAACCCTAAACTACCATAACCTTATAAATAATATTGTTAGCCTTGGCCTGATTTGCTTGTTTCCTTGTTGAGATTATAGTGTTTATTGTAGTGATTATAGTGTTTGTTCATTATCCAATGCTAATGCACTGAGTGTGTATTAATTTACAAGGAAAGATAAATGAGGACTTCATTATCTTGGATGGGCTTTTGTGAGTTGTTGGAGGCTGCAGTAGTTGGAAGTTTAATTAGAATCTGATTTCTTCTGCTGCTCTAGCTGGGAATAATGATGTAAATGGTTTTCCCAAAACATGTTGAGATATATTTCTTGAATATCATGATGGTCAATCACATGCCAAGTGTTATTTATTATGTTGAACTCAAGTGTTAGATGGATAAAATATCTACATTTGTGTTGGATTGGATTACATGGGCAGTAAGGTTTTTCTTGTAAACATTTTAGTAGAATTAACTAGTTTTTTTTTTTTAGGAAGTGTTATTAGTGTCAATTTGAATCTTGGAGGTTTGTATATAATTTTTTAGCATATATTAGACAATTTTTTATGCTCATTTTTGGCTTCGCCTCATCTTTTTTTGCTTTTACAATTATTTTTTTTTTCTAAATTCTTTTAGCATTTGCCGCGAAGACCACTCACGGCAAATACTTTTTTTTTGGTCGGGAGAAGTTTTTTCCCACAAATATTGTAGTGGGTAATATTAATACCCACCAGTACCTGTTGTGGTAATTGCTACTCCCACAAGGAAAATGGACGTGCTTTTGCGATGAGCTTTATTGGCTCTTGCCACGAAATGTGTCGTGGGAAAATAGAGGTATTGACCACAAATTAAACCTTTCGTGGGTGATAATACTTTTTGCGGCAAGTTTTACGCCACGAGCTGCCCACAACAACAATTGTGGGAATAGGATTTTTCCCTCAAAAAGTTGGCTTTTTGCCATGAATCGTCCCCTTGGGAAAATGCCGAATTTCTTGTAGTGACTAATAAGTATTGCAAGTGTCGTTTACTTCAACATTTCCTCATTGGTTACACTTGTTCTATTGACGTTTACAAATATTTTTATGGTAAAGTAAATCTAGTATATCAGAAAAATTTATATCAGTTTGTAGATTTATTTTTATAGAATTTTTTTGTGGTTGTAGCACTGATCCTAATACTTATAATGTGTAGAACTTCCTTCAATGAAAAAATATAATGTGTAGAACTTCTCTTGGCTATAGCCTTAATATAATAACCATTATAATTATAAAAAAAAGAGTAAAAATACAAGTACCTTTTCTATATAAAGTGATATGGAAAACTTCTATATCAGTAATATGATAAATGTATAACTAAATAGGTTCGCAAATAAATTTCTTCTTTACTTGTTGAGGATTAATTAATATTGTAATAATAAATTCAAGATCATTAACCTTACATGATTATATATATATATGTATGTGTGTGTGTATAAAAAAAATATAAAAATTCTATGTACAATCAATTTTTCACACTTTTTTACGCACTTCATTAAGTGATTAGTTGTGTATTAAAAAAAATTGATGCAGCCAATCACATCAGTTGAGTGCGTAGAGGGTATGCAAAAGTGACTGTATGTAACATTACTCAAAAAAATATTGTGACTGCAAAGAACATGCATGTGATGCATGGCCGCACGTTTACTTCAAATATGGTATGGGGGGCCAGATGAAGATGTGAAGGAAACCCGTGGAAAGCATCCCTTGATAAATTATTATTACATGAAGTGTTATGGGGACCTTCTGATGGATCCGAGTTCAATCGTTCCATGATGTTTTCCTTCACTTTTGCATTCAATATATTTTCTGGAAATGGCCTATTCAACATATTTATATAAATTAAGGTTATCCTTCATTTTTAGATTTCATGGAATGGCATTATAATTAAACTCAAAACTTTATTCATCATTTCATATTTCAAGGAATGGTATAATCAGTTGTACGTAGTTTTGCTCTTATTATCATCTGCATGGCCATGGCTCAAATGTAGCTTTGAAAATAATTTTTGGGCGTAAAAGCCTCGAGATGGCAACTTTCATTTCCAAATTATACCCATGATCATGATGACGACGAGGACAAATGTTAATTGCATGAGACCAAACCCATGGGGCTGACTAGCTCAACATATCCGAACACCACCCATATATACATATCAACTCCAGTTAAGTAATATCGATCTCCATAGTTGAAACTAGGCAAATAACTTATGCACAAGCAATGGTTTCCAGCCATTCCCTAAATATAGCCAAATTTAGTGCAGGCCGCAGGTTTATTTGAATTTAGAAATGAGATGAGACGGTTTTAAATGAAAGTTAAAAGTTGAATAAAATATTATTAGAATATTATTTTTTAATATTATTATTGTTTTGAGTTTTGAAAAAGTTAAATTGGGATTTGAAACAAATTGAATTGTTTATTATATTTTGTATGAAAATTTGAGAAATTTGTAATAATGAGATGAAATGAGATAAAATACTCTCTGAATCCAAAGAATTTTTTATCTTGTATTTCGACTTCATTTTTTTTATTTTATAAAATGTAGTAATCTTACAATAAGTAGTGATGATTTGTTAACCAACCGAATTTATAAGTTGAAGAATTCCGAATTTCAAATGTATATGGGAAGCCGAGAACTAGTGTTGGTTTCTCTATATGCATCTTCAAAATCACATCTTTTGAAAATTGATTTTGCATATAAAAAAAACTCTCATCTTGGGTTATGCATCTTTGAACCAAATAATAATAATAAATTATTCTTTTTTATTCTTTTTTTCTTTCTAAAAATTATTATTTTTATATATTTTACAATTAGCACAATGTGCTCAAAAATATCAATTCCATATATCTAAATATTACCAATTTCATATATCAAAATGACCAATTTTATCAATAAATATTAATATATACTAAAAAGCACTTTGTATCATCAACTTAATACAAATTTAATATATCTAAATGATCTTAATACAAATTTCACAAAGTTGATTAATTTAATTGGTAGGAGAGAGAAAAAATAGTAAAATAATGTTTGAAAAGTGAATGATGTTTCTTCAAATTTTTTTCTTCAAACTTGAAGAAATACTATTCATAACTGTTCAAAAGTTTAAAAATGCTTAATTCAATGTAGACCAATTTAGAGAAATATTATGTAAATATGAA
Source organism: Carya cathayensis (assembly GCA_011037825.1). NCBI lineage: Eukaryota > Viridiplantae > Streptophyta > Magnoliopsida > Fagales > Juglandaceae > Carya > Carya cathayensis. Next base: position 2,082,703 of record QGSO01000209.1, read on the forward strand.
GATAAATATGAAGATGCATAAGCCATTGCCAATGTTCTAATTAGGCCGGGCAAAAAGAGAGTAAAGTCGATTGTTTGATGTACATGATGAAGCTAATTGAAGTAATTTACTAGCTAATTAGAAAGTTGATTGATTGACTAGAAACATTATAAAGGGAAAAAGAAAAGAAGGTAAAGCAAAAGCTATTCCTTTTTTGACAAATTGAGCACAACCAACATGTTTATTCCATTTATGCAAAACCGTGGCTAGTCAGTTCCAACGCGTTTGTCGATGAAAGATCGAGTTGGACCCCCACTGACATATTATAGGGGAAAGGTCCCCCGCCCTCTGCTCACCTGTGTCCATCATATATTTGTATATAGATAATCCCCCAAATATTCTTTCTCAATCAACGACCAGGCCATCTTCCCCCATATGGATGGTATGCCTAGAGAGTTCCTTGTATATCCATCAATTCCACGTACATGGGCAATTCTTTCCTGTTGAACTTAAAACACTTGAATATCCACAATCAAATAATTTGCATTCTTGTTTGAATTTAAAAGTTTTTTTTGTGAGTTTTCTAGATTGTGAATAGTTGTTATCCCCAAAAGTATACCTAACGCCACCTTGACATGATATCAATCGGCACCTACATTAATATTTAGGAGGATTAATTAGCAATTTAGCAATGGCATTAATTTGAATAGAGTGAAAAAGGTAGGGTTGTAGCATCCATTTCCGACTGAGGTTGCACATTATGGGCAGGGCATGCAAGGTGACAAGTAGCTTTCTTTCCTTTTTTTTTTTTGTTTCTTCTCAAAAGGTGACAAGTAGCTATATATAAAGTTATAAACCCCTGATCAACTGTATAGCGTAAAATTTCTAACAGAAATAGTTTGCCACTGGGTCATATATATGGCAGTGAGCACTAACTAAGTCAAAGTCGGTATCCCCTAAATCCGATTCTAACTTTGACGAAGTTCGAATACAAACTCCGACTTACATAAGCTTCAAACTGACTCTAACTCTGATTTATTAGAGCAAACTTGGATTTGAGCTTTTTTTTAGTTTCCTATTTAACTCATTTTTAAACAAGATTTTACATAGTATACATAAATTTTTGTGGGCTTTCAAATTTATAGTTTACTAAAAACATAAAAATAAAAAGTAAACTGATTTTTTATATGAAAAAACCAACCAAAAATATAACTAAAAATAATTCACATGTTATACAAACCTGAAAAAGAAAAATAAAATTTAAGTTATTCAAATCTAAAAAATAAAAAATACAAATTAAAAATAATTAAAAATATACAATAGGCCCTATTCTTGATATATTATCATAAATATCAAGAATAAATTACAGATTTACAAGCCAAATACAAGCCAGCCACAACCATTCACTGCTGAAACACAACCAATCCATCATCCAATCATAAAGTGCTGAGACATAACCAACCACCAAATATTGTTATTTGTTTCCAACTACAACAACAGCCAACGAAACTAAAACAACACAAATTAAAATCAATTACAAATTCCCATAAATTTATAAAATTTATTAAACAAAATTGAATAAACAACGGTTACACAATTTCACAAATGCACCTAAAACTTCAATCATATTCATGTAGTATACTCGCCATACTAGCGATTAATTCTACGTTAAGATGTTAAAATATAAGAAATTAGTATCACAAAATGACAAAATCAAGATATATATATTAAAAAAAAACCTAAATATATTACTTGAGTCTAACTTATAGTTGTCTGTATCATCAATTGTATCCAAAAATATTTTTGACTCAAGCATATAATATTAGACTTCAACCAGCTTTGCACTCAAGAGTCTCTATCTACAATTCTATGAGCCAAAGAACTCCGAAACAGATCCAGGATACAGCCTCCTGTGCTAAATGTTGACTCAAATGCTAAGCTGGTGATCAAGATGACCAAGATATCTCTTGCCATTAGAGCAAGAACCAGATATTTGGTGGAGTTGACCTTCCACCAAATTAAAATTTTGAACTCTCCATAAGAGTTTAAACATCCTCCACCAAATACCATTTTAGCTCCAACTTACAATCCATCAAGAATGCATATTTTTGCTCCTCATGAAAGTTTCTCAAAAAAGCCAAATAATCAATTGAACAACTACTCTCACTTGATGTACACCCTCATTCCGAGTATGAGATATAGTTGACCTAGACCCACTTGCACACCCACCACCAAATGTAATATACCATTCAAACAAGAGTTCCATATTCCCCTTGACAAATTCTTGACCCTTCTCATTGCCAAATGTTTGATTGAACCAATATGCTTTGGTAACCAACTTATACCGTGGATCAAGAATGGTAGCAATAAACAACAACTTGCTTATCTTTTAAAGATCTCCCTAATATTTATCATACTTTGTTTTCATTCTATAAGCCATTGTACTCAAGAGTTGATTACTCAAAAATTGTTTAAGTTTGCATGAATATCAATAAGCTCTTGAAAATACATATTCAAGGTTACATATAGTGTACCATAAATACGCAATGTGACATTGCAAAATATATTAAGAAACTTCGTAAAGTTTCCGATAGTATCCCAATCATCAGGCTCAGGAGCTCCTAATCCCTCTTTCATAGGTTCGTCCTCAGACAAATAAACTCGTGTATAAGGATCTTCATCAAGTAGAAGTTGGAAGGCTTTTTTATACTTATTAGCTACATCCAATAAACGATGAGTTGAGTTCTATCTAGTATGCATGTCAAGACACAAGAAACTAAAACATTGAAATTTTGACCTATCAACACAAGACTTGAAAGTGACAAGTCTTTGGGGAGAAGATGGCATGTATTTAAATCAACATCTTTTAAACCTTCATTTTACAATAACATTTAAAATGTGTGTACTACACCTCATGTGAATAAACTCGTGATCCTCAGCACATTCCTTACTTCCAATTTTCCTTTCTTTAAATCGATCAATAGTGGAGTTATTAGAGGTAACAATATCCACCGTAATGGTAAAACTTTTGTCAATGCGGTCAAGCATACACTCCTCCAACTCCTTCCCAATTATTGCACCTTTGTGATCAATAATTAAGTAAATGAAACGATTCGTATATGCAACTTCCAACTACTATCAATAAAGTGAGCTGAGACACACACGAAGTTAATATTTTGGATAGAAGTCCAAGTGTCGGTGATCAAACACACTCTTTATTTGGTAGTAAAAAAACACTTTCTTCAAACTATCATTCTCTTTCAAGAATAGCTTCATGCAATCCTTCATTACCATAAAAGGAGAATGAGTAGGAAACCTAGGATCAAGGGAATTAGTGTAGTCTCGATACCATTGGCCCTCAACAATCACAAACTGTAACTCATCCACTATCATCATCCTAGGAAAAGCAGCTCTTATTTTTTTCTCATTATACTTAATGATTACTAGATTCTTCTCCCCTTCCCCTCCTTCAACTCTTACCTTTGTGACCAAGAATTTGGTTACAATCTGCTTACCTTGCCTTTTAGGATAGCATTTCCATAGCCTCCCACACTGGTTACAAGCTGCTATAGGTTTATCTGCATCACAATTTGACAGTCTTATGAAGTGATCCATACCTTATACCTATTCTTGGGGTTTCTACTACCTGGTTGAGGATGGGGATAGAATAGAAGGTAGCAAGAATGCCAACTGAAGAGTCTTTCACTAGACTCTTCAGTTACAGGATTCTTAATAGGCTGTTGTAGTTGTGGTCCTTTTGGACAAAATGCAGAGGTGGATGTAGGAGTGCTTATGCCTTCAACATTCATGATTTAAAAACTTAAATAAAACATACAAACAAAATAGCACAGTTAATCATACATATACAACCCCCAACTAATAACAGAGAGCATTTGTTAATCATCATCATCATGAATAACATGCTAAAACATCCCCAAACTAACATAAACAACCTTATAGTTGTTATATGCAAAAATAGCCTTATAGTTGTATACAAGAAAACTATAACAGATCAATTCAAGTTGGAGTCGGAGTAGGAGTCAGAATCTATAACACATATCCTTGTTGTGGGACTTTAAGAAATAGATTTAGAAAATGAGACGAGAATTATTGAGCTTTTTAAAACTTTTTTCATTTTCTCCCCAGGATATAAAAGATTCTATAAGTAAAATCAAAATCTGGTTTGTAAATTAAAAGAGAATTTGCATACAATTATTAAATGTTTCCTAGGCTTTTGTCACCTTCTCCTTCTTCCATGTCAATCTTGATATTTCATCCTCATTTTGTTCCTGGGTGAGGCACACATGAAAACAAACTAAGTCAAACACTCAGTAAGCATTATTTCATATTGTAAAAATATACAAACATAGGTTTTCATTCACGCATTTATCATTCCATTGCATACTTTACATAAAAGATTTCCTTCTTTGAAAACATAACAAGGTGGGGTTTTTCTGTAAAAAGGGTTTCATTTCGTTACGTTGTCCAAATTCATCCTCCATACATTACTTTCATTTCACTTGTACAAGTCATTATTCAATCTTTGAAATGTAGCCCATTTCATTTAATCCTAAGCCTATCTATGAACCTAAAAGCCCAACTTCATTTCTAACTCATAAAGTGAACTCACATGCTTCACTTTAACCTCCAAAACATCAATCAACAAGCTTACAACCTAATCCAACTTTTCCATAAGACCCAAAGTATAATTACAATACCCTTCCTCCATACACAATCCAATCCAACATCAACTCAAATTCCTATTCACTTCCTCACATACAAACATATAACAAAATCCAAACCAGTATACATGTAGAACCCACCTCAAATACACATGTACTATACCCTCTTTATCACCTAAGATCAATGTACAATCCATCAAAATATCAACTTGTTTTTTACAAGCTTCATACATACATAAAATACATGATATATACAACTATGTCCAGCTCTCCAATTGAATCAATTTAAGCTCAATAAATAACCCATTGGCTTAAAAAATAACACGACCATACCCCAAACCAGTACACAATATACATTTGTCGAAATGCATACCGTTCACACCAAAATACGCATAGTACAACCATCAATCGATTGGGCTCAACATAAATCCATCACACACCAAGTAAACTTCATATCACATTCAATATGCAATAAGTCTATCCACCAAACATGCATACTCTATAAGAAATTCTCCATCCATACATCACTTATAATTTATCATAACCAACATATTAAATATACAAAATCTGTCATATCTTTCACGAGTATCCTTATACAATTTTTATGTTACTTAATGACATTCATACATCTCCAAAATGTTATCATCTTGCAACTATAATCATGCATACCTCACCAAAAAAATAAAAATAAAATAAAAATTGAAGAAGCAAGAAAATCACTTTAAACACAATCTGTCAACATTCTTGAGCCTCATGGTCCTTATATAAATTCGAATCCATAAAACCCATTACAATTATCATGCTTCACAATTTCCCAACCTCCACAATCCCAACACTTTATGAGGCATCCATCCACTTCACAAATTACGCAATCATCCCATTACTTCACACAACGCATGACCGCATCACAACTAGACATTAATATCATCAATTCTTAGTTTATCACAATAAACGCATTCAATATGTACATAAAATTTGTCCATATATTTGGACGCAAAACCATTTAATCAAGTAAGATATTAATCTAAGAGATACGTAATTATAGATTATAACAAAATTGAAGGGCTAAGCAATGGCGCACAGAGGAGAGGACAATGTGCATGCTGCGAATGGGAGTTGCTTGGCTGATCTTCAATGCATTAGCGAAAGGGTGGAGGTCCTCGGCCTACCATGGCTGGAGGTGCAGACAGAGGGCTGCGCTTACGGCGGAAGGGAGCCTACAACAGTTTGTGGTGATCTGGGGGTGAGGGAGGTGTTGCTGTGTGGTGGGTCACACTTGGATCGATGTGAGTGTTGTGCAATACAAAACCGTGAAACTTAGGTTGCTATGTGTGGCTCTCGACTTCTAGTGGTGTTTCTTGTGGTGGTTTTGAGTTCTTCGATGGTGGTTGGTGTGCTTACGGGTTGACCTTAACTTGTAGAACTCATGGAAACTGATGCAGGGGGATCCGAGACAGATGATGCTGAGCTGTCAGATTGCACCTTGATGGCGCTGAGATACCATGAGTTGGCAGATCAGCGCAAAGGCGGGAATTGATTGTGATATGTTCCTCATTGGGGCCGTTTTGAGTGCGTTTCAGTCTTTTGGCCATAACTTTGGCTACGGGTGTCGGAATCGCACATAAGACCCCAATTTGGAAAGCTCCTTTCAGCGCGCACGCTGTCCACATCGAGTATGACTCCATGTGCCTTTTTCTCAACCTCAAATTCTGCTGTTTTCCCCTCCAAATCACTAGTTTTAGTTATTTTTTTACTATTTATGGTAATATTTCGCTTGTCAGTTAGGAAGTCATTTTAAATCCGATTTGGGCTGGATTTTTTGCAGATTGATTATTTTATTTCGAATTTCAATTTAGAGTGATTTTTGAGATTTTGTTATTTTTGGCAAAATTTGGATAAACACGATTTTTGGCTATAACAGTCCGGCTTGTGGACTGATTTTGATCATTACTTGATTTTATAATATTCCGTTAAACCCTAGAGACTTTTCTCTCTGGTTTTGGGCGAATTTTCTCCTGTGAATCATCTGTTGGAACTAGCCTGTAGGATAATCGCTATCCTGTCCGGCATCAGTTGGCATCAGAGCTTCAACATCTTCCTGGGAAGTTTCACCAGTTTCAATGGCTGGAGGTCGTGGTCGTCATGGGCAGGTTCCGAATGAGGAAGCCGAACGCCGTGATCGCAGCGTTCAGGATGCGATGATTGAGGATTTGCAGAGGCAAGTCGCAGAATTAACCCAGCGCCTGGCGGCGCAAGATTTCGAGGATCGTGAGGCCTCTGATCACGATTCTAATTCCACTTTCGATAACCCATATCACAATCGTGCTCTATTCCGGGAGCACTGTGGTCGGGAGGAGCGTCATGGAGACCTCGGTTTTCAGGTCGATTTGCCTGAGTTTTCTAGTACGTTACAGGCCGAGGGATTCGTGGATTGGATTAATGAAGTGGAGCGTATTTTTTATTATAAGGAAGTCCCCGATCGTGTGAAAGTGAAACTGATCGCCATCAAACTTAAGGGCAGAGCATCTACGTGGTGGGAGCAGTTGCGACGTTCACGAGATAGGCAGGGCAAGGCCAAGATCACTGATTGGGAGAAGATGAAGAAGAAGATGAAGGGTCACTTCCTTCCCTTCGGCTACACGCAAACCTTGTTTCAGCGACTTCATGCGTTGAGGCAGGGCACGCGATCAGTCGATGATTACACGGAGGAGTTTTACCAATTGGTTGCCCGGAACGATTTATCTGAGACGGAGGAGCAGATGGCGGTGCGGTATTTGGGGGGTTTGTGCCAGCCCTTGAAAGATGTCCTCAGCCTTCATTCACTGTGGAATGTTTCGGAAGCCTACCAGCGTGCACTTGCTGTTGAAAAATAGCAAAACAGGAGACCAGTGATCAGGAGCGATCACAACAGTCGGCCAGTTCGCCCTCAGGATTCCCGTCCTATCCAACAGCCACCGGAGGGTAATTCTAACCCTACTATTAGATGTTTTCGTTGTGGTGAACAAGGGCATAGGGCGACTGATTGCAGGAAGCCTGCTAATCAAAAGGGGAAAATTTGTTGATTGAGGAAAACGCGGTAGACGAGACTGAGGAGATTGGCGAGCCCGTGTATGACGATAATGAGACTGATGATGTGCTGTATGGAGATGGTCATGAGACTCTGGTCGTTCGCAAGAGTCTACTGACTCCCAAGGGCGATTCAGGGGACGATTGGTTGAGAACCAATATTTTCCACACGACCTGCACAGTTGCAGATAAAGTCTGCAAAATGATCATTGACAGAGCCAGTTGTGAGAATGTAGTGTCCGAGGAGGTTGTCCAGAAATTGCAGTTGAAGACGGACCGTCATCCTAAGCCATACAAGTTGTAATGGCTAAATAAAGGCAGTGAGGTAACAGTTGATAGGCGATGCCTCGTGTCTTTTTCAATTGGTAGAAAATATTTCAATAATGCCTGGTGTGATGTTGTGTCTATGGATGCGTGTCATGTATTGTTGGGTCGACCTTGGCAGTATGATTGCAGTGTCATTCATGATGGACGGAAGAATACATATTCCCTTAACATCAAGGGAAAAAAGATTGTGTTGGCGCCCCGGCGGGAGGGACTCACTCCTACCCCGGTAACCAATAATACTAACCTGCTTTCCATATCCAGGCTTTTATATAAGATTGAGCATGGAGGCGTGGTCTATGCTTTACTACCTTGCGAGAATAGTGCAGTAGACGTGGATACAGATTTACCAGTAGAGGTGCAGCGGCTGCTAGCAGAATTCTCTAACTTGATGCCAGAGGATCTTCCTCCTGGGCTACCGCCTATGAGGGATATTTAGCATCAAATTGACCTTGTTCCTGGGTCAAGTTTGCCAAATCGACCAGCATATCGCCTCAGTCCCAAGGAGGCTGAAGAGTTGCAGTGACAGGTGGTAGAGTTGTTGGAGAGGGGCTATATCCGAGAGAGTATGAGCCCATGTGCAGTCCCTGCCCTGCTAGTGCCAAAGAAAGATGGTTCTTGGCGTATGTGTGTTGACAGCTCAGCGATCAACAGAATTACATTGAAGTACCGGTTTCCAATTCCCCGTCTGGATGATATGTTGGATCAGCTATCCGGTTCTAAGGTCTTCTAAAAAATTGACCTTAAAAGCGGATACCACTAGATCAGAATAAGGCTTGGAGATGAGTGGAAGACGGCGTTTAAAACGCCACAAGGGTTGTATGAGTGGATGGTCATGCCTTTTGGGCTATCCAATGCACCTAGCACGTTCATGAGATTTATGCATCAGGTCTTGTGGCCTTTTATGGGGAAATTCGTTGTAGTTTACTTCGATGATAGCCTCATTTATAGTCCGACATGGGCTTCACACTTCGATCACCTCTGTGCTGTTTTTGAGATGCTGAAAACGGAGTGCCTGTTTGTCATTCAGAAGAAGTGTTCTTTCTTCACTACTTTTGTGACCTTTCTTGGTTTTGTTGTGTCTACTGATGGTGTTCATGCAGATCAGTCAAAGATAGATGCAGTCTTGGAGTGGCCCAGACCAAGGACCTTACATGACATCCGAAGTTTCCATGGATTGGCATCTTTCTACTGCCGGTTCATTAGAAATTTCAGTACTCTGATTGCCCCTATCACAGAGTGCCTCAAGGGGCGTGATTTCCAGTGGTCTGAGGAGGCAGAGGCCAGTTTTCAACTGGTCAAGCAGAAGATGACCGAGGCACTAGTTTTGGCACTTCCTGATTTTGACAAAGTGTTCGAGGTAAATTGTGATGCATCTGGCGTTGGCATTGGTGGTGTTCTGAGTCAGGCAGGTCATCCGGTTGCTTTTTTCAGTGAGAAGCTATCGGGATCAAAGAAAAATTATTCCACTTATGATCTGGAGTTCTATGCCATAGTTCAGTCCTTGAAGCATTGGCGTCACTACCTAGTACAGAAGGAGTTTATTCTGTTTACCGATCATAAGGCCCTGAAGTACATCAATGGCCAACACAAGCTGAGTAGACGTCATGCCAAGTGGGTGGCATACTTGCAAGAATTCACTTTTACGCTGAGGCACTAAGCAGGGAGTCTGAACCACGTCGCAGATGCCCTGAGCCGTCGTACCTTACTCCTCACCACCATGAGTACCAAAGTTGTAGGCTTTGAGACGTTCACAGATATGTATGCAGCTGATCCTTCCTTTGGAAGGATATTTCAGGAGGTAACTGAGGGTCACCGTCATGATTTTGTTTTGTATAATGGGTATCTGTTTCGTGGATTACAGTTGTGCATTCCAGATTGTTCATTGAGGCAGCAAATTATAAGTGAGCTTCATAATGAGGGACACTTTGGCCGAGATAAGACCTTGGCCCTTATCTCTTCTGACTTTTATTGGCCCAAGTTGACTAGTGATGTGGCCCATTATGTGGACCGTTGTTATGTGTGCCAGCGGTCTAAGGGAGTTCTCACCAATGCGGGCTTGTACACTCCCTTACCTGTTCCTGAACCTCCTTGGTTCGATGTCAGCATGGATTTTGTATTGGGCTTACCCCGCACCCAAAGGGCCTCGGATTCTATCTTTGTTATGGTTGACAGGTTTTCCAAGATGGCCCATTTTGTAGCTTGCAGGAAGACTATGGATGCTGTCCGGATTGCCCATCTTTATTTCAGGGAGATTGTGCGTTTACATGGTGTTCCTCGATCCATCACTTCAGATCGTGATACCAAGTTCATCAGTCATTTCTGGAAGAGCCTGTGGAGGAAATTGGAAACGCAGTTGAATTTTAGTAGCGCCTACCACCCCCAGACGGATCACCAGACCGAGGTGGTGAACCGGAGTTTGGGCAACCTTTTGAGGTGTTTGGCAGGAACGAAGCCGAAGTAGTGGGATTTGGCATATCCTTAAGCAGAATTTGCCTACAACAGATCGAAAAACAGAACCACAGGTTTAAGCCCATTTGAGATTGTCTATGGTCAGAACCCATCCGGGGTGCTGGACTTAGCCCCTATTCCACGTATAGGATGTTTCAGTCCTAAAACAGATGAGATGGCAGAGTATCTTCGGGGTATCCATGAGCAGGTGAAACAGACCATTCATGAGAGCAATACCAAGTACAAGACTCGGGTTGACAGTCATCGTCGTCAGGTACTTTTTGATGTTGGTGATTTTGTTTGGGCTGTATTAACTCGTGATCGTTTTCCTGTTGGCGAGTATAATAAGCTTAAGGATCGGAAGATTGGACCTTGTGAGATCGTGCAGAAGATCAATGATAACGCTTACAGGTTGCACCTTCCCAGTCACTTGAAGACTTCTGATGTCTTTAATGTGAAGCACCTAAGTCCTTGTTTTGTGGATTCGACGACACAACTCTGAACTCGAGGACGAGTTCTTTCCAACCCGGGGCGACTGATGCAGGGGGATCCGAGACAGATGATGCTGAGCTGTCAGATTGCACCTTGATGGCGCTGAGATACCATGAGTTGGCAGATCAGCGCAAAGGCGGGAATTGATTGTGATATGTTCCTCATTGGGGCCGTTTTGAGTGCGTTTCAGTCTTTTGGCCATAACTTTGACTACGGATGTCGGAATCGCACATAAGACCCCAATTCGGAAAGCTCCTTTCGGCGTGCACGCTGTCTACATTTAGCATGGCTCCATGTGCCTTTTTCTTGACCTCAAATTCTGCTGTTTTCCCCTCCGAATCACTAGTTTTAGTTATTTTTTACTATTTATGGTAATATTTCGCTTGTCAGTTTGGAAGTCATTTTAAATCCGATTTGGGCCGGATTTTTTGCAGATTGCTTATTTTATTTCGAATTTCAATTTAGAGAGATTTCCGAGATTTTGCTATTTTTAGCAAAATTCGGATAAACACGATTTTTGGCTATAACAGTCCGGCTTGTGGACTGATTTTGATCATTGCTTGATTTTATAATATTCCGTTAAACCCTAGAGACTTTTCTCTCTGGTTTTGGGCGAATTTTCTCCTGTGAATCATCTGTTGGAACTAGCCTCCAGGATAATCGCTATCCTGTCCGGCGTCAGAAACCCAAAAGCATGAGAGGGGAAAATGGAGAGAACTAGAGAGAAAGGTGGCCGGAGAGAGAGATGGAGAGGGAGGAGCTTACAGGCGAGAGGTGGCACATCTAGTGATGGATGTTCAATGCAGATGTGGAAGGGCCCAGCGGGGGGCGTGGGGGGGGGGGAGAGGCACGACTGGGGGTTTCCATTGAGTGGTGTTGTCGATGGTAGTAGCTGCGCACAACAACTGGTGGTGGAGTTGCAATTGCACAGAGCAGTTGAAGAGGCGAAGTGGGATAAAGAGGACGCGAAAGAGAGTTGTGTATGTTGACCGATTCAACCAATTGAGATATTTTGAGTTAACTCTGAGAGAGAGAGAGAGAGAGAGAGAGAGAGAGAGAGAGAGAGAGAGAGATTAAAGGAAAGGGATAAGAAGAGGTAAGACGCAAGCTGGACCATACACTAGGAAAAGTGGTTGATTTAAATCCAAGGATTTATATTTAAAACATAGATAAATAAAAAGGAACTAATAGAGAAAATAGAAAGGAAAGGAAAATAGACTAGGTCCAAAATCAAACTTTTAATGTTGATCTAAAATAATATTTTTTTCATTATAAAATAATATGATGAATTTTAATAAATATTTCTAGGTAGGGCTGTAAAAAAAAAAAACCAGTGAATCTGTCTAGTCCGCTAGCAGTTCCTACTTAGCAAAACCAGTTGAAAACCATTCTAGTTCTAGTTTTGGATTTTAGAATGCCGGTTTGTACCGAACCAAACCGGTGCATAATTTTATATTACATATAAAAGACTTTTAATATTATATTATATATAATAAATGTTAAATTGTTAATTAATATAAGATGAAATTTTAAAATGTTATTATTCATGTCTATTAATTTTATAACATAAAATTAACCTTATAAATCTTAATATAACATTTAATTATGATATAATATAAATTAATCTTATAATTTTAATATAACATTTAAATTTTGATATGACATATAAATTTAATTTTAAAACATAACATTAATATAATATAAAATAAGGGATATGGGTCAATCACTTACTAAAATTTTGTTTGACTATGATTTTGTTCATCCACAAAATCAGAAAAATTGGACCGGACCGAACTGGACTGAAACCGGTTTCGATGGTGAATCGGTCTAGTATCGGTTTTTAAGTTTTAAAAATCGGTATATACTGGTTCGGTTATAAAAAAAAATATCCAAAATTGAACCGAACCAGACTCATTACACCCCTATTTCTAAGAGAATTAAGTTCATCTAAACAAATAGGGTTTTTAACATAAATATGATAGTTAATCTTAAAAATTATTTCTAAGAGACAAAATCATTTAACTAAAATGAATTTGTAATACTATATTATTTTTGAGACTCCAATATTAAATAAACTTACTTTTAAATTAGCTTTGATCCAATAATACTAACAATACCCCATTTAAAATAATTTTGGACATTTAAAATCTTTGAAATATTTTAAATACTTGTCTCACTTAAAATTCATCTGCTAGATTTAAAATAAATATTTGAGATTTTAAGACATTTAGGTGAAGTTCATGACCAACCCGAGAGAAAAATGAGCAGTTGGTCACAATCTTCCCTCCATATAAATATTCCGTCATCGGAATTTGTCTATACGCCATTCAAATCCATTCATACTCATCCTTACATCATCTTCATGCTTTCATACACCTTCATTGCTTCAGTCAATTCTTTCATTGTACCTTGTATCCTCGTGTCTTGACAATCCTCCGTTGACATACTCAAATCATATTCAGTTAATTAATCTGATCCATCATGTAGCCTTTTTACATTACATACTAAAATTCATACTGAAAAAAAAAGCTCGTAATTACAATCGTATCCTCCAACTTGGTTCTAACTTAACTCTGTCATCCATGCACTTTGTGACTATTGTAGTCTATCTACTATCATAGTTAATTATCGTTTCTAATTCGTTCATCACATAAACATGTAACTACTTCTATACATTCCTAGAATTCAACAATTCATTATTTCCTTTCTAAATTCCTTCATTCCTAATAACTTCATTCACTTCAAACACTTAACATCACTTCTCATGGTGGGTGCCATTATGAAATGAATGCATAGACTTATTCATACTTTTGAACATCATAACATTAAAACATAAACATTTTCATATACTTACTATAGAACAGGACAGGTCGTTGGAAGACTTTAGCGTAGGTTTTCCTTGCCCTTCCTATTTTCATTTCAAAAGTTTTCTTTCTTTGTAAAAATTTCTCTATTTTGTTTTGAAAAGTTTATAGAATCTTTTATAGCTTGGGTTTTGCTCTTATTTCTGTAATGCCCGTCCTTGTAGTGAAATTTTAAGAAATACTTTTAAAAAATGAATATGATTTCATATATTTATTAAAAGCTACCTAGGCTTTTGTCACATTCTCTTTGGGCCATGTCCATCCTGCACTTCGTCTTCATTTCGTTCTTGTGTGGGGCATACATGAAAATAAAATGAGTCGAATATTCAGTAACCATTACTTCATACTATAAAAATATACAAGCATTGGTTTTCATTTATGCACTTATCATTCGTCTCATACCTTACACAAAATATCTTTTTTCTTTTTTTTTTTTTAAAAAAATTACAATGTGGTGGTTTTCTATAAAAATGGTTTAATTTCCTTATTATTCTCACACCTTATATATTCATTCATAAAGAAACTAAGATGTTTCATATATCTAGTTACACTTATCACTTTCCTTTATCCTATACACATCATTACTGTAATACCCCAATGAAATGCCTAAACCACATGGCTCATACTCCAAAAGAACTTGTCAGTGATATAATTGGAGTCACATTGGAACCTTATAAAGAGCAAGAACTTTTCATTCTCAAGCAATATGAGATTTCATTCACCACCTACACTTATTTTTATAATATGGGGTATCACAGTTACATCTCGTGTGTTAGAGTTAGCATCTTTTGGACCTAGACTTTCCTTTTGGCCACGGATTAGAAATCAATCCATTAAGATAAAACCACTAGGCTGGTGCACTACCAATGGAACCAGTTTGGCATTGCAATTTGCCATTTTCCTCTTTGTACCACCATTCATTTCCTCATAGCCATTACATAGCTTCATACATTAAAATATTTATTTTCTTTCCTTTCCTTTCATTCATTCCTTTTAGTTCTTTCCTTTTAATTCCTTTCATTCATCATATCATTTCATTTCTTAAAACATCATTTCATAACTCAAAGCATAAAACCTTATCATTTCATTTAATGGAACTACTACATATAACATTTATTTCACATGCATACAACTATTCTTGGGGTGCATGAAAATGGGTTGCCAAAAAAGACCATTAGATAGGTATACTTTAAAACATTAATACTTTTAGCATACTTTCATAAACATGATTTCAGTTCTAAAAAAATATTTCATTTCCTTCATTGCTTAAAAATAACAATTTTTTTCATAAAAGTATTTTATTTCCTTTTGCACAAAGAGAACATTTTTTTTTCTTTTTTCTTTTTCTTTTTCTTTTTAATATCATTAGAAAACTTTATAAGAGTATGAACATTATACTTACCTAGATTACATGCCATTTTCATTTCATATGGTCAATTCGTTTGCGTGTCAGATGTCGACCTACATTTATATGTAACCTTACATCATTTTCTTTTCATTTATGTATGCAACGTAATCTTTAAACTTGCATAAAACTATCATTTACTTAAACTTCCTTTACTTAGACATAGGCTATTATCCAAATCCATCCTCCATCCATTACTTTCATTTCACTTGTACAAGTCATCATTCGATCTTTGAAACATAGTTGACCTTTCCATTTAATCTTAAGCCTATCTATGAACTTAAAAGCCCAACTTCATTTTAGCTCTCATGCTTCACTTTAACCTCCAAAGCATCACTCAACAAGGCCATGAGATCCAAACTGCAATTACAATACCCTTCCTCTATTCACACAACGCACGACCACATCACAACTACACATTAACTCCATCACTTCTCAGTTTATTACAATAAACGCATTCAATATATACATAAAATCTATCCATATATTTGGACACAACTCCTTTTAGTCAAGTAAGCATACTAATCTAAGAGATATGGAATTAAGGGTTATACCAAAATTGAACGGCTAAGCAATGGCGCACGGAGGAGAGGACATCATGCTGTGGATTGGAGTTGCTTGGCCGATCTGCACAAGCAAGAGGGTGAGTGTCCTTGGCCTACCATGGTTGTAAGTGCTGACAGAGGGCTAAGCTCCCGATGAAAGGGAGCCTACAATGGCTTGCGGTGATCTGGAGGTAAGGGGGTGCTGCTGTGTGGTAGATCATGCTTGGATTGATGTGTGTTGTGTAGGTGCAGGTGGGACATGGGTTACTGTGTGTGGCTCTCAGCTTCTGGTAGCGTTTCTTGCAGTGGTTGTGAATTCTCTGATGGTGGCCAGTATGCTTATAGGCTGACCTTGAATTGTCCCATGGAAACTGAGAGACGTGAGAGGGGAGAATGGAGAGAAAGAGAGAACAAGGTAGTTACAGAGAGAGAGAGAGGCATTAGTGGCTGGGTTTTTTCAATGAGTGGTACTGTCAATGGCAGCTGTTGTGCAAGGTGGCTGGTGGTGGCATTGCTGCTGCATAGAGGAGCTAAAGAGGGGAAACGAGATCAAGAGGAAGAGAGAGTGAGAGTTATGTGTATGTTGATCGATTGACTCAATTGAGATATTTTGGCTTAAATGGGTGTGTGTGTGTGTCTAAAATTAAAGTGAAATGGATGAGAAGAGATAAGAAGAAATTTGGACCTTACACTTGGAAAGGGGCTAATTTAAATCAATGGTTGATATTTGAAACATAGATAAATAAAAAGGAACTAATAGAGAAAATAGAAAGGAAAAAAAAAAAAGACTAAGTGCAAAATCAAACTTTTATTCTTGATCTAGAATAATATTTTTTCATAATAAAATAAAATGATGAATTTTAATAAATATTTCTAAGAGAAATATGTTCATCTAAATAAATAAAGTTTTAACATAAATAAGATAATTAATCTTAATAAATATTTCTATGAGACGAAGTCATTTAAATAAAATGAATTTGTCAAACTATATTATTTCGAGGCTCCAAAATTAAAGAGGCTTACTTTCAAAATTAGATTTGATCCAATAACACTAAAACTAACCCATTTAAGATGTTTTGGGACACTTAAAACCTTTGAAATATTTTAAATACTTAACTCACTTAAAAATCATATGCTAGATTTAAAATAAGTACATGAGATTTAAAACATTTAGGCCAGGCTCATGACCAACCCGAGAGGAAAATGAGTGGTTGGTCATAGAGTCGGTTAGACAACACCTCCAACTCTAGGTAGAAATAAAAAACCCTACTCCATCTTTGATGGTACAGATTCTGATTCGTAGTCAAATTTTCATGTTTTTGCTCAGCCCTTATCATATGTCCCCACTATATACCTAAGTGCTAAAAAAATTCATTTTGCCACTAAATATATAAGAGTAATGTTAGATACAGTTATGAGTTGAGCAAGTGTCATGCATGAGTCATGCACTCCTTTTAAAAAATAGTTGGGTTCATCATTAAGAAAATTAATTAATTTTTATTTTTTTTAATGTTGGTCTCATATTTGCTCACATTTTTTTTTTGTCAAATTGAGTGCGTGGAGCTTGTGCACTCTATAATTGCAAATATCATTTATCTGTATATAAATATATAGTTAAAAAACACAAAATCTAAATATATTAATTAATCCTATAAGATCATATATTATTTTCATGAAATATTCCATTGAAATGGAAGACAACTATTCAATAATTTGGTTTGATTTTCTATTAGGGTGAATAATTGTTTCAATGCAATTATTAAAAATAGGAAGGATGGTTGTTCTTTGTATATATAAATATAATATTTTAAAAGAATACTCAAACCATCTACATCCATGACCATATATGAAAGTGGCAAAGCCACCTCATCAACATTTAGGAGTTGTCATCAAGGTTGGTTGGGCCACAGTTGCCACAATAGGCTGCTTAGGCCACACCACGGTAAATATAGCAGGGTTGCTTGCCAAGTTTGTGATGCCCCCAACTCCCACATATGGGAATCGAGGCATCAGGATGCGTGACCTATGTTGTCATCATCCTGATGCCTCGATTTCCACTTGTCCGTATGTGGGAGTTGGGGGAGTTACGAAGTTGATTCCATTTGTGATAGTGTGATAGGTGACCACTATAATTTTGGGCAGTTGTAAGTTAGGCATTCTAAACTATACTCATTATTTATATATAGAAGCCTATAATCCGCGCAATGCGGGGACTGATTATTTATGCAAGAATTTATAGATTTATATTTAAATGATTAGTGCTATTTAAAAGCCTTTACACCTCATATTATCCATATGGCATAATTTGATTTGTAAAATTCAAATTTTAAAATGTATCTTTGAAGTCAAATTATTCCAAGTGAATGATGTGTGGTGGAAAGACCTTCAAATATATTTATTTTATTTAAATATAAACTATACATTACTGCTATTACACTATTCAAAATTTATAATTATAATAATTGATCAATATATAAATATGTGAAAAATGTTGAAAAATGTATGTCTATTTAAAATGAAGCATGCGTATATTTTATTTTAAGCTTTGAGTGAATAAACAAGTATGTGAGTAATTTAAAACTATTAAACTATATATAAACTACTTTATAACATTTCAACGGTAATTTGTGTTTGTCAAAATTTAGCCGAAATGTAGAAATTCCATTATTGTCAAACTTGAAAATGAAATAAACTAAATTTAACATTGCAATCAATAAAGAATATCCAAGATTAATTTTCCTCAAACTCCATTCTAGTGACGCACTCGTTGATATATCCTCCTCCGCAAATTCTATAACAAAAAATATTATGCAAACATTTTGTAAGACATTTAATTGAATTATTTCATCAAACAAATTGTGCTCTATTATCCACAATCAATAGGAAGAACTCATATTGATTGGCTTACTCTCAATTTCATAACCAATCTAGCACTCTAATATTGCAACCACACTCTTTTCAAATCTCTATAGGAATGAAGACATTAAATGTATTAGTTCTGAAATGCATGCTCCCATGCATGGTGAGTGAAGACAAAACTTGCATTTTCCATTTTTATGGTATTGAAAACCGAAATATTATTAAAGTCATAACCTTCACACAAAAGCATAACCATCAATCTAAAACAATCTAAACATTGTTGAAACATAACTTCCATTTTCGTTTGTATAATTAATAAACAAACAAAACATTGTGTACCTACCCAAGTTAATGTTTGTCTTCAATATATTTTTATGGCAACCACACTATTATAAGAATCTGCACAGGAATGAAATTCACATCAGTTTCAAACAATATCAACCAAAAAATTTCTCACCAACAAGGGATTCCAAAGAACAACTATAACATAAGTCACTCATCAAATTTAAATAAAAAATACAATTCTATACAAATACAAAACTACACTTTTAATAATCTATAAATAGTTTTAAGATTACTTTTTAAATTTTCACTGAACGAAGAGAGTAAAAGTAGTATAATTTATCTATAGATTTTAATAGGATTTAAAAAACACATTCCATTATTTTGGTAAACTTTGGATTCTTCCTGTGCCTACCAAATCTAGCCAAGTTATCTTTTCCATAATAAATAAATAAATAAATACTAAAATATAACAACCACCCAAATAGGGAAATCGAAACCAAAATTTTCACCATTTCTTAAAATTACATAAACAAAAAACAGAATTTATGAAGCAACTACAATACTTTTTTCTCTTCTGAATGTAATCAAAATATCACTGTTTTTCAAAAATAAATTCTTCATGTACCACCATGTCCATATACAAAATAAAAACCATCATTTTCATTATTCATAGCTTCAATGACAATCATATATGCTAATCTATTCAAAAACATTAAGATTAACAATTAACTTGTTATGTTTCTCCTTTAATCTAACACTCATTTTTCTTTGTTATGTAAAAACCATACTCAATATTGATATGCAACAATTACCCATATAAAGAAACCTAAAGATAATTATTACTCACAAAGCAATAAATCGAAAAAAAAAACAAATAAAATGAATGCATAAAACAACACCAAATCAACGATCAAGGAAAAAATATAGAAACTTCATGAGAATTGGTAGAGATTTACTTAAAGAGACTAATTATGAACACCTGTTGTCATTGGAGAGAACATAAAATAGGTATGAAAATATAATGAGTTGACTATAAAAAAGATAAATTAGAGAACATTCAAGTCTCTTCAAGACATTTTCAATGGAAAATATGCCCATTTGTTTGCCTCGATTTCTTAATTTTTACATTGCTTGATGTTTGTTTGCCTCTTTGATTTCCTTTTACACCGCTTGGCTATATGTAAAATGGTGATGAATACTAATATTGAATCAATGGGCAAGACGGTAAGTACTTATAGTGGAGAGTTTGTTTGTAAAATGGTGTAGAATATAGAAGCACCGCTTGCCCATTTGTGTGATTGTCCGGTTTCCTTTTTGCATAAAAGCACCGCTTCATAAACAATCTTTAGCAATACCGGTTGATGCTTGAGTACCCAAGTAATGCTACAGGAATCAAGTTTAAAATTGACTAATGCGGTACACATGCCAAGTCAAGAAGTGAACTTGGCTAAACTTGGCTTTTATATAAGTAAATAGATTGTATATATGTTCTTACCTTTTAATTATAATTTATATACTTGTCATTCCTATATAGGAATGGCTACAAAGAACTAATAAAAATGCATGGGCATTGATCATATTGTTTTATAAATAAAAATATCCATTTCAAGTACCAAAATAGATTCTCGAGTAAGGGACAATTGAAGAGTACAATACTTGTATGGTTTCTATCAATAATTTTACATTGTGATCATATTTGTTTTCATTATCACAAGTAATTTGTCATACTCTATTCTGATAAGGGTATGTGGTGTATGAGATCTCATATTGTTTAAGAATGATAAGTTCTTGCTATTGGATTCAAGAGTGCGTGTCTACTGACGTGGCAAGGGATTATTTTTCTCTCTACGTCTGGGCACCAACTAGGGCATCTTCATGGTGCTAGCTAGCGGCTCACTGCCGTTGATGGCAGGGCAAGAGGCTGGGGTGGCCAAGGATTAGGGGAGGACGATGGGGCTATTGCCGCATGCTAAGCGTGCATATGCTGTTTGTGCAATGGGGTTTGTGGATGTGGTGGCTACGAAGCCACAGATTTTGCCTAATGTGGTTCTACCTCCAAGGGAGCCTCGGTTTCAGGATGGTACTATGCTCTTCATGTTTTTTAATGCAGAGATTCAATAGTCGGTAGAGCCTTTTCAGTTCTCAGTGGTTCTGAAATTCCTTCGTCGATGACCTTTCCTTGATCATATTCAAGCTTTTATAAAAAATCGTTGGGGATTGCGATCGATTTCGGTGGTTGGTAAATTGCATAACCCACGAAATGTGCTAGTTAGGATGGCGAAGGAGGAGGATTTTATTAGTGTGATGGCATGATGCAATTTTGAAATTCATGGAGTTCCTTTTCAGGTTTTTCACTGGACTCCAGATTTTGTAGAACACGAGGATTCTTTGTGGGTTTCGGTACGGATTATGTTGTCGGGATTACCACCTAATTATTTTCAGCAATCAATGTTACGAAGTATGGGAAATGGATTTGGTTGTTACCTAAAAAGGGATAATGCTACGGCATGTGTGACTCGTCTGGAGGATGCACGGATTTGCATTGAAGTTGATGTCTCCCAACCTTTGCACAAATCTTTTTGGCTGGGTCCCCCGGGCCTTGCATTGAGTCATTTTCAGGAGGTCATATTCGAATTGACTCCTTTTTGTGTTTTCTGCTAAAAAAAGGGCACCTTGAGGCTTGATGCTTCAGGCAGGAATGTCCAGTGGTTGGGAAAAAAAAAGGTTTCACTGTAGAACAAAGGAAAAAAAAGGGCCTAAAAAAATAGTAGAAAGTAGTAGGCAGCTGTGATGGTGACAAGTCCATGTCTGTTACAGAGAAGGTGGTGGGGGAATCTTGAAAATCTAGAAGAGATATCATTCTAGAGGCCATCCATATGAGAAGGGAAGAGATCACTGGGGCAGTTAATGGTGTTTGGTTAGTTTTTCCGAAGGGAGAATTGTTTGATAAATGTATGGAAGAGGCTCGAGTTGAACTTTCAGAGGTCTTACTTCCTGAAGCATTGCATCTGGCTAATGATCATTTGGTTGAAGAGGAGTTGGAAGTGTCTGATAAGCCAGAGATGGCGTCATCTAAGCAATGTGACAATTGGTTTAAAATTACAGAGGTAGAGGATGAGGATGATGATCAGGAAAACTTGGAAAAATATGAACCAAGAAGTACTTTAAGGCTAGTGGATGAAGCTTTGGAATTTGAGTTAGGTGGTTGGGAGATAGTGATCCTTTTGCTTTGGAAGATTTGCATCATTTGGATTTTATGTCCAAGGTGGGGTCCGAAGGTGAGTTCTAAGAGGAGTTGAATGAGTTAGCAGCAAAACCTTTTGATTCGGATCCAGGTATGCATGTCCCTCTTAAAAAAGTAAAAGGGGAAAGAAAAGAAAAATCGATTGTGGTGTTGGAGCATCGTACTCACTCCAAAAAATTTCTCTAATTTTTTTATGTATATTCTTACCTGGAATATTAGGGGGATTCTTTCATCGAAGAGTATACTTCAGCATATTCTGAATAAAAGTCACCCTTCTATGGTGGCCATTTTAGAACCATTTTTAAATTCTAATAAGTGTAGTAGATGGGCATGTTGGATGAAGATGCCGCATTGTGTTAATAATGCAGAGGTAGGTGGAAAATTTTGGCTCTTCTGGGATACTGATGTTGAGTTCGATTTGGTCTCAATGTTGGATCAAGCTATTAATGGATGGTTTGTTCAAGAAAATTGTCAGGTGTTTGCAACCTTCATTTATGCGAGCTATTTTTAGGTTAAAAGAGTGGAATTATGGGAGTTTTTAAAGGCTCAAAATTCTTGTGGACTTCCCTGGTTTATTAGAGGGGATTTCAATATAATTCGAGACGATAATGAAAAGGTGGGTGGACTCTTGCAGGCTTCTCAGGCGAAGAGGGAATTTAATGATTGTATTCATGCGTGTGCACTGGTGGACCTTCCTTGTGTAGGTAATCATTTGTTGTGGTGTAATAGAAGAATTTGGGCTTGGTTGGATCGAATTCTTGTGAATGTGCATTTTATGAACTACTTTGGAGATGTTACGGTTTCGTATCTGCTTAGGACTTCTTTGGATCATATGCCAATGCGGGTTCAGCTCAATAGAGACAAAGTGAATTTTATTTGACCATTCAAGTTCCTTAGTATGTGGGGATCACATGAGGGATTTCATCATTTAGTGGAGGAGGTTTGGAATGAGCGAGTTAAAGGGTGTGCCATGGTGAGAATCAGTAAAAAATTAAAGAAGATGAAACTCATGTTACAGATGTGGAACCGAGAGGTATTTGGCCGAGTGGAGGTTGAGATTAAAAATCTGGAAGATCACATCACTGTGTTGGAAGTAAGCCTATCCTATTCTTACTCATCTCAGATCGAGAATGAGTTGTTAAGTTGTAAACAAGAGCACCTGCAGTGGGTTCATAGAGAGGAGGTTTTGGCCTGTCACAAGTCAAAAGTTAAATGGCTTGCCGAAAGGGATGCAAATTCAAGTTTCTTTCATGCTACCTTGCGACTCAAAAGATGGAATAAAAAAATTGAGAAGATGCAACTGGACGATGGTAGCATGCTGACTTCGGGGGAGGCAGTTCATGAGGGGGCAATTTCATTCTTCCATAATTTGCTTACAATGATGCCGATTGAGACGAATATGTATGAGATGGAGCTGATACAGCCAATGATGTCTAGGGAGGATAATGAGGCCCTGTGTGTTGTTTCGACTTTACATGAACTCAAGCAATCTTTATGGTCTATTCTGGCGGATGGTAGCTGGGTTCCAGACAGTTTTTTGGCTAGTTTTTTCATGCTTGCTTGGGATATTGTGAAAGACGATATGTTGGAAATGGCTATAGATTTTTTTTGAAGGTCAGACGATTTAAACTTTTTCTAGGGCTACGAATTTGGTTCTAATTCGGAAGGTCGATAAGCTATTGGGTTTTGGTTAGCTTCGACCGATTAGCCTTTGTTCAGTTGTCTATAAAATTATTTAAAAAATTATGGTTTTTGGTTTGGTGCCAATCCTAGATAAAATTATTGCTCCTGAGCAGGCAGCGTTTATACCAGGATGAACCATTTTTTAGAACATATTGTTGGCTCAAGAACTGGTTCAAGGCATCAATAGGAAGGTGAGAGGGGGAAATGTTTTGATGAAAATTGATATGGCCATAGTCTATGATCGAGTCAACTAGAATTTTCTCTTAGAGATCATATGTAGGTTGGGTTTTTTAGAGAAGTAGCGAAATATTATTTTTAATGTTGTTTCCTCTCCTTTTTACTTAGTTCTATTAAATGGGTGTGCCAAAAGTTTTTTCAAGCTGTCGCGTGGGTTTCGACAAGGTGACCCTATTTCTCCTTATCTATTTATTTTATCGGAGGAGATCCTTTCTTGAATGCTTCATAAAGAGTTTGGTCTGGGTCGAATTAAGCCATTCCATCCTGGTGGAGGTACCTTGATTTTCCATTTGCTTTATGCGGATGATATACTGATTTTTGCTAATGGGGGAAAGTCTTCTATTCGGAATCTTATAAAAGTATTGCACAGGTATGAATTGATGTCTAGTCAATTGATTAATATGAGTAAGTCTTCAATGTTTTTCTCTTCCTCTATCTTGGTTGTCCGTAAAAATGATTTGAAGTTGATTTCGGGTTTTGCTGAAGGCAGTTGGCCTTGCACGTATTTGGGCGTACCTTTGATCGTGGGTCGGATGACTATCCAAGTGTTTGATTCGCTCTGGATAAAAATACAAAAAAAGTTGGCTGGGTGGAAGAGCAAGGCTCTTTCTTTTGGAGGTAAAATTGTTCTAATGAAATATGTTTTGAATAGCATGTCTATACATATGATCCCTATCTTGAATTTACCAAAAGGAGTGATATCAGAGATAAAGAGAGTTTTTATGCCA
Source organism: Carya cathayensis (assembly GCA_011037825.1). Lineage (NCBI taxonomy): Eukaryota > Viridiplantae > Streptophyta > Magnoliopsida > Fagales > Juglandaceae > Carya > Carya cathayensis. Next base: position 2,107,547 of record QGSO01000209.1, read on the forward strand.
GTGGAAGAGGGTGGGGTAGGTATTCCGATTTTGCATGAGGTGCAAGCATCTTTACTTATGAAATTTGCGTAGAAGTTTATTAATGATAAGTCGATGTGGTCGAATGTTTTTACTTCCAAATATATGGGAAACTCCCATATTTTTTTCTATGAGACAATGTAGAATAGGGTCTCATTTTTGGAAAGGGATCTTGGATCTCATGCCTCAGGTTTTACAGAACTCACGGTGGATTATTCGGGCAAGCTAAGTAAATTTCTGGCAGGACAACTGGTTAGGAGAGGGAACTTTAATTGCTAATATACCTGTTGTTGGAAGTGTGGACTTGCAGGTGGCGAACGTATTCATGAAAACAGGGCCGAATGCTCATGCGTTGTGGGAGCTCATTCTAGAAGAAAGTTTTGAAAAATTTTGTGATGCGGATATCAAGCTTTGATTGAGAGTGGACAAATGTGTCTGGTAGCCAACAGTTAGTGATGAGTTTAGCACCAAGTCCGCTTGGCATCTGGTTCGATAGCATGCTGAAATATGCCCCTAGAAAAAATGGCTATGGAAGAATTGGCTTCCAAAGAAGATGTCTTTCTTTGTTTGGCGAGCTAAGAGGAATGCAATATCGGTGGATGGCATTATTCAATAGTAAGGCATTCCAATTGTATCTAAGTGCGAGTATTGTGAACAATCACAAATGGAGACTCTGAATCAGATTTTATGTGGGGGAGGTGGAGCTCAAAAGGTAATGCAATTTTTTGCAAATACATGCCGAATGAGAGCACCACAAATTTGAAATTGGGAGGGGATGATGAGTTTCTGGTGGCAGCGAGCTTCCATGTCCAAGCAAGTTGACTGGCTTCGGGGGATTCTCCTTATTGTAATCTCCTGAGCATTATGGAGAGCTAGACGTGCGACTAGAATGGAAGGTACGAATTTTAACCTGGATGTTATTATTCGATCTATTAAAATTTTAATTGAGAAATGTTGAGCAAGATAAAAACATTTCGGTGGCAAGCCTCCATTGAGCGGGTAATTCTGGAGGAGTTAGGCTGTCCAATTATTCCTGTTGTTACAATGAAAATTAAATTAATTGCATGGCAACCACCGGAGAGAGGACGGGTTAAATTGAATGTAGATGGAGGCTCTTGCAGTAGTCCAGAAAATTCAGGTGGGGGTGGTATTATTCGAAATTCTCAAGGTGGAGTAGTGGTGGGTTTTGCCCATTCTTATGATCATGCTACTAATACCATCACTGAGTGTAGAGCTCTCATTGATGGGCTTTGGTTGTGCAAGCACTTGGGGTTGAGAGATGTTTTGGTAAAATAAGATTCAATGGTCATAGTTGGGTGAATGGCTTCGGGAGTGTGTAAATATTGGTTTCTTTTGGATTTTTGGGAGGAAATTACAGCTATTGTTGGGGAGCTCAATGTTCGTTTTCGTCACATTTTTAGAGAAGCAAACATGGTAGCAGACATTCTAGCTAAGGAGGGGACGAGAGGGGTCAATTCAGATTTTGGTGATGATACTTTCGTTCATGGCCCTATTTAGGGTATTATTTGTATGGATAAACTTGGCATTCCTTTTCTTAGATGTGGATTGATTTTTTGGTTTCAAGGGATTGTTTGTTGGGTTTGTTGGGGCTTTTTTGATACCTGAGGGTTTATGATCTCAAGCACTTTGTTTCTTGGTATTCCTCCGCCATAAGTGAGGGTTTTTTTTTTTTAATAAAAGTGGGAATGGGTCACTATTGGATATATGACCTCGGCTCTTCAAAAAAAAAGGAAGAAGAAGAAGTTCTTACTCTTTATAATGTTCTAATGAGATTCCAATTGTATTATTGACTAGTCTTTTTAGAGTATAGGCCATGTGGTTTGATTTTTCCGTTAGGCGTTACAAAATTAATATTAGAAATTGAGTTGCTATATCCCAAACCACTTACAAAAAAAAAAAAAAAATGAAAGGAAAAAAAAAGCTACTTTAGGATTTTTTTTTTTTTTTTAACCTCTCTAAACTTATACGATACTTCAAAATAACATCCATGCGTACATTTTCTTTTCAAATTTTAATGAGAGTATCATTGATCTGACCGATTATTGAAATCCCACGAAGCTTAAAGGGAAAAAGAGAAATATAGATTATATATATATATATATATATATATATATATATATATATATATATATATATATATATTTAACCAAATGGAGGTTTAGGCTTTATTTGGTTAGTGGGGTGATATGCGATTATCTCATACTACTTCACTATTATTTACAAAATACTCTATAATTTTTTACTATTATTTATTACTTTTTCACTACAATTCACATATTATCTGAGATCACCTCAACATACAAACGTAGCCTTAAAATGACACGTGAACAAATTGCTCGTGATTTTCGGTATAAAATAATAATAATAATAATAATAATAATAAAAAAGCCATCAAATTCTCAAGCCATGAACTCATGTGACCTTTTACAACACTAGTAGTACTTAATTATTGTAAAAGTAGTGTTATTTGAAAGCTTTCAAATAGAATTAATGTTATTAAAATATATAGAATAATGTTGGGCGTACATATATACCATTATAAAGAGCAAGAGAACATGTCATTCTCAAACAATATGTGATATCATACATCACCTACTCTTATCATAATTAAGTGACATGACTCAAGTCTAACACTTTTAGTTGGGATAGACTCTAATACTATTTGTAACATTCCAAATAAGGGACAAGCCACGTCTGGGTCTATACTATAAAAGAACTAGTCAATAATACATTAATTGCAACTCTATTGAAACTATTATCAAGCGCAAAAACTTCTCATTTTCAAATTGTGTGGGATCTCATACACCTAGTTATATCAATACTGAACATGGTGTTTCACCTACACTGAACATGAGGTTTCACCTAGTTATATCAATAAGTCATGCACTGATTTATTGCTCATACATCTTACCTTTTTGGAAGACAATTTTCAACTACCTACACTTGGAAAGGGATCCCATGGATTTTATGGAACTAGCAATGAAGGTGAAAAAAGAAGGTCAGGCAGGGGACCTAGAGAAATTCTTCCTCATTGCCTGGTCCTATTGGTATAGAAGAAACCAATTCCAATTCGAGGGACATATTCAGTATCCACAACATATTGTAGACCATGCTCTTTCCATGTTGAAGGAATCACAAGCAATTCAAGGTGGCTGCCAACAGCTTTTGAGAAGAAATATGGGATGGAGACCCCCTCCCACAGGGATCTTAAAACACAACACAGATGGGGCCATGTTTTAGGAGCAGTGCAGGATAGGAGTGGGTGTCATTTTGAGAGATGAGAATGGGAAAGTAGTAATGGCAGCATGTGTAATTACCGCTCCTTCTTTCTTCTATAATTATGAGCTTCAATCTACATGCCGAGCCTCGATGGCGTGTTTTTAAAGATACTATGCGGATTTTAAAGCAAATCCATTATTTTAAAAGCTTACGAATATTTTAAGTATTATGGAAATTTTATATGTGATATTTTCAGTATTATTGGACTAAACTTGTTTTTAAATAACACAGTTATGTTATTGGACTAAACTTGTTTTTAAATAACACAATTATAATATTTTAATGAGCTCTAAAAATATTATAATTGTGAAAAATTATTTAAATTAAAATATTTTAGTCATTTAAAAATATTACGAGATTTGAATTTATATTGAAAACTCTAAATTAATTTAAATGATTTTATTCTCTTCGAATGATTAACGAGACTTCATTATTTTAATTAATGATGAAGGAATATTATTTTATAAACTTTAGTTTATAAAATAATATTCTATCTTAATTCTGCTCAGTATTTTATTTTAAATAAAACACTTACGCATTTTTAAATCAGTATTTAAACTCACAGTTAGATCATTTTGAAGATCCCGAAATGAAAGACCTGGATTAAATACCCAAGCCCCTCTCTTTTTCTCCTCACTTTTCTCTTTTTCCTCTCTCTCCTCTCCCTCTCTCCCAGCCCGACTTCTCTCTCTTCTCCTTCTTCACTGTGCGGCTTCTCTTCCATCCCACCTCCACTGCTGGCCGTTCAACTCCATCTCCACCACTGACAGCCTCCCTCCCTGCTGGCAAGTCCCTCCTTCCACCGGTGAGCTCCAAGGCAGCCTCCTCCTCCTTCGACGGAAACTTAGCTAAAATGGGTTTCAAACCCATTTATCCACCATAGCACCACCATACACGGCCAACTTGGCCTCCGACCACCACCAATGAAATCCTCACTCCATGGGCTTCATTTCCATGGTCTTACTTCCCCCTACCTCTCTCTCTCTCCGATGGGTCACACGCACGCACACACATAGTTTCACCACCATGCACGGCTACCCACGCCACCTTCCCACCATCACCATGATCCTCTCACCACCAAGACCTCCCCCAGCCATTTTCATGTCCAACTGAGTTACCCATAGCTGTCACTCTCCCCCACTCTCTCATGGCTTATCCTCCACCTCACGGCCCGATCTGCCGCCGTGAGCCACCGTCCAACCATCACCTCTCCACCACACCTCCCTCAAGCTCCTCTAGCTCTCCTTCTCCATTTCCTAGTTTAGCCATACATGGCCCAAAACACCACCACGGACCATCGTGCCTACTCTGTGTGCCACCTCGGCACCGCCATGAGGTCACCACTCTAGGAACATGACCAAACCCTTCCCCGCTCAGATCCACACCCGTAGCCACCTCTAGTAGCCCAAACAGCCATTGTACATGGTTAACCGCCACGTACGACTCCTTTGACGCCTTGATCGTGACTGGCAGCTAGCAACGCACGGGTTATCTTGTTGATGGTATAACCCCCTATCTCTCATTACTTATGATATATGTTAGTTAATAGGTTGTGGACTGTACTTTTAGTATTGTGGAGTTCGTTGTGAAGTGTGGCTGTATAACAAAGTGTTGGGCATAATTGTGTAGTGTTGTGGATTGTACTGTGAGTATGAGCATGAGCCGTTGTTGTGATGTGGCATGGTGTGTGAAGAGAGTACACGTGGAGCGTACTCCATGTAGTGCAACGACACATCGTGTGGCGTGCATCGTAGTGATGCGTGGCGTAGTGTGAGTGGAAGAGAGTACACGTGGCATGTGCTCTATGTGGCGTAGAGTGAAGAGAGTTGACGTGAAGTGTGCTTTATGTTGTGTAGCGATGCACCGTAAGGCATGTCGCGAGTAAAAGGATGGTTGCGTAGTTGAGGAGCGTAAAGTGTATTGTGTAGCATCGGGAACTATGTAACAGTGTCCCGAAGCAACTGTGACGTGGTCTGTAGTCCTAGGTTACGGGTGTCACTTTATGGTTGACTTATGGCTGAGAATATGTGTGAAGTGGTGGAAAAGTGTAAGAGTAGTACAGTGGAAGCATGGCAGGCATCATGACATGGCTCGGGATTAGTCTCGAGCTATGTGACATAACAGAGGCGCATTGTGGATGCAATCCTCTTGTTAAGTGTTAAGATGAACTTATACAGGACCGGGAAGTAGGAAGAGTCCTATCGACCGGATCTGAGCAAGTTGGTATCGGAGTATGGAGCTTGTTTATACAAGCGGGCGTTCATTGGACCATAAGTTGGTCTTAAGTGATAAAAGGGATAAGATACATGTGCCTCTAGTGAGACACGTGTGCCGGACAGGTTTACCATATGTAATGAGTAATCTGTCCTCAGCATGGTTGCACGATGTTTAAGCCTCAGAGTTGGCTTAAAGTCATGTGGCCTGTATGGATGGAAATAAGGATTGAGTATGGGCTAGGATACGTAAAGGTAGTAATGAGTAAGTTGTCTAGGATTGGGATGCGTGACTTAGTCAATCTGAGTCATGCGTCGACATGTTGTTAATAGAAGAATAAGATGAAGGTCTTAGTGTCTTAACCCTAAGGTGAATCATGGAAGTTCATTTTAAGAAATAAGACTCCGAAAGTTTTAGCATAGTAAATGGCACATAAGAGCCCAGGGATGGATGAAGAGTGTTCCAAGTGAGACATAGTTCTATTTCTAGTATAGTTACTTATGCATTAGATAGAGAATGACATAAGATTATGTGTATGCATGTAGGTTCCCATCTGACACACACACGAATGGACTGTATGGAATGAGTATGGCATAAAGTTCAAGTAAGTATTGCGTTCATACTCTTCTAGAGTTTTCTTAAATAAATGAAAGGGAAAACGAAACGCTTCTTCTTTAAATTACTTTACAAATTGACGCTTTTCTCTACGAAACACGTTTTGTGAAAAAGAAAACTAAGCATAAGTTTTCCTGTATAAATACGTAACGGCCCTCCTTGGCAGCCCCTTTTCATGCACCCAAAGTAAGTATGTGTATTCATGTGGATAGATGCTATAAGTGGTACGTATTGTATGTATGTTCACGAAAGGAAACGAACAGATGCTTTAAAAGATGCACGAACTAACGTTTTAAATGATGCCATGAAAGAAAATTTTTTTTAAAATGTCCAATGCTTTTATGAACGAAAGGACAGTAAGAACTATAAAGGAATGAATGGACTGAAAATGAATGAAAGGAATGAAAAGGAATGAATGAACTGAATGCTTAATGTATGAAGATACGTAACGACCATATGAATAGAATGGAAAAGGTACTGAAGGACTGGACTGGGCAGATTTCAATACTGGGTAAGTAGTACTGTATGTGCACACAGTGCTGTATCCTGATGGAATGGATTCTGAGCCTTGGACACAGGCGGAATCAGGTCCAAAAGACCGCTAACCCCAGCACACGGGCGAAACAGTGTGCAATGGCCAATGAAAGTGATAAGAAAGAATATATGCATGTTAAGAAAGAATGCATGTATGTATGAAAAGATGTATGCATGAAAAGACTCTTTAAGAAGAATGTATGAGAGGATGTATACATGAATGTATGTAAGAAAAGATATATGCATGAACAGACTCTTTAAGAAATGAAGGCAGTGAGGCATAGAGAACTGTTTTTCGAGAAGAAAACTTTTTTTTATAATAAAAAAAAAACCACACCTTACAACGTTTTAAAATGAATGGCATGTTAATGCATGATATGTATGTGATATGTACGGAGTGATGAATGCATGACTGAAAATCTATATTATTATATTTTAGTTGTATGAAGTAATGCTTACGAGTCATCGACTCATTTTAATTTTTATGTGTGCCCTCCCAGGGACAAGATGAGCATGACGTGTCAGGATGGGCACAACCCAAAGGGAAGAGCATGAAAGCCTAGGCATGATATTTAATACGAGAGACTTTAATTATGAAATTTAATATTTTCCGCTATAACTTTTTTAATTAAGAAACGAATTTTATTTATAAAAATTAAGTCTTTTGTATCCTGGCACGAAAGGAAAGAAAATTTCAAAAGAAATCGTAATTACAGTCTATTTTCTTAAAATCATTTTCTAAAGAACCCACCAAAAAGACGGACGTTACAGCATGCAACAAAGAGCCTGAGTTCTCTGATCCTATGGAAGTAGAACTACTTGCTATCTTGAGAGGCCTCCAACTTTGTGTCCCGATGGGCATCAATGATCTAATTGTGGAGACTGACTCATTGGTAAGGGTCAATGCCATAGAAGCAGAAGGGGAGTTCATGTCTCCCTCAGACAACCTGATTTCCTCTATTATAGTAATTTTTAAATTTTTTTTATTATAGTAATTTTATGAACTCTTGACCAAATTATTGTTGAACTAGTGATTCCAATTAAGTATGAATTATTTGCATTACTATTATATATATATATATATATATATATATATATATATATATATATATATATTCCTAAGTTGAGCGCAACCCCATTAATCCCCCATATATATGCATGCTCTCTAAGTGGATTTAAATAAGTCATTATATATATATATATATACACACACACACACATTCTTTAATTATATGATTTATAAAATTTCAATTATAATATTGATTAGATCTTTTGGAGTTTAGGTCTAAACATTGGATGAGCTTTTCTTTGATTGTTACATATTACCCCAACGTCAATACCAACCAGAAGTGGTAAAACTTTATGTATTTTTTTTTTTTTTTGTTTAGGAAGATGATGGTACCTCCATTTTATTATTAACCCTTACTTATGATAGATGAATACCTTATACAAAGAGGGACTCGAGAGTTACATCCATAATACCAAAACCAAGCTCCTAAGAAAAATAACAAGAAGGAAGCAAAGCAAGCCCTAATATCAAATAGAAGGAATATTTACATGATCTAAAGACTAAAACAAAAAGACCAATCATATGGTTAGAAAGTTATAAAAGAGAGGAGAAACTTAGGCTTCGTTTGGATGTTAAGAGTATCTTAGATCATCTATGAATAATAGTGAAATAGTTTGCGAATAATAGTGAACTATTTGAGAATAATAGTGAAATAGTTTGAGAATATCTGAAAACACTCAGAACAATTGTGTTCCCAAATAAAGACATTTGAATACTAAGAATATCTCAGATAATCTGTAGATAGTAGTAAAATAGTTTATGAATAGTAGTAAAATAGTAGTGAATAGTTTGTGAATAGTGCTGAAGTAGTCTAAAAATATCTTAGAATAGTTTAGTTCCCAAACAGCCCTTACTTTATTTCTCATAGTTCCAAAAGAGGCGAGACTATCTTTCAATGCAATATTATCTTAAAATTAATTGGAAAGAAGTTCTTAAGTTGTAAAATATATATCACCCCTCATATCATGATAGTGCCAAGGGGGATCATCAGATTTGTTATCAAGCCAATTAACCACAAAAAGGGGATCAAATTCAACCATACACTTAGACACACTAAGTTAATAATAACAAGTTAAACCAATCTTCAAATTGCAGATAATTCTACAAGGGTATTAATTATACCAAAACCTAGAAAAGAAAAAAAGAACTCAACAATAATAGAAAAGTAGAAAAGCGTAAAATACTTCTACAACCAGCTGGATCAGGATTATATTTGGAGGCGCCATCAATATTTAACCTAAAGCACCAATGGAATGAAGGATACACTTAAACAGAAAGGGTCTTCTAGACTTATGGGTGATCCGAGGAAAACTCATATCCTAGAGCATGGAAATGTTAGACTCAGAGATTGAGTTCGTTTGGATACTTAAAATATCTCAATATTTTTTTTTAATATTAGTGAAATGTCTTGAGTTAAGATGTTTTAATGAATTTTAGGAAAGGAGAAAAAAAGTTGAATAAAAATATTATAAAATTAAAATATTGTTTGAATATATTTTTTTATTATTGTTTTTATTTTGAAATTTGAAAAAATAGTATTGTTTTTTGTGTTTTGTTTAGGAGCTTGAGAAAATTATAATGATTAAGTAATGATTAGATGAAAATGTTAAAAATTTGAAATTGAAAAGTATTTTGTATTTGAGTGATATTTGAGAAGAAAATATTTAAAAATATTTGAGAATAGTAATGTAGCCATGAATAGTTATAAATAATTAATTAAATGGAATATATATTGAAATTTAGCCATTAATTTCATTTGCCACTCTTCAAATCAAAACACAATTTGATTTAGATTGATTCAATTTTGGTCAGAAATTGAACCGATTTTTGTGAACTTAATGATCAATCATTCATTGAACCACTTTAATCTACCGATTTAGGCCAATTCAAACCAATTTTTGACCAAATTGAACTTATTCTAAGCTTTATTAATTTATTTTTAAATTGTCTAACAATTGAGTTTTTGTTTTAATTCCTCGTACAAAAATATGATAAAATTAAATATATATTAAATTTTTCATGATTGTAATCAATAAGAATCACAGAATATAAAAAAAATGAAATATATAGTTCTTTATTTTGTTTAGTTGAACAAAAAGATTAAGAGATAATGAGTGTTTTGTATTAAATTTGTGGTTGTGCATAAAATATTATATTTGCCATGTGCTTATAACTTAATGGTCTTTTATCTTCTTCATATTTGAGGCAAAAAAGGCCAACAATTAAGGTTAAACATATAAATGGCATGTTTATTAAAAATATTTATATTCATATCGTATTTTTATTTAAATTAGTCAATGAATTTATATTTTATACTCTTTTATATATACATGATATTAAATATTTGAATTGCATTATATATAATTTTTAATATATTTTATCAACATTGAAATAATTGATTCAAACTTGTTACGAGTTGCCCGATTCAATAAATTGGTCCCTACCCGATTCTAAGCTCGGTTTTAATTTTTCAAGCTTTGCTTCTACTGTTTAGAGTTTTTTTTGGGGGATACTTAATTATAAGAATTCAATTGATAGGTAAAAAGTTTACAACATTAATAACAGCGTACGTTACAGCTAGCGCTGAATAAATTAAGAGACAAAACAGAAGAATTAGTATATCACATTTAACACGCATCCATCATGTATATATTAAAGGTTAATTAATGAGGAAAATTAATTTTATTTTTATTTTTATTTTTTTAAAAATGGTAAGCTTAGTCTGATTTTGAAAGGTGGCCGGGACTTGGGAGCTAGTGCGGGTCCTCATAATTAAAGGCTGGGGGGTGGCGGGCCTATAGGATATTCTTTTGTCTTTGCTTTGTTTATCTTCTACGGAAAGAAGGATGCCTATCCACCAACCCTAGACCTACACGTGTCATTATAGATCATCCTCAGTACTGTTCTCCACAACATATGTAATTGAAATCAGTGCAAGTGCATGCCCACATGATATGATGTAACAACGAAGAGTGACGATGTTTTGCTAAATAGAACATAGGGCTGAAAATCAATCCTATCCAAAACCGAAATCACACCAATAATTTTTTAAGAGGGTGGTGCCAACCGAAATTGGCCAACAAGGACAAAGAGAGAATTGGTCGGAATCTTACGATCGATACTGATTGGTTCAATGCTCAGCCTGTCAATTGCTAACACATCTCCAAATTTATATCACAAATTCATAAATTCATAACAAAACCTCAGGAGGAGAGGTGAACGGCAAAGATGAGAGGAGAACAAGAGATTAGGTGAACAATCAACCGTGAATGATAGAGAGTTCGGAGAGACGATTTAGAGAGGAGAGATAAGAGAGCTCAAAGAGGTAAGGGACAGGCCAAAGATGAGGGATCTCGGAGAGATGAAGGACAGGTCAAGTGCCAAGTGGGATGAAGGAGGAGGGGAGGGGAGGGGAACATTTTAATAATTAAATAATGAATAGATGAAAAATTTTAAAAATTAAAATTGAAAAATATATGTTTGAATGATGTTTGGATGTTGAGATAAGATAAGATAAGTTAAGGCCAACTGTGAAATTAAAGCCTTAAATAAAACAAGGCCTAAGGCTTTAATTTCAATGATATTTAGATTGATTTGAAAAAAAAAATATATGAACAGTAGCATTTAATCATGAATTGTTACAAATTTATATATACAACCTTTTTTGTTTTGTTGGGGGCATAAAATTATATATAATTAATATCAGGGAAAATTGCATTTTGGACACTTAATTACAATCACTATTATTTTCACGGCCATGTACACCATAAATGTACAAACATCTATGATATAGATCTTAAACTACCTTTAATTTTTATATATAGTTCGAGATTTGACCGTTAAAATTATTATACCAATTTTTTTGTTATATATCTTATATATCTTAATGGATATGTAACATTTGGGTACTATATACATTAATCAAATGAAAGATAATTCACTTTCAAAATACGTACGTTTAACCTAACTAGCTCTAACATCATTTACATACTTTAATTAAAAGCAACCTTAGAGAATCTCGCGAGTTGCCTTGTTAATTGTATACTAAACAAGAGAAGGAGAATGATGGGAATGAGAGATTTTAAGGGTACGTTCCTTTATGAAAAGTTTTGAAAATATTTGAGGATTTTCTTAAAAGTGATATTTTGGAAAATCAAAGAAAAAGTTGCATAAATCTTTTTCTAAGATAAGTTTTGTGTTTATATGGTAGCATAAATAAGTATGTAAAAGTGAATAGATGGTAGCTAGCATTTAAAAGTTGTTTGAATGATCATGATCTCAAGAATAATTTTTTTTTAGAGTTTGTAAAAATTTTATTTATTCATATATGTTTAGGTAATTATTAAGTAATAATTAGATGAGAAGTAGAAAATAGAAAATTATTTTGAGGTTTAAAGATATTTTGCTAGATTTTAAGAAAAAGAATTGAACTGTTTTAACCAAACAAAGCCTAAGGGTAGGGTTAGGCCTGGGTTGGTTTCACAAACTTTTCAAACCATATCATTCTATCTCATCCCATCTCAATGTCTGAATACTAGAAAAATAAACTTTTTTTAATTTCAATTATTCAACTTTTTTATCTAATTATTAATTAATCATTATAATTTTTCCAAACTTCTAAATAAAACACAAAAAATAATTTAACCTTTTCAAAACTCAAAAACAAAAATAATATTAAAATGTTATATTCTAATCTTCTTTTAACTTTATAATTTTTTTATTCAATATTTTCTCTCATTTCCCAAAACTCTAAAAACATATTAACTCAGACCATTTAACTACTGTTCGTAAATTATCTTAATATATAATATTCACAAATTTCTCATGATTTGATCTCATCTCATTAATTTGTGTAACAAACGAGACTACTAATTAGGTAAATCAAGCTTCTTCCCAATATCTTCTTTCATCATCAATCTCCTAATTAATTTGTCCCTTTCTTAATTAATTCCATTGATTCTGTCTTAAACGAGTAAAAAACACGACCGACACCATTAGGTAAATCAAGCTTATATTGTGGTTTGCATGAAAAACTACTTATACATCGTTCTATATTTTTTTTCCCCATAAATATTTCTAGAAAAAAATTCATTCCCAAGTGTTTTCCTAATTTCAAGGAAAGCTTTATATAAAAAATAGTGCCTCTAGCTCAAGGCTTCAAACTTAATTTTTATCCCGGAAGAAAATGTCTAGGTCTAGTCGTCTAGATATTAGTTTTCGATAAATAAATTTTCTTGCTTCTTACATTTTTAATTTAGTTTCAAGAAGAGTCTAGGGTTAGTGCCACAGACCTAGATCTCCTTTTATATTACAATCTATATATTCTGTTTGGTTCCATGCGTGGGAAAAAAGTAGTTATAAGTGAAGACACCTGAAGAAGCTTAAGGTTTGAGGAAAATGGTTGGAATGTACTTGTCACTTGTAATTAATTGATAAAGGTTCACCCATAGAAGACTCATCTCCATTCTCCTAAACCTATTTTTCAGATTTTGCATTGCATGCTTTGATGATTTTCTATCTCCCCTTTCTGGTGCATATGGTAGCTTGAGAACCCTTGGAGTTCAGTTTAGATCCAGGTTTGAGCTATCAAGTACCATCTCTCTCTCTCTCTCTCTCTCTCTCTCGTGTGTGTGCATTACAAATGAAGTTAAGCTAAGCATCTAGAAGTTCAGAGAAGAACACTGATTCAAAAGTGAGTTCAGAAAGAGGGCACACCAATATCATGTACAGCTTCTTCTTTTGTGTCAGCATTTTATTTCAGTGTATCGAAGAAAGAGATGATCAGAAAGTGCCATGAAAATTCTCGACAGACAGACAAAAGGGTCAGAACCCCGTTTCAGCATTGAGACAGAGACTGTATTAGTGGCCTAAAAGAGTGATACCTTTTCTTCCTTTTTATCATCCATGGCACTTGGCAGCAGGCTTGATCCAATGGAACGGAGCCTCTCTTTTTGCTTAATTCCCAACCTTTTCTCTTTCGAGAAACGCGTGCTAAATTGTGATAACGTCATCCACTCTTTCCGTTCAGAAATCAAACTTTTTTTAAACCCAAAAGGCCGTCAAAATTCCAAACTCGAAATGGGGTTCCTGCAGCTGGTTTTTTCTTGATTTTCGTGACGTTCAATTTTTTAGTAGTATTTTCTTAAAATTATATTTTAATTTGTATGTTTTTGATTCATTACTACTGTCATTTTTTATGCTTTGTCTTGTTAGTATATATAGCTAATTAATTAATGAAAAGTCTTATGTACTTAATTTTTAATGAGTACATATTTTAATGGGAACCCCGTTCTTGATGCATCATTCCTACCATTCACCGACACAAGACAACATCATTAGCACAAACCTCTACTTGCCCGTTCATTACAGACCCTAGCTGCACATAGAGGAGCAGGCTTAGAATTAAGCTCCAACTTCATTCTCTCGATTCTTATCAAACTCATGATTTGGTTTTCCTTTCCTTTTCACCCTCTGCCTCTTTCTTTTTGGTACCCCCAGGAAAAATCATTGTTTCTGAAATCATGGGTTTTGTTTATAACACGCGTTTATGTCCTATCAGAAATTATATGGTGGGTGTTGCTCACCGGTCACCACCAAATGAGTTGATGATTATCTCCGATAATACCTGTCACCTTTTTTGATTCGAGGGTTCAATATGATTATTCTTATTACTATTTATTTTTATATTTCTCTTTATTTTCACTATTAGTCGACCTTTGCCCTTTTTTTATTAACTTTTCTTTTGCCGGCCTGCTTCTTTTGTCTCTCCTCTCTCTTTATAACTTCACATTCGTTATGATGAAGTAATTAAAGGGTGGTGGTGGTGAATTTGATGCAGTTCCATTGACGGATATGATGGAGACGACGATGGAGTCTTCTGTCCCACCTGGTTTCCGGTTCCATCCAACAGATGAAGAGCTTGTTGGGTATTACCTGAGGAAGAAGATTGCATCGCAAAAGATCGATCTTGACGTTATCAGAGATATCGATCTGTACAGGATCGAACCATGGGATCTCCAAGGTACGGACATATGTAGCATGTTCTATTCCTTTCCTTCGTTCAATATTTAGTATTAGGGTTTCCGGTATATAGCAACTTCTAGATGGTGGTTTGAGCTCAGTAATATTGCGTCTGGATCCAACTTATAATTAGGGTTCATGAAGCAAATGGTATATATATGTTTCTGATCCTAAGTGGATCCAGTAGATCAGGGACATATTCAGCATGTATATAAAATCTTTTTGATGAGTATAATACGACTTGACTGTAATTTCCAATCCTAAACATTTGGATAACGATCCGTTTTCTGCTTTTAGTTCCTTCCTCGTACTGCATCAAACACCCATTCTCAAGTTTATGCATGCATATAAATTAGTATAGTATGAAAGGTTTAGCTAGCTTTTGTGTTTGTGTGTGTGTGTGTTTGAATCGATCGATCTGAATGACAATGGATCGCAGAGAGATGTCGGATCGGTTATGAAGAGCAAAATGAGTGGTACTTCTTCAGCCACAAGGATAAGAAGTATCCGACGGGAACGAGGACTAACAGAGCAACCATTGCTGGGTTTTGGAAAGCGACGGGCAGAGACAAAGCTGTGTATGATAAGGCAAAACTGATTGGAATGAGAAAAACCCTCGTCTTCTACAAGGGGCGGGCACCAAATGGCCAGAAATCTGACTGGATCATGCATGAATACAGGCTTGAATCTGACGAAAATGGACCTCCACAGGCAAGCATCATCCCATGCTGTTATATATTGACCTCTCTTTCTCTCTCTTCGATCCAGTCTTAACCTATATTCTCTTTCTCTGATTGGATAGATCACAATTATTTGGAATCATCTATTACTACCAGTTTAATTTATTCCCTTATTTTCCTTGTTTTCTCGCCGTGCCATTACAAAGAGTTCACGCTTTGAAGTTCTGTGGTTTTGGTAATTCTTTCTCTTCTTCTTAAATGCCTAAAATCTTCGTAAGACCTCGTTTAATTTGTAGTGTTTTTTTTTTTTATTGATTTTCTACGACCTCATGATCATTATTCGTAGTCTTGAGTCACTTTTGCTTTTCAGTGCAGAAACCCCTTCTATATATGTGCAATTTTTCCGCATAAGGTTTCTCTGAAAATGACTTCCACCAATTACTCAAAAGTCAAAAGTTAATACTACCAAACGCATGTTTTTCTTTATTCAACTGATCCTTCTCTGCGTATGGGATTTCTCCTCATACAGTTAATTTTTTAAAAGAAAACTCCAAAATCTCCTCTTCTTTCATCACCTTTAACTGCATCCAGTACTTCTCCTTACCAAACACGTACAATGAAACTCAGCAAAATGAAAAGAAAACCCATAATTAACAAACAGCATTCGAATTCCTTTCAAAATACTGTGGTTTTTGCAGGAAGAAGGATGGGTGGTATGCAGAGCGTTCAAGAAGCGAACCATTACCCAAACTAAGGGCGCCATTGAAGGGTGGGACACAAGCTATTTCTATGACGAACCGAGTGGGATTAGCTCAGTCGTGGATTCAACTGATTTCATCTCAAGGGCACCTCAAAGTTTTCTAGCTCAGAGTTTCCTGTGTAAGCAAGAGATAGAGGCGGATAACTTATGTTTCATGCAGTCTCATGATAAGTTTGTTCAACTTCCTCAGTTACAGAGCCCATCGATACCACTAATAAAGAGGCCAAGCTCAATATCTCTCGTGTCAGAAAACAATGAAGAAGAAGAGCAAGTTAGTAGAGGGTGCAACAACACCAAGAAAGTGACTGACTGGAGGGCCCTTGACAAGTTTGTTGCTTCTCAATTGAGTCAAGAAGAAAGGTTTGAAGGTGATGGAGAATCGAGCTTTGGCGCAGATCATGACTCTGACATGTCATTACTGTTGTTACAGAGTAGTAGGGACGAAGAAGGGAAGTTGAATGGGTTCTTGGATTCAAGCTCAGATGTTTGTGACATTGGGATATGCATATTTGAAAAATGAAGAATGCGTGGTGAGATGAAGATATTTCTATTTTTGGTGTTATAAGTGTATGAGGCCAGGTTGATGGACCTGGAGAGAGTGGAGAGAGAGAGAGAGATTCTTGTAAAATATGTTTGTGAACCAAGGCATGCATCTGTCTCTCTCTCTCTCTAATCATGCGTCAAAATTGGTACACAAATAATGAGTGAACCTGCCAAAAGTAAATAGTGGATAGTAAAAGAGAAGATGGAGCGAGAAAAAGACTTAAAATTAGGTAGACTTCCTCACAAGCATGTTGCATGAATTAATCTAATAAAAATGATTTTCCTCCTTCACCAAGAAATTAAAAAGAAACAAAGAAAAACATGTTGCATGAAAGAGATTCATCGATCATTCTTGCCCAAGAAGAAAAAAGAGATAAAATTCAATTACTTCCTGCGGCCTTCTTCCTTTGAATTAGCCTTCTATATTATATATATATATATATATAATGAGCTTAAGCTTCATGATATACATCGAAGATGTGCCCTATATATGCCCTAGTTGAAGGATTCGCTCAAAATTGGCTACAATGAAATAGGATTGGAGTGATCAACACGAAAGCGCGCAGCTCCGATGCTAAAAAGAAGTTGGGAAGTACGCAGTAGTACTACACGTACAATAGTTATGACTTGGCGAAACATTGCAGTAAGTTAAACTTGTTTTTGATGTCCTAGACTATATATCATATATATTCCCTTGCTTTGTATAAGACGGTAGATCGGTCCAGCAGTACCCCCTATTTGTTGTTGGAGATTGAATAGGCAAGATCTAGAAACCAATAGGAAGGCAATTAAAGTCTTAATCCTTGAGAGAGGCTTTTCTTGAGAGAAAGAGCCCGAGAGAAATAGAGAGCTGCTTTAAGCCACCTCCACCTTAAACCTTCACCCGGGGACCTAATGAGTTATAGTTACTACATTGTAGCTTTTCCGATTAGTTTTCTCCAATTAGCTAGTCTCCGGTTTCCTTTTTCTCTATCATTTTCCACTAGATCAGAAATGCCAAACCCGTCGCATTCTGGCTTTCGGATTGCCACACGCGCACGCCCCAACACTATACTCACTAGCCACCGATCTTCAAAACCCGGGTGAAAGAGCCGCCAAACGACCGTTGTGTGACTCGGACGCGCCGCCCAAGCCGTGCAACTTTTTGACATGCCGACGTGTTTTTTGGTATCCTTTTACCACACGTGTGGCACAATTGGATTTCCTACCTCCGAATCCTTCTACCAGTGCGTGTAGCTCAAAAGCCAGCTCCGTCACACATTCCTACGAAATCCCAAGAATGATTCGGACCATCCAGTTCTAGCTATCTGGTTATATTTCAACTTTTCCTAACCAGGAATCTATATGGACGTAAAGAACTTGGTCAATGACTCCAGAACAAATGGTTGCAATGACTCTTTCGTGGATGCAGATCACCATCACATTTGATAAATCCACCAGTTAGATTTTATAACCGCTATTGTAGCAGTCTCAGCTAAGGAATAAAGGCTCAAGTTCAATTTATATTAGGGTCATTATCTGTTTTATTATTTTTCTGTTGTATGCACTACAATTTCTATAAATTAAGGAGTTTTTGTCGGTTGTATTCTCTCTTTTAATTTAAATGGAAGTTTGTGGAAAAGAAAACAATTGGAAGTAAGTTAAAAGAAGGTGATGAGAATGAAAAATGTACTTTCACTATTAAAACTATTACTAAC
Source organism: Carya cathayensis (assembly GCA_011037825.1). NCBI lineage: Eukaryota > Viridiplantae > Streptophyta > Magnoliopsida > Fagales > Juglandaceae > Carya > Carya cathayensis. Next base: position 2,125,997 of record QGSO01000209.1, read on the forward strand.
CTTTTGTACCATCGAAGATAGAGAAGATGGCGAATTAAGTTTGAGCTAGCCGGAGTAAATAATTATTGCATATTCGATCCCGATCAGTTGGCCCAATATCTAACGTCTTTGATGATCTTGACTATATACATATCAAGCTGTCATGCATACAAGGTTTTTGAAAGCACACATCAATAAAACGATGACACGAAAGTAGATCAATATTATGATTAATTTCTTCGATGGAGCTACGTACTTACAAAAAGCATGCAGATCAAGATCAATTGGAGCTTTGAATGAATGAATATTTTTAGAATTATAACTTTGAATGCTAAACCCTCATGAATGAAGTGCTCAATTACTCAGAAAACTTTCACTCTATACTTTCCAGATTGATTGGATTAGATTGATCGTGGTCAGCATGGGCGCATCTTTCGGATCTTGGCTCGCTCTTGGTGGGCCCATCGCCTGTCTAGCATGCGCTGTGCATCGTGGCTCCTGCTCAGCATGCTTTGTCTTTAATTTTGCACTACATTTTGATCCCCTGATGACTATATATATATAAATAGAGAGACACATGTACACACACACACACGACTCGTACGTCTAGCCTTTTCATGTCTCTCTTTAGAACCTCAAAGCCAACATGGAATTAAAATGTTGACAGATCGATCCTTAAGACCTAGCTACTTCAACTTCAATATATTATATATAACTCCTTAGTGTCGCATATTCTGTGTACGTAGGACCGGGTTGAAATCAATGAAAATGTTTTCTTCATTTTCAAATATAATATTGCAGCAGTAGTAATACTTGGAGTACTACTGAGGCCTGTGACAAAAATGCATGCATTCCACTTTTCATTGCTAATCCATCTGCCTCAATCAATAGGACCCTGCATATATTTGTGTGAATCAGAGTACTAGTACTGGCTGCTGCGGCTGCGGCTTAATTAATTTGTAACAGATAAATGTTTTACCCAAAAAACAGATTCCACAAAAATTTTACAAACTAATGTGATCTGTGTTATATTAGATTATATGTAAATGTACTTTTATTGTAAAATAGATTTAACGTATCATATAATTAAGTTATGTCAGTTTGCACTTGGGTTTATTTTTATAGAATCTTTTTGTAGCTGTAACACTTCTTTTATACTATAACTAATGCTAAAAGGGGTCTAACTTCTATCGGGAAAATACATTTTCCCGAAGCTCATGCATACATATATATACATATTATATATATATATATATGCATACAAATACATGACACATGCATATATATATATATAGATATATATATATATATATATATATATATATATATATATATATATATATATATATCTTCTTCTTGCATTGTTCGTCCATGTACGTGCATGATAGTGTTGAATCATCAGAGAACAACATAAAATTTTAAAAATAATAAAAAAGAATTTGGAGAGATGGCAAGCTTATAGTGTACGTGTGAGTCTTGGTCGGGGCATATAATGTATTTAAGCTTTAAAGGCCAACCATAAAAGTGCTTTAATTTTCAAGCTTTTGAAAATGGAGCAGAAAGATGGCATGCAACAATATGATCAATAATATGCAGGATGGATAGCAATAATTAGTATAATTAATGGTTGACTCTAACGAGCTGGCTTCCTTTTCAGGACAACAATGATGCCTATCATGGCACGCAAAATTGCAACTCAGCTCATGATCTTTGACGAACTTTTCATGCAAAGTTGAGGTTGAAATCCTCCCAAAACTAAGTAAAATCCTAAAGTTTGAAAATAAAAGAGAGAAACTTCCAAATTAAGATCTTATAATTAAAGACAAATTAATTCTCTCGATATCTTGATCATTGTTTTAAATTGATAAATATTTCTTAGAATTTCTGATCGAATTCTTGATCATTGAACATGTAATTGCTTGTTGTGATCATCTAGAAAATTAAGTTACACGAACAAAGTATAATAAATACTAGTGTCGAATTCCCTTCACGTATTTCTCTCTTCCATGATCCTAAAAATTTAAAGAATTATGAGAGATCGTATTCCATCTTTAATCAAGTACTAGTTCAGATTAAAGAATTCACATGCATTAATCAACACTGTATTAATTGATGTTGTGTTTTGGTTTTTATAATTACTAAGGCAGCAAATTAATCTATATTTCCACCATGACAACAGGAGGAAAAAACATTATTAGCTAGCTGAATGCATGATCTTTGCTACTCATCATCCCACACACCACACTTAATTTTATTTATTTATTTATTTTTTATTTTTTAAGTTTTATTCTTTTTAAACTAATTGAGTTCTTCTACTCTACATCATCCATACATCACATAGTTGGTAAAAGAAAAAAAGTAAAAAATTATGCATAGTGTGTAGAGTGAGTTAGGATGATGAGTAGAGTTTTTTCATATATATATAATAAAAATGGTAAATTAGCCCAGCTTGGATATAAAAAGGCCTCCAACTCATCTTATCTAATTATCACAACTTTTTCAACTAATTTCCACACAAAATATAATAAATAATTTAACTTTATCAAATCTCAAAATAATAATAATATTAGAAAATAATATTCTAACAGTATTTTATTCAATTTTCATCTCAACTCAACTATTGTGCAATGAATCTTTCCCCCTACATTTGGTTTTTCTTTTTATTTTCATGGAATTATGTTTGGGTTTTTTGAAAACGTTGTCCAATAGTCTTTTTCTTTTTCCTTTTTTTTTTTTTTTTTTTTTATAAATAGAAAAACACTTCATTTCAAAAAGGCATAACACCTTATGATAGGTTACAATAGTGTTGATCAATGAAAATTACATTCTCAATGATAAGAGGAACACTATTCCATCAAATGATCATATCTTCAATGGACCATGCATGCCTTGCAAGTCGATGAGTAGCCTCATTTGTTAATCTGTTACTATGTTGAATACTGCATTGAGAGAAAGTTTGCATCATGCGTTCGACATTTGCTACCATTAATCTGATAGCTGCATTCGACTCAATTGAGCTATTAACCTCTTCCACCAAAAACAAGCAATCACTTTCAATAATCAGATTTGGGATGCCCATATTCATACACAGTTGTAGTCCCTCAATAAAGCTACAGCCTCTACTTATTCTGGTTCTAGATAAATAGATTCAACTCTACTAACTACCATAAGCATCTCTAACACATGATTCCTCAATACAGCACCCATTCCAGCTTTATTCAAGTCAAAAAAAAGAGCATCATTAATATTTAGCTTAAGAGAGTCTTGTGGAGGGGGAGACCATCTGTACTGCATATTTTTAGGATTAGGAGAACCTATATGTTGCCTAACTGATACAACCTTCAACTTCTTTGCAAAAGAAAATCCAATGACTTGCTATGGTGGTAAAGCTCTAATCATGAACCATCTTATTTTTTCTAAACCAAAAAGCCCAAACCATTAAGAAGAAATTAGATAACTCCTCAGTTGAGCCTTTGAAAAGAAGGTCCATTGCAGTAGAGATAAATGAACTGAAATTAGATCCATTTTGCATGGCAGAAAACCTGCGAGTTAGGAATTCATGAATGGAAGGGCATAATATCAAAACATGGCACAAATCCTCCATTGGATGTTGACAAAAGCAACATTGCCCCTTAATGTCCAGTTTTCTTTTAATCAGATTGGCCTTAGTTGGTAAATTGTTTGAAGCCCCCAACTCCAACGTAAGGAAACATGGGAATTAAGGCGTCGGGATGATGACAACACAGGTCACACATCCCAATGATAAGTGCCAAGTATGTGTACATGTAAAAAGTGTACAACAAAAATGTAGTGGAATAATTAAAATCAGACAACTAAGTACCAAAATTTTTAAATACAGAATTCCAAAATAAAATGCCTTTAAAAGTTATACAGTTATCCAATATAAATATAATAAAAACCAAATACAATAACCGAAAGCAGGAAATAAATCCCATCCCATGAGAAAGTGATCCCTGATCACTCCTCCGGTGAAGCCGCATCCTCGGGCTCTGCATTCTCATCTGCATCAAAATCTATGACACCAAGAAATGATATTGTAGGTAAGTAATAGACCAAACAGCCCAAGAGATAAAAATACATTCGTGCAACAACAAATATGTGTGCATATGATGAATATGCATGATATCCAAAAACATCATTTTTCCCAAAAATGATTATTTTCCAATGCACGCCAAAAACCCATTTGGACCAAAAATAAATCCATTAAAAAATATCCGCCATTTTTCCATAAAATGGTTTACATAGAAATCCACCAATTTTCCAGAAAATGGTCCACATAAATCTACTTATCCAAAATCCAGCCATTTTCCAGAAAATGGCCCAAATATCCAATTAATATTATAGGCGGGAATCGCAGGCGAGGCTCTACCACCATCCTTATAGTTCCTTTTACCTCTCTTTCAATCTATCAGAGCACTGTAGGCAGGAATCACGGGCAGGACTCTACCACCATCCCTACTTACCACCATCTCTACTGCATGCACTGTAAATGTGAATCACAAGTGAGACTCTACCACCGTCCCTGCTTACCACCATCCCTACAGTAACTCTATCAAACGTTCAATCCGTTCATTTCAAATATATTCAAAATCATTTATCACATGAAAACTCAGTTTTCCAATATACACATGAACATGCATACAATTATGCAAAAACCCAGTTTTTCTCTACAAACATGAACATGTATGCCATTATGCAATGTATTTGAGATGACACAAATAAACAATAGGCAACCAATCCCAGCATAAACTAATCACACAAACAACTCCATCCTCCAAATCCAACTGAACCCCAAACTCCTCGACCTCAGTCCGGCACAACCAACTAGATCACAAAGATTTATTAATGCAAAAATATATTTAAATCTCAAAAGGTTATTTGAAAAATATTTATAGCGCTATAATATAATTTTTGGAGGATCGCAGAGGTGTAAGAGACGGTGGCAAGACAACGTCACAGTGCAAAATGCACTATGGTCGTGGGTCTCAGAATATCTATATTTGAATAGAGACAAACAAAGACTAGGGAAGGCTAGGGTAGGGCTTAGGGGTAGGGGTATTGGTGAAGCCAAAAGTAGTGGTGGTTGACCATGGGTGGCAGTCGAAAGCCAAAAAGTACAAATTAGAAAGTGAAATGGCTGGGCTTCACCGGTGGTGGATCGGGACTAGGAATGTGACGCCCCCAACTCCCACGTACGGCTACATGGAAATCGAGACGTCGGGATGATGACAACACGATCACACATCCCATCGCCAAGTGCCAAAAGTGTGTGCACATGCAATATGTGTACAAATAAAAACACGCAGCGGATAAGAAAGTCATATAACTAAGTACTAGAATTTTTGTTTAATTACAAACCAGTTTAAAACACGCGTAAATAAAATATTACATGTTTAACAACATCTCAAATCCAAACACATACCAAAAAAATTAACTACAAATATTATACATAAAAAGCACTCCAAATCACTCCTCCGGCGGAGCCGCCTCCTCGGGCTCAGCCTCCTTCTCCTCTACATCTGCATCAAAATCTACGGTACCAAAAATGGTGCCGCAGGTAAGTAATATTCCAAATGCCACAAGATAAAAATATATTAAACTCTACAATATGCATGAAAGAATGCCCAATGCACATGTCCCATAAAACATATTTTTCCACACACGCCAAAAGTCTCATTTGGTCCAAAATATTTCCTTTAAATTTTCCTCGCCATTCTCCCAGATAATAGCCCAAAATCCAGGTCTTAAAACCATTGTTCCACTTTTCCTTAACCGAATGCACCATGACCTCCCCTAGGGGTCATTCGCAAGCCCTGACTCCCTTCGTCACACCATGGGTAACGACCATGCGTGTGACTTCGTAACGAGCGATGCCTAGTTCTGCGCCCCGCGCGTTCGTAGCCAAGCATCCTCTAGCCCCCGCCAGCAGAGGGGCCACGGAGTCGGTACGATAGCGTTACCATCCCGCCAGCTCCCGTTGTTGCCCAGCGACAACTCAGGGGACGTCACTCAGTATATTGCGCTCCCGAGTGACCAGATGAGCTCCATCGAGATAAGACCCCATCTCGGCTCGGGGTCGTGATACACACGCACCCAAAAATCCATTTAACTCATGAAAACCCAGTTTTCAATAATTAACACATGCATATGCATGCACAATGCAATGCAAATAAAATTACACAAATTAACCAACACTTTCCAAACATCCAAAACAACGAAACAAACAACTCTGTCCTCATCACAGATAACCCACCCAACCGACCCCTGACTCCTCGGACTCAGTCCGGAATAACCAACCAGATCACAGATAATTATTGTAAGAGCAAAAATATATTTAAATTTAAAATGAAGTTTGAAAAATACTTACAGCGCTATATACTAATTTTCGAAGGATCGGCGAGAGGCAAACGGCGAAGAAAAAGCAATGTAACAGTGCAAATTCACTGTGGCCGTGGGTTGTAAAATACCCACTTTTGAACGGGGACAAACCAAGACTCGGGATTGATAGGGAATGGCTTAGGGGTGTTTGTGAAGCTAGTGGAAGTGGAGTTTGGCCGTGGGTGGCAGCGAAAATGGCGGTTGAAGGGCTGAAATACCCAAATCGGAAACTAGCTCGTGGGAGCTGCTCCGGCGACGGATCGAGGCCAGAAATGGGTGGGTTAGGATGGCAATGAGTCGGTGATGAAGTGGTGAAGAGGTGGTGGCCAGAGGTGGAGCGACGGCGGCAAATCGGAGCAAAAGCCGTTCGGCTTGGAGGAGCTATTCCGACTAAACGGATGCTCCGTTGGCAGTGAAAATTTGTGGGGTGGTTCACCGGAGGGAGGGGAAGAGTTTGGTAGTGGTGGTGTGCTGCACAGTGGCCGGCGGCGGTGGTTCTGGGTGGTTGGCCGAAACGCGTGAGGGAGAAGAGAGAGAGAGTCCGAACAGGGAAAGGGGAAGGCACGGGGAAGAAGGGAAAAAAGAAAGAAAAAGAGAAGAAAGAGAAAGGAAAAAGTGAAAAAGAGAAAAGAAAAGATGGAGGAAAAGAAATGAGGTCTTATCCTCACCTCTGGAGTCCAACAACTGATCCAACGAAAACAAATTTTAAAAGCAATAAAACCAATAAAATATTTTAAACTCAACGTAAAGCTAAAATATAATAAATAACTAGTAAAAACTAACTACTTAAATTTTAAATCCAAAAACAAGCTAAAATAAATTAAACAACAATTTAAACTCAACAACAATTAAAATCCAATTAAAATCCGATTATTTAAAATAAAAGAACTATTATTCTAATTAAACTAAAATATTTCTTCAGTGAAAATACACGTAAAAACGGAGTATCACAAGGAAATGGTGGTTTGGGTTGCTGGATGACTGGTGATGAAGTGGTGAAGAGGTGGTGGTCAATGGTAGAGCGACGGCGGCACTGGAGCACAAAAGGGCCGTAGCTTGGAAGCGCTCGTAGGGGCAAATGACGGCACGGACTGGACTGAAATTGAAGGGGGTGGCCGCTAGCCAGTGGGGAAACAGGTGGGAGGGGCAGTGATGGCGATGGGCCGTGCACGGCGGCCCTGGGTGTAGGGAAGGAAATAGACAGAAGAGAGGAAAGGGGGTCGCGTGTAGGCTTGGGGGGAAGTAGAGGAGAAAGAAGGAAAAAGAGAAAAGAAAAAGAGGAGAAAAAGAAAAAGGAAAAAGAAGATAAAGAAATGAAATCCAGTCCTCACAACTTGAGGTCTCGAAATTGATCCAACGAACAGCATTTAAAATGATAAATTAAATTAAAACATGGCAACCAAATAAAATAAAATAGTAAATCCAACAATAAATTAATTTAAATTAAAGAGAATTTAAATAATAAACTGTAAGTAATATTAAGAAAACACATTAAAATAATTTCACAACTTAAAAATCATAAAATGATACCGCAAAAATCACATTTAATTTAAAACAAAAGAACTACTAGTTATAATAATTTAAATAAGCCTTCAATAAAAATACACATAAATACGAAATATTACAAACTGTCCTTACATGCTCTCTAAGAAAAAACTTTAATCGTATAAGGAATTTTTAACTTCCAGAGAGCATTCCAAAACTTCTTCATCAGAGCACCATTAGAGGCCTTCCCACATTCAGGTTCCAAGAAAGTTTTAAAGAATTTGTAGGCACTTTTAACAGAGAAGTACCTGACTTTTCATGTTCCCACATCCACTGATCTATACCTCTAGTATGACTAGGGTGTAATCTGATAATAGCATCAACAATTTTTGGATTGAATAGAGCTCTGACCTTTGTAAGATCCCACCATTTAGTACTTGGATCAATTAGTGAGGAGACTTGGTCCTCCAATTGACAAAGTTGCTCAACACTCAGCTCAAAACCCAATTCATGTCTTAGGTTTTGAATTCTAGGAATCCAGGCATCATTTAAAATATGGATAGAACTTCCATTTCCTACATTCCACCTACCCCCTTTCACAAGCAGGTTCTTGAAAATGAAACACAGTAGTAGATGACCATAGGGTAGCCACTACTGGTGGCCCAATCTCGGCCGCCCTGTGACGACCAAAGTTTTTTGGCCACCTTATTGTGGTTCAATTGCAGCTAGCCACCACAGGGCAGATCGTTTTTAATTTCAATAAACTATTTATTATATCATCACTTGAAAATTCTCATATTCAAAAAAAATAAATTCTCACATTCAAACATACTTTTATAATGGGTCCTATATATCAATTTTTAAAAACTTTAAAAAACTATAATTATTTTAAAAAGTTTTTGCAAGTTTTTCACTATCGTTCACATCAATTAATACAGTATTATGGAGACATATAAATTAATTTGCAGCCTCAATAATCATGATGTCATGTTTGGTTTTCTTTCTTTGGTTTAGGATCTCATGTTTGATATGGGGACATTCTAGAATATATCTGGTTATATACGTAAGTTTCTCTGATAAATTAATGATGATAGTTTCCCTTATTAAAAAAAAAAATCTCACATTCAAGCATACTTTTATAATAGGTCCCACCCTTTTTTAAAAAACTTTATAAAACCATAATTATCTTAAAAGGTTTTTGCAAGTCTTCACTATCGATTCACAAATGTTGTTACACCATTCATGAAATTATCTTACATCCAAAGAAGCCTATAATTATATCCTCTTGGAACAAAGAAAAAAAAAAGCTCCCTTCCAACACAACCAAAAAAATAAAAGTGAAATTGGTCCTCGGGATGTATTCCAAACTTTTCCATGATTAATATTTCTTCGGTTGAAGAATTGATACTATTTAACCAAATAAAAACAAAGATGATAGGGGAGGATGCAATGTGCCAGATTTAGTAATTTAAGGTACAAAATTTTGTCATCAGGTATTTGATCTCTTTATAATACTTAGCAATATGGGGGAACTTCCCATCAAGCAACAATGGTTTTGCCTTACCCTACTTAGCATGCATATTATGTCAGTGAAGACTTGGTGTCAAGAGCTTACATTAGAAAGAGCAAAAGGCCTAGGGTGCGCTGAGGGGGAACTAAGTTTTTAATTTCATTTCATTCAGAATGGCCAAAAGTTTCCTTTCCAAAACAGTTTCTAGCACAGTGCATGTAATGGATTGTTCTGTTTCAGGTCAAATCTGACCGTTCTGACTTGTTCCCGTCTTTTCTGGCCAAAACACGTTTTTGATAATTTAGTCTGGAATTCTTTTAAATGGAAAATTGGTAAATACACAAAAAAGGGGGGGCAAACTTATAAAACCCACAACTCTTTTTCTTCTACCAAGTGACATTTCTTTTCAGTTTTCCTACCCTAATTTCATTTTCTCTACCTTCCAACAGCCTAGCCTTTATCGTCCACTTCGTCACACCGTCGCATTACCTCTTGTCTTGGTCTGATTGACACTCTATTGCAACATATCAGTGTCTTGGTTCAAGCCATTGCAACACCTCTTGCCATTAGCCATGGTCTCTCTCTCTCTCTCTCTCTCTCTCTCTCTCTCTCTCTCTCTCTCTCTCTCTCTCTCTCTATGAAGGCTTCATTGAATCATGATTCATTAGTTGAGTTTTACTCATTGTCAACTTCTAAGATAGCAGTTTGTGAAGATCAAGAAAGGCCAAGCCTTTGCAAAGGTTGAGAGAAAGAGAGAGAGAGAGAGAGAGAGAGAGAGAGAGAGAGAGAGAGAGAGAGGAAAGACAAGGCAAAGTACGATGTTTAGTTTTAATGATCATGTGTTCTTTTATATTTTTTTCTCTTCTCCCATTCATAATTTTGTTAATACCTGTGAATTGATTAAAGGACAGAACTGTGCATGACATTTTAGGATATTCAGAGTAAAGCATTATGTGGAAGTTTGTGAAAATGCACAATAGAAGTTCTTTCCTTTAACTTGGTTAAGAGAGTAAAATTCAAACAGAGGCTCTTCATATAGATTGAAACCCTAGTTGGAATTTAACAATCTAAGCTGATTGATAGTTGTTGCTGCAATGATAATTCTTGGTTTCACATGTGTCCTTTAGCATTAGTCATCATTTTAAAAGACATGAAATCATAACGTATAGGTCTATTCATAAACTAATTTGGAGATATCATAGAAACAAAATCTTCTATTGCACACAGTGTTTCAATTGTGATTTTTGAAATAGTTTCACCTAGGTAACAAGTCCCCTTTGATTTTTGCAAATATTACTTATGTGCACAAATGAAAAGTCATGATTGTCACATGTTTATGCAAAGATTACTTCCAGTCGTTATTGGTGGGTTTTTCCAACCTGATATACGACTTGCATTGGCTGAGTTTAGTTCCTTCTTCAAGGCTTTATGCACACGAAAATGACATTAGAAGTATTGATAAAAATACAATCTGACATTGCAATCATCCTCTGCAAGCTTGAGGTGATTTTCCCACCTGCTTTCTTTGATATAATGGTGCTCCTCCCCATTCATTTACCCCACAAGACTTTCCTTGTGGGACCAATTCAATATAGGTAAATGTATCCTTTTAAACGATATTTGAAAAATTCAAGCGTTATGTTAGAAATAAAGTTCGTCTAGAAGGGTCAATTGTTGAAGCCTATATTTACATTGAATGCTTGACCTTTCGCTCCTTATATATCCATGATGGTGAGACTATATATAATCAGGACGATCAAAACACGGATATAGATAAGGATACTAAATCTGATTCTTTCTCTATTTTCTCACAAAAGGGACAGGCTTTTGGCTCCCCTACCTCCAATCAATTTGAGCGGACTATACTTGCAAAGGCAACTTGGTATGTGCTAAATAATTGTGCAGAGATCGATCAATACCTAAAGTAAGTCCTTTGTTCTTTCATTCACTTCTCATGGTGTAAATATTTGCTTATGGGTACATTTGAGCTTAACAGATGCCTTTGTTTTGTTTGTTTGATATGTAACGAGTACACAAAGATGAGAGAAATTTCTCCAGATAATGTCGAGCATAGACATCAAATAGAATTTCTAACTTGGTTTCGCACGCGAGTATGTTACCTATAGAATCTAGGTGCTCACATAGTATCTATCATTTAATTGTCGTAGAGATTTTCTAACCCGTCGCACCCCATTTTGGTCAGATTTAAGAACTGCATGCAACGAATCTGGATGATGTCTCAGACGACATACATGCACTAGCTTGTGGACCAGATCCATAGGTTGCATCATATCATGCTTGCATAATGAATGGCTACAAATTCTACACAGTGTCTCATGGACATTATCGCAAAACCCAGAATAGTGGGGTTGTTTTTAAAGGGGAACACCAATCAAAGCCTATTGATTTCTATAGGGTATTGATTGATATCTTGCAATTACACTTCATGGGGTGGCATCATGTATATTTATTTTGATGTGATTGGTTCGATGTGGGTGATAGGAAGAGAGGAATACATGTTGGGGTGCACATTACTAGTGTCAACACTTCTTGTAAGTGGTATAAAGATTAGCCATTCGTCCTAACATGTCAGGCAGCCCAAGTGTTTTACCTTAAAGACTTCAGTTTGGGTGGTAATTGGTCAGTCGTTCAAAGAGTGACTAACAGAAACATGTATAATGTTCCAACTATACCATTGGCAAATGATGATGATGATGAAGAGCATAATCTGGATTTTGCTACTTTCTAAGAGAACAATTTGGGCTATGTTGAAGTAGAACCTGTGTTCAACGCTAGAGGGAGCACGCTTCTCTTGCATATATTTGACATAGAACCAATCCATCTTGAGGGTGATACAAATTTGTAAGATCCAATATCCCTTCTCAATGATGAGGACTACTTGATAATAACCCAGACAACGACAACGATAACCGGATTGGTAGTAGTGAAGACTTTCTCACGAACAGTGAGACTTCATCTAATGATGGTGTGCATATGCAGAGTTAGTTAAACCCAATTTATTTCATATCAATTCATTCATTCTTGTGTAAATTTTCAATTTTTTAAAGACTTCTATTTCATTTCTTAATTAACAAAAAAAACTTATTACAACTTCTAGGTGAATAAGGCTAGCTGTGATGTTCTTGCATGCTACTAATTGAAAGAACTGGTATCTCTCTTCCTCCTCTTTTTGTTCTCGTTCTATTATTTTCCTGGTACGGCTGGTATTATAACAACAAAATGAGCAAAAAAGAACAATGTCCCAAATGATCGACACTCATTTTCTGTGACGCCCCCAACTCCCACGTACGGACACGTGGAAATCGAGGCGTCGGGATGATGACAACACGGGTCACACATCCCATCGCCAAGTGCAAGTGTGTGTACATGCAACATGTGTACAAATAAACCACGCAGCGGATAATAAAAGTCTTACAACTAAGTACTAGAATTTTGTTTAAATATAAACAAGCTTAAAACATACGTAATAAAATATTACAAGTTCAACACTGTTTCAAATACCAATTACATAACATAAAAACAAATAAAGATAATTTTCCAACGTAAAACTACTCCAAATCAAATAATCTGGCGGAGCCGCCTCCTCGGGCTTAGCCTCCTCCTCCTCAACCTCTGCATCAAAATCTACGGTACCAAAAATGGTGCCGCAGGTAAGTAATAATCCAAACACCATAAGATAAAAATATATTAAACTCTACAATATGCATGAAAGAATGCCCAATTCACATGTCCCATAAAACATATTTTTCCACGCACGCCAAAAGCCTCATTTGGCTCAAAATATTTCCTTTAAACTTTTTCCTCGCCATTATCCCAGATAATGGCCCAAAATCAAGTCTCAAAGAAATTTCCACATTTTCCTTAACCAAATGCACCATGACCTCCCTTAGGGGTCATCCGCAAGCCCTGGCTCCCTTTGTCACACCACGGGTAACGACCATGCGTGTGACTTCATAACGAGCGATGCCCTGTTCCGCGCCCCGCCCGCGTATTCGTAGCCAAGCATCCTCTAGCCCTCGCCAGCAGAGGGGCCACGGAGTCGGTACGAGAGCGTTACCATCCCGCCCGCTCCCGTTGTCGCCCAGCGACAACCTAGGGTACGTCAATCAGTATATTGCGCTCCCGAGTGACCAGAGGAGCTCCACCGAGATAATACCCCATCTCGGCTTGGGGTCATGATACACACGCACCCAAAAATCCATTTAACTCATGAAAACTCAGTTTTTAATAATTAACACATGCATATGCATGCATAATGCAATGCAAATAATACGACACCAATTAACCAACAATTCTCAAACATCCATAACAAATAAAGAAGCAACTCTGTACTCAAATCCAACCGACCGCCGACTCCTCGGACTCAGTTCGGAATAACCAACTAATCACAATATTTATTGTAAAAGTAATAATATATTTAAATCTAAAATGAAGTTTGAAAAATACTTATAGCGCTATATAATAATTTTTGAAGGATCAACGAGCAGCAAACGACGAAGAGAAAGCAACGTAACAGTGTAAAAACACTGTGGCCGTGGGTTGTAAAATATCCACTTTCGAACAGGGACAAACAAAGACTTGGAATTGGTAGGGAATAGCTTAGGGGTGTTTATGAAGCTAGTGGAAGTGAAGGTTGGCCGTGGGTGGCGGCGAAAACGGCAGCAGGAGGCCGAAATACCCAAATCGGAGAGTTAGCTCGTGGGGGTTGTTCCGACGGCGGATCGAGGCTGGAAATGGGTGGTTTAGGATGGCAAGGAGTCGGTGATGAAGTGGTGGTGGCTGGAGGTAGAACGACGACGGCAGATCAGAGCAAAAGTCGTTCGGCTTGGAGTGGCTTTTCCGGCTAAATGGCAGCTCAGATGACGGTGAAATTTGGTGAGAATGATCACCGGCCGGAGGGGAAGAAAACGGGTGGGTGGTGTGCCGTATGGTGGCCGGTGGCGGTGGGTCTGGGCTGCATGACGAAAACGAACGGAAATGGGAAGAGAGAGAGAGAGGTTTGAACGCGCAGAGGGAAGGCACGGGGAGGAATGAAGAAAAGAAAGAAAAGAAGAAGGAAAAGAGAAAGAAGACAAAAAAAAAAAGAGAAAAGAAAAGATGGAGGAAAAGAAATGAGGTCCAATCCTCACATCTGGAGTCCAAAAACTGATCCAACGAAAACAATTTTAAAAGGAATAAAACCAAGAAAATAATTTAAACACCACATAAAGCTAAAATATAATAAATAACTAGTAAAAACTAATAACTTAATTTTAAATCCAAAGACAAGCTAAAATAAATTAAACAACAATTTAAACTCAAACAACCAATAAAATTCAATTAAAATCTGATAATTTAAAATAAAAGAACTATTATTTTAATTAAATTAAAATACTTTTCAGTGAAAATACACGTAAAAACGGGATATCACATTTTCTCCCATGCTTCCCTGGCATTTGTTTTACATTTACAATTGAGTAAGTGTGCAATGGTTGCATTTATTGTCTTAGGAATTTGATAAATTCTTTTTAAATCAATTATATTAGAGTCTAATTCATGTGGTACATCTTCACAGGGCTTCTTCCTCTTGATGGCTGGGGACTATTTAGTCACTACTATAAATGCAAGTTTCCTTAATATGACTATGACGTATCTATGGCAGTTTAGCTTCTACTATATATGCTATCCGATGCCTATAAAGAATCTACTCATAATTTATTAATGACTGCTATCTATAGTATTTCCTACAACTATGCCTTGATTAATGTGGCTTAAATAAAATATGAGATAAAGGTATAGTAATGGGACATATTTATTTATGGAGTGACTGGCCCAATTGATCAGGAATAAAAAACTTATTCCTTGAAATGAGATGTTGATACATTAGTCCAGGAACCATTTAACAATTGCTCTTCCTCTCATGGATTTAATTCGATGAGATGAACTAGCCTCTTCTTCTTCTTTCTTGAGTGCATTATTTTTCTTGTTTCACATGCCAAAAGGTAGTCCAAATAGTTTGATTTAGTGATGAGGAGATTGCTCTCTAAGCATCTATTTAATTTCTATATTTTAACGAATACATTAGATACAGACTCTTGATGACAAAAGTGTGTAATAGTATTTGCATGCCAGTTGTTATTTGATCTATTGGGTTCCATGATTTGGTTTCTTCGAATTTCCAGATGATCCTCAGCACATGCAGCTCCTACTAGACTGAGTAGTACCTCAGAAGTTTCCACTTTACAGCTTGATGAGTTCAATTATCTACGAGTTGTATAATGCACTATCCAAAGTACAGCTATTTAGAATTGGAGGACTTGGAACATATGAAGACTCTACCAAAGGTGGAAGGATTGATTCCTATTTACAGCATGGTATTGAGCTTGCATATTATGTTACTAAATTTGCATTTTTTCCCCTATTTTGTGTTGGGAAGAGAAGGGAGTTGGGAAGGTTACAACTAGAGGCCTCTTTTATTAATCTATGTGTGAAATTATAGCAGTTAATTTTTAGAATTACATATTGCCTTTTTGTATATCAAGTGGATCTAGATTTGTGTCTTTCGTTGAAAAAGAGTGCACATATGTATATACATGCAGGCTGAATATATGTACTTAGTGCTTTAAGATTTTAATTTAGTTTTGATATTTATGCTATTTGTATATTTTTAGGTGACTTTGACGTTTTGTACACTTGAGGAAAAGCCAGTTTGGTGGTAGAAGTATGCACATTGTAGGAAATATTGTAGGTAGAACTATACTTTTCTTTCCTGTGAAAAATGTACCTGAAAACTTGCCAATGATGAAGACATGTTAGATGTTCTTATATGGATTTGGAAAGGAATTCCAATTCCTGTGATGGTGGGCAAACTAATCCCATTGTTATGGGATGGAGCTCAAGATGAATTAAGATATTTTTTTAATTCAAATTTTGTGTATGTAGTGGACAAGAATGTAAATGCATTCATAATATTTTGCATGATGAATGTGTGTCAGTTGCCTATTAGAAGACAAAGATATTCATCACAAGAATTGTTTATGTGGTCTATGTTGGATAAGTAGGTTGAGAAAAAATAAACTTGTCTTAGGAAACAATAAGTCCATTTTAATTAAAATATTAATTAACATATGGTTAGTATGATTGAATTGTATGGTTAAAATCATTTTAACATATGTTCAAATTAAACCATGCGTTACTATTATATTATTAGTTTGGCTTATAGTTTACCTAGTCCAATGTGGGATCATACATGAATGGTTTTGGCTTTTAGGTACCAGAATGAGATTCGTAGCTGTTATAGTACGGCTAGTTTTGTATTGGATTTGCATTTGTAACATATTGTCTTAGCGCTGTATTGGATTGTATGGTTGATTGTAAAACTTTTAATTAGACATAACAAGACACAGGTAACTTTATGGAGTGTATTTTTTGTATAGTATAATAATGAATACTAAGGCCAGCTTTATATGCTTAGGACCGGAATATATATGTTTACGAATACATGATATATATATACATGTATATATACACACATATATATATATACATGTATACATACACACACACACATATATATATATACATGTATATATATTTGTGTATGGTTGATTATATTTGTGTGCCTCCATGCATGGGTTATTAAATACCAAATTGTAATTCCAACTTCATTTTCTAGATTGAAGATTATTAAAAATTTACTAACGTAAAAGAATGAGGAAAAATTAGATTTAATATAATATGCTAATTCGGTTAACTTTCTGCTAACATTGAGTGTGCCCAAAAAATAGCAAGACATGCCCAATGTTCTACAACCA
The DNA here is from genome assembly GCA_011037825.1 of Carya cathayensis. Taxonomy (NCBI): domain Eukaryota; kingdom Viridiplantae; phylum Streptophyta; class Magnoliopsida; order Fagales; family Juglandaceae; genus Carya; species Carya cathayensis. Next base: position 2,143,184 of record QGSO01000209.1, read on the forward strand.
AAGTGAAATAAATCCATACAAGTGGTGCCATATAGGACTTATACACGTGGTACTGGTTTCTCACAGTAGCTGGGAAAGTGTTCTACAACAAGGCTACCTCTAACATAAGATTAAAAATATCAAAAAATCATAAGATTAAAAATAATATTACAATTTATTCATCATGGCTATAGCTACTGCATGCCTTCAGCTGTCATCTCATATATATTCAAAATATATTCAAAATAGATACAGTAGATCAGCTCATGCTTTGAGAGACGGATGCCATTCACTTGGCGGGAGAGGGAAACAAGTCACAGAAGCGGGAAAAGCCAGTTTTCAATACCAATGCTAGATCTATATCCATGAGTCTCTAATTGAAGGCTAGTACGGGTGCTCACGCAATTGCTAAAGGGAGCCACACCGTGTCTTTCATATACATTTCTGCTGGCCAGAAATTCTTCTTCACCATTAATCTGCATCAGGTTTTACTTCATTCTTGGTAAGTACAAGTTTTACTTCTTCACCATTTTCTAAATTTAGAAAATGGCTTCATCATTTTCTGCAAGCTTAACACTACAAGAAATTTTACTTTTAGGGACGAAATTAATTTCATCCCTAAAAGTACTTTTTTGAGACGAAATATTAATTTCGTCTCAAAACATGGAAAACCTTATAAATCCGTTCGAACTAAAATATAGTAGTTCGAACTGGAGATTCTGAGACGAATTAGGTCGTCTCCAAAAATTTATACCGTTCGAACTAATAAAATTTAATTCGAACAAAAAATTAATTAATTCGAATGAAATATTATTTGTTCGAATTAGTATTAACGCGTTCGAACGGTAATATTTAATTGAAAAGATATATTGTTAAAATTGTAAGAATACATATTTTTTCTATTAATTATTTATCATTTCCAAAGTGAATAAAAATTTCTATATATTATATATTATGATTTACAATGAATTAAAATATTTACAAATTCATAAATTATTTTTATGTAATTAATTTAAAAGTATTTTAGTTAACTAAATATTAAAAATGAAGATAGTGTCATTTTTTCAATTATCGTGAACATTAAGTATAATGAGAAGAAAATATAATTAACAATAAAGAGGCTAGCAAACACTAAAAATAAAAATCATACTGCATTAATTACATCCCAAAATGAGTTAGACGTTATATACAACATAAAAAAAGTAAAATAATAACTAACAATATTTATTTATTAAATAAATCAAAATCCTCCTGTAAAGTTTGCATGCGTCCTTCTAGGTCCTTAAGCTTCTCCATCATGGGGTGAATGAAGTCCCTCAATAAAATGTCGCGGTGCTCCGCCAATATAGCCCGTACCTCATCTGGAGTAGCCCCAGCAGGATGTCTCTCAATAGGGGCAGCAGCAGCAGAAGCTGGATCAATAGGAGGAGGCTGATCCTGTTGCACTGCACGAGTCTTCGGCAAGTGACCCTTGCTCTTGCTGAATGTGATCTTGTTAACAGGCCCCATCTGTGGCGACCTCCGCTCAGTCAGAGTCACTGTAACCCCTGAACGGAGTAGGAGGTTAGATATCAACAATGCAAATGGTAGACTACCTCCACCCGAATAGCGTGACTCTGTGCGAATGCGGAGGAAGAAATATAATGCCAGATCAATCGGCTCCCCCTGTGCTAACCGTAACAAAAATCTGGCCCGCTCCATCCCGAAATCAGTCTTGTGTTTCTTCGGATCAATGTTATAGCCGACAATCAAATTAAGCATTCTGAAAAATGCTGTACAGTCGGCCTGTCGAATCACTTTACCGCCATCATATGGAGGAGCCTCAGGGTCTCGCACTAGGTCACGAACCTGATCGTCTGTGAGACCATCATCAGGTACCTCATCGCCGCTCTCACTATCATCTGTGCCAGCATCCAGCTCTGCGGTCTGTACATCTGGCGCTGGCGATGAGGATGCGACTGTTGTGTCCTCTCCAGATGGTGCAGTCGCTGCTCTCGCTGCTGCTGCTGCAGGATATGCACCCGGCTCTCGCCGCAAATCTAGAAACTCAGCAATAACGCGGGGAGAGAATATAATACTCACTCCCCGGACCACTAAGTTATAGCACAGAGCATCACCAGGCTGCTCACCCATGGCACGGTAAAACTCACCGACCATCTCAGGATATGCTGTGCCTCTCTGTTGACAGATCGTGGTCCATCCACGATCGGTGATGATGTCCTGTATGCTCCGTCCCTCCCAAGTGAGGTCACGGAAGTCACCCAGAATGATCTCCCGCTCAACTAATATAGGCCTCACGGCCGGCTGAGAAGGAGCGGTAGCTGCGGAGCTACTTTCGACTGTCTGGGGTCGGGAACGTTTCCTTCCGCTGCTGCTTGCCATTAGTATGCTGTTGATGTATAAAATATATATGTGATGTAATTAAAGTGAATTAGAGGATGCATGATGTTCTCATAGCATGTTTGACAACTGCTTATTCGAATAGCCTTTAATTCCATTCGAATTAAAGGCCATTCATTCGAATAAAATTTAACTCCATTCGAATGAGCCTAACTTCCATTCGAATAAAATTTTTTCCCATTCGAATAAACCTAAATTTAATTCGAATGCGATGACTTCCATTCGAATAAAATTTATGCTCATTCGAACGGGACTGAGCCAAACAGACATGGCTGAGTCGACTCAGTCCCGAACCGTCACAATTGTTTTTCTTCAATATTTCTTCATTTTAATCGGTAGAAATGATTTAGGAGTAAATCCTTATCATTTCTACCGATTAATACCAAGTCATTTGATGCCAAAACAACAAAATGGGGCCGGATTCATTCAAAATCCGAACCCCCCAAATATTACCGAAAAAAGCATAAAAATAACACGCATTTAAGCCTAACCTCTTGTTCTGGGCGATCTGAGGACAACGGCGGAGTTGGTGGCGGCGTTGAGGCGGCTAACGGCGGAGGTGTGAGCGAAAGTTCGAATGAGAGGAGGCACGAAATGTCGGAGAAGAAGCTGTCGCGCGGCATAAATAACGTAAATTCGTTCGAACGGAAGAATAATTAATTCGAACTAAAAGGGTATTAGTTCGAATTGAAAGGGTATACGTTCGAATGAAATATATAATACTTCAAAAAAATATATATATATATTTAGAAGAGGTAAAACAAAACGTTTTATATTAGTAATACTAGTATATAATACTACTATATATACTAATAACAAATTTCGAACTAGTATATATAATATATATTAGATAACTATATGTATATAGTATTGAGTTTTGATCTAATTACTTATATATATTGTGACTAACTAGTATATATATATGTAATAGTATATATATTATGCATTATATGAGTATAAAATAGTATTGTGTAAAGCATTGCATTATAAAGTAAATATTTTTTGTATATAGTAAAACATTGCATTAAATATAAGTATAAAATACATATTTCTAATATATTTAGTTTATATATTAGTAATAAACAAAGTACTTAGACTATATTATAAAGTATTACAGTATTATTAGTTTTCATATTTTTATACTATCTATAATTTAATATCACTTACTATTATACTATTATATTACTTAGTATAGTACTTATAGTGATACTAACTATAAGTATAACATTATGTTTGATTGTAAATAAAATAATATACTATGTTAAATACTTAATATTATAGATTGATAAGAAACTTAGTATTATGCGTTTAGTGACACTTAGTATTATATAGTGTATATAATTTTTACATATACATAATAATATATAATATTATACTTATATATTTCTATAATTATCTGTTCGAACTAAAATAAAACAGTTCGAATAAATATATTTCATGTTCGAACGAATTTTTTTGTTCGGTGGGAAAATTCGCGCCAACATTTCAGAATATACTGGAGAATATTCCTTTTTTTTTGTTCGAACGCGAAAAATATTAATTCGAACGGGAAAAATTTTGTGGGAAAAATTCGCGGTTTGAGGATTTTCGCGTTCGAACTTATAAAAATTAGTTCGAACTAAAATGCACATATTATTAATCCGATCCTTTCACTTCATTTTCACTCGGATTGTATTGTGAGAAAGGGAGAGAGAGCGTGGCAGAGGCTCTGAGAGAGTGTTGTGGAGAGTGAGAGCTTGAAAGCATTGAGAGAGAAGAGATTCTTGAGAGAGAAAGAAGAAGAGAAGAGGTAATATGTTATTTTTGTTATTTTTCATTCCGATTTTCGTTTACAAGTTTTTTGTTGGGATAGAACAGCATGGCTGAATGTGTTTTATTTGTATATAGGTATTGTGGATTGTTGTTTTCTTGAGAGAGAAAGAAGAGGGAGAAGAGGTGTGTTTTCTTAGTTTTCTAAATTGTTTATTAATCATATTTAGGGATAATCATATAGTTTTCAATGTGTTGTATTGAAATATGGCATCATGAATGTAAAAATTGTGTTTTGTGGTTCAGTTTGTTGCTCTGTTTCGTGACTGGTTTCTGGCTTGATTTCATTCGAACGCTCTGAACACCGTTCGAATGGACTTTTCTTAGTTCGAAGATAATATAACGCGTTCAGATTTTGTTCGAATTAAAAAGTTTTTGTTCGAACAATATATTTTAAATATTGTTGCTGATAGTTATGATAATGTAATTATAATGTATAATTGTAAATATTGAAGTCCTGTATTTAAATGCATAATCAACTCAAGTATTTAAGAAGACATTATCAAATAGCTTAATACTTAAAATATAATAATAAGATATATCATTATGGTATTATAATTAAATATTTGAAAACAACTTAAGTATTCAAGTATTAAAATACTTATAATTAAAAACTTGGCATGTAGTATTTTAGTGTAATACTTAAAATATAAGTATAAGATATTTAATTAGAGTAATGTATAATTAAATGGATAACCATATTTAAGTACTCAAGTATTAAGATGATTAAATACATAATATTTGTATAATTAATTATAGATAAGTACTCTAATTAAATAGCTTAATACTTAGGATATAATAATAAGATATTTATTTAAAAAATTGTAATTAAATATTTAAAAATATTTAAGAACTCAAGTATTAAATAGATTAATACATACTATTTAATTCATTATATCTAAATACTCTAATTAAATAGCTTAATACTTAGGATATAATAATAAGATATTTATTTAAAAAATTGTAATTAAATATTTAAAAATATTTAAGAACTCAAGTATTAAATAGATTAATACATACTATTTAATTCATTATATCTAAATACTCTAATTAAATAGCTTAATACTTAGGATATAATAATAAGATATTTATTTAAAAAATTGTAATTAAATATTTAAAAATATTTAAGAACTCAAGTATTAAATAGATTAATACATACTATTTAATTCATTATATCTAAATACTCTAATTAAATAGCTTAATACTTAGGATATAATAATAAGATATTTATTTAAAAAATTGTAATTAAATATTTAAAAATATTTAAGAACTCAAGTATTAAATAGATTAATACATACTATTTAATTCATTATATCTAAATACTCTAATTAAATAGCTTAATACTTAGGATATAATAATAAGATATTTATTTAAAAAATTGTAATTAAATATTTACAAATATTTAAGAACTCAAGTATTAAATAGATTAATACATACTATTTAATTCATTATATCTAAATACTCTAATTAAATAGCTTAATACTTAGGATATAATAATAAGATATTTATTTAAAAAATTGTAATTAAATATTTACAAATATTTAAGAACTCAAGTATTAAATAGATTAATACATACTATTTAATTCATTATATCTAAATACTCTAATTAAATAGCTTAATACTTAGGATATAATAATAAGATATTTATTTAAAAAATTGTAATTAAATATTTAAAAATATTTAAGAACTCAAGTATTAAATAGATTAATACATACTATTTAATTCATTATATCTAAATACTCTAATTAAATAGCTTAATACTTAGGATATAATAATAAGATATTTATTTAAAAAATTGTAATTAAATATTTAAAAATATTTAAGAACTCAAGTATTAAATAGATTAATACATACTATTTAATTCATTATATCTAAATACTCTAATTAAATAGCTTAATACTTAGGATATAATAATAAGATATTTATTTAAAAAATTGTAATTAAATATTTACAAATATTTAAGAACTCAAGTATTAAATAGATTAATACATACTATTTAATTCATTATATCTAAATACTCTAATTAAATAGCTTAATACTTAGGATATAATAATAAGATATTTATTTAAAAAATTGTAATTAAATATTTAAAAATATTTAAGAACTCAAGTATTAAATAGATTAATACATACTATTTAATTCATTATATCTAAATACTCTAATTAAATAGCTTAATACTTAGGATATAATAATAAGATATTTATTTAAAAAATTGTAATTAAATATTTAAAAATATTTAAGAACTCAAGTATTAAATAGATTAATACATACTATTTAATTCATTATATCTAAATACTCTAATTAAATAGCTTAATACTTAGGATATAATAATAAGATATTTATTTAAAAAACTCATGTTTAAATATTTAAAAATATTTAAGAACTCAAGTATTAAATAGATTAATACATACTATTTAATTCATTATATCTAAATACTCTAATTAAATAGCTTAATACTTAGGATATAATAATAAGATATTTATTTAAAAAACTCATGTTTAAATATTTAAAAATATTTAAGAACTCAAGTCTTAAGATATTTCAAGATCTTTAAGGGCCCATCATGTATACTTGTAATGTAATCTTCTCATGTATTTGTGATGTATGCTTCTTATGTTTACTACTGAGCGCTTGAATTTTGTAGTTATTTTACATGCAATTAAACCTTAGACCCGTTCGAGAGTTGTGGCCAAATATTCTCTTAAAGAATGTTTGGGTATAACTCTTGAATTGTCCAAAGTGGACAGTTTGGGATTCTATCATCTATATGGCATATATATTTAGTTAAAACTCATGTGTTAGTCAATTTAAATTTTGGTTTAGCATTTTCCTACATTCTTCGAGTATGTAGTTCATAAGTTTTTCGGCCCATGAATAGGGTCGACGACTTATCGTGACTAGCATACTTGGAGAATTGTAGGGAAATGCTGCCGAAATTTTTACTAACATACGAGTTTTAGACTGAGTACATATGCGATATAGATGATAGTCTCTCGAATGGGATAGGACCAACTACCTTAAAAGTACAGGGAAAACAAACACGTGATATCTCAACATATTATAGAATTAGTGTTTATTGAATTTTGTTCGGTTTCTTTTATAGATGGATAAGAGTTGGATGTTGTTGGGAGATAGACTTGGTCGAGACTATAAGCAATATGCACAAGGGGTGAAGTCTTTCTTAGAATTTGCTTGTGGGAGTGTTGATAGTCGAGGATTTATAAGATGCCCATGCAAGAAGTGCAAAAACCTTAGTTCATATAATATGATGGCTGTGGAAGATCATTTATTCGTAAATGGAATTGATTCTAAATATTCACATTGGGTTTTACATGGAGAACCATTTCCCCAAGGAGTTAGATTTGGCAGTCATCTCAACCAGATGGATGAATGTAACGAGATCGACACGGATGACATAAATGTTGATGTTTCTGATGATAGTTATGATAATGGAGAAGATATGACTGAAATGTTAGGGGATCTTGGCGCAGGCATATTTGGTGCTAGGGTTGGAGAGGGAACATCTACCCAGTCATTTGAGGGAAATGAAGACTTTAAGGCATTGTGGGAGGATGCACAACATCCATTGTACGAAGGGTGCACCCGTCATAGCAAGTTGTCCTTCACTGTCAGGTTGCTACATATTAAATCTATTTGTCGTATTTCTGCAAAGGCTATCGATATGCTGCTTGAATTATTTAAAGAGGCTCTGCCAGAGGATAACGTAGTACCTCGAAATTTTTATGAAGCGAAGAAATTGAAGCGAGGGTTAGGATTTGATTATAATATCATCCATGCATGTAAGAATGATTGTGTTCTCTTCTGGAAGCAATATGCAGAATGTGAATCATGTCCGGTGTGTCATGAGTCAAGATGGACATCAGATAAGCGTAATGTACCCCATAAAGTGCTAAGACATTTTCCGCTTATTCCTCGACTTCAAAGATTATTTACTTCCCGGATGACTGCGAAAGATATGACTTGGCATCACACACAAAGAGTTCAAAATGATCAATTCCTCACTCATCCTGCTGATTCCTTACAATGGAAGAAATTTGATGACCAGTATCCATGGTTTGCCGAAGAACCTCGCAATGTACGTCTTGGTTTAGCAACTGATGGATTTAATCCATTTGGCAACATGAGCACTTCTCATAGCACCTGGCCTGTCATAGTAATGCCTTATAATTTGCCACCATGGAAGTGTATGAAGGATCCTTATTTTATGATGACTCTATTGATCCCAGGGCCAAGGTCACCAGGAAATGAAATAGACGTATATTTGCAACCAATGATGGCAGAGTTGAAAGAGTTGTGGGAACAGGGTGTCACTACATATGATGTGGCCGCTGAGCGTGAATTCAAGATGCATGCTGCAGTACTTTGGACAATAAATGATTTTCCAGCATACGGGAACTTGTCTGGGTGGAGCACAAAGGGAAAAATGGCTTGTCCTGTTTGTAACAAAGATACACAGTCTCAGTGGTTAACGAATGGCCGGAAATTATGTTTCATGGGACATCGTCGATATCTACCTCATGATCATAGATGGCGTTCAAATAGAGTAATGTTTGATGGAAGGGTTGAGCATAGGTCATCACCGCCAGAGTATTCTGGTAGTGATATTCTCACTCAATTGACAGATGTTCCAGAAAACAGATTTGGAAAGAATGCAAGATGCCGAAAGAGGAAAAGACAAGCAGTGGAATTGAATTGGACCAAAAAAAGTATTTTCTTTGATTTGCCATACTGGTCTACATTAACACTGCGTCACAATCTAGACGTAATGCACATTGAAAAAAATATATGTGAGAATATTTTGGGTACCCTAATGTCAATACAAGGGAAAACAAAAGATACAGTCAACTCTCGTAAAGATTTGAAAGAGTTGGGAATCAGATCGGAGTTGCATTTGCAAGATACTGGGTTATCAGCTTATATGCCCCTTGGATGGTATACACTTTCAAGTGATGAGAGAAAGAAATTCTGTGATTGGTTCATGACAATCAAATTACCCGATGGTTATGCTTCGAACATGTCAAGATGTGTCCGACCTCATGATTGGAAGATAACTGGTCTAAAAAGTCACGACTGCCATATATTTTTACAGCGATTGTTGCCAGTTGGTGTGCGCGGAAAGCTTACTCCAGATGTTCGTACAGCTATTACAGAATTAGGGCGATTTTTCAGAAATATTTGCAGTAGAACGTTGAAAGTTGATGCCTTATTAAAAATGGAAGCTGACATTGCATTGATATTGTGTAAATTGGAGAGTTTGTACCCGCCTTCATTCTTTGATGTAATGGTTCATTTGGCTGTGCATTTGCCTCGTGAGGCTTTAGTTGCTGGCCCCGTTCAGTATAGATGGATGTATCCTATTGAACGGTTTTTGGGAAAACTTAAGCGATCTGTGGGAAATAAGGCTCGTCCGGAAGGATCGATCGCAGAGTCATATATTCATAATGAGTGGCATACATTTTGTTCAATGTATTTTCGTGGGGTTGATACTAGATTTACGAGACCAGATCGAAATTATGAAGGTGGACAAATGGGAGTTTCCTCAACATTTACCGTGTTCTCCCAGAAAGTACGTCCTATAGGTGCACAAGGGGGCTATGACCTATGTGGGCGAGAGTTTGAAAGAGCTCGATGGTATGTTTTAAATAATTGTGAAGAGATTGAACAATATTTGAGGTTAGTGATGATCATCTAATTTGGCAGTAGTATTATGTGCATTTCTAATACTTTAGTATGTATGGATACAAATTAATAACTTACATTAACATACGCAGCGAACATATACAACTACTTCGCACGAATGGTGTGACTGATGTAGAAAAGGCGCACGAAGAAGAATTTGCCTCATGGTTTGAACATACGGTATTATTCGGGAAGAAATTATGCAGCCTTATTTTAAATATGATTATAATTTTAAATTTCATCCGTATTTTATTTATGTAGGTTGCATCGAAATATAATGACCATTCATGTGATATCTCACCAGAAGTATATGCTTTGGCATGTGGTCCGTCTAAGCGGGCTATCCAATATTCAGGATGTTTGGTGCGTGGATATAGATTTCACATAGCAGACAGAGAACGATATAGGAAAACCCAAAATTGTGGGGTTGTTGTCGAAGGAAGTCATGGGGATGATAATATCGATTTTTACGGAATTGTGGAAGATATCATAGCATTAAAGTATGTGGGGGGATATATGGTCTGGTTATTTAAATGTACTTGGTGGGATGTCTCAAATCCTAGGTTGGGAGTGCGTAAGGATGAATATTTTGTAAGTGTCAATACATCTCGCAAATGGTATGAGGACGATCCATTCGTTCTCGCATGCCAAGCAAATCAAGTTTTTTATTTAGATGATCCGGAGTTCGGAAATCCATGGAGAATAGTCGAGAAGTTTGCGCCCAGAAATGTATATGATTATATTCCAGAGGCAGACAAACCACATGAAGAAGTTGATAGTCCAGACCATGAAGAAGCATATCAAGAAAATGAATCAGGCATCAATCTATTTGTTGATCTAAGCCATTATGACATGGTCCCATTGCGCAGAGAAGATGTTCAACCCGAAGTAGTTGAAGGTGACATGTCGGAAGAACATGAATCAACTGAAGTGTCAACTGAGGATGAGAGCGATTGGTCCAGCAATACTGATACCGAATGATTTTCAAACAGATATTTGTGTAGGTATAATTCTTATAAAAATATGAAATGTATCTTCTTCGAATAATAATTTATTATAATTTCAAACAGATATGCCTCCTAAACGCAAAAGAACACGTGAGCCATCCCCACCACTTACTGAATCTCCGTGTGCTTCACCTACCAACAATGGTGGGCCACTGTCACCAGAACCAGAACAAGGTATTTAATCACTGTATATCTTTCAAATAAAATTAATTTAATTAAAATATATGCTTTAATTTTGTATATATAGTTGTTGTAAACCAGCGCCGAGTTAGAGGCATTACGAGGGGTGTCTGCATAGAAAAAGTAAGGAAAGTGGGTAAAATTAAAGTTGATATATCTGATGATCACACCGGTGGCTCTGGGGATTCGGCAGCTTGGCTTGCTTCTTATGTTGGTACACTTACTCGCACGTATGCACCGATGGCTACATCCTCCTGGGCTAAAGTTCCCCAAGATGTGAAAGACCACATCAAAAATCGTTGTCTGGTAATAAGTTACTTTGTATAACATTTTTATTTAAATGAGATTGTTTGAAATTATACTAATTGTTTATAATTATTTGAAGGACGAGTTTGAACTAAATTTTGGTCGGCGAGAGGATCGACAAACGATTGAGGAACTGATGTCGAATGCATTCCGGAGGTACAAAGGTCGATGCCATGCACACTATCAGAAATTCAGTACTCCGATAGAGGCGCGTCAAAATCCATTCCAAGCAATGCCACCAAACGAATGGGAGAAAGTATGTGATCTATTTGAAGATTCTGCTTATCAGGTAATTTCGCTACTATCTTTTTTTTTTAATAATTTATAATTATAGATGTATAAAATGTAAAAATTATAATACTTTTTTTTAGAAACGAAGTACAGTGAATAAAGCAAATAGATCAAATTTAACGATACACCATCACGCGGGTTCTCGATCTTTTCATCGCTTGTCAAAAAAAATGGTTAGTTCTTATTGTCTCCATTAAATATTTAATATATACACTTTTTTCGTATAAATTATGATATTAATTTTCATTTTGCAGCAAGAAGAAAATCCTGCTGATTATGATCTGACCCAATTGTATGCTAAAGCACATAAAAATCGTGATGGTGATTGGAGCAATCCTGAGGCAAAGGCAAATTATGTAAGTTTAAGTTTATTTAATTTCATTGTCTAAATATATTTTTGCTACATATACTAATTTTAATGTTTTCTTTTTCCAGGACAAGATGATATCTCTTAGAGACACTGCTGCGGATCCATCTGATGAATCATCTGTCAACGATGCTCAAATCTTTTCTCAAGTTCTTGGATCACGTTCTGGATATTTGAGGGGCTTAGGACGTTGCGTGAAGCCATCCTCAACATCTTCATCCTCTTCTAAAGCCAGATCGAATGACGACAATACTAAAAAATTAGAGGAAGCTGCACTTGAGATAGAACGATTGAGATCGAAAGAAAAAGAGTTGCTGACCCGATTAGATCAAGCAGCAGAATTAGAAGCAAGATTAGAAGAGAGGCTACAATTAAATAACCAAAAAATGTTTGAACAATTTCAATTAATGATGTCCCAAAACCCTATGCCACCACAACCACCACCATCATAATTCATTTGACTTTTTAAATTGCCTTTAATATTTATGATGTTTGTAAACATTTGAACAATTGATATATATAGATTACAATTTGATGTATACAGATTACAATTTGTATTAGTATCAATTTCATTTTGTTTGATCAATGCCGTTCGAATGCTAAATTACCATTTATGCATACATTCGAACAAAAACATATCCATTCGAACAAAAATATATTCATTCGAACAAAAATATACCCATTCGAACTTACATGGAAATACAATCCTTTCGTTCGTTCGAACAATTAAATACTCATTCGAATAAATTCTTTTCTAAAAATTCGTTCGAACAAAAGATTTTCGGTCAATAGATTGTTAGTTCGAACAGTTAATATTTTTCTTCAAACTAACGTCAATTACCAACTTTTTGTTCGAACAAAAAATGTTTTCTTCGAACGAGTTTCTGAGACGACATTTTTTTGTCTCAGAAAAAATTTCTCGTTCGAACGGTTTCGACCGGTTCCGCCCAATTTCGTACCTAAAAATACTTTTCGGAGACAAAAATCAATTTTTGTCTCCGAATACTTTCTGAGACAGCCTTTTTGAGACAAAATAGAGACGAAAATTTTTCGTCTCCAAAAATTTTTTGGGACGAAATTTTCATTTTTTGAGACAAAATGTTTTGTCTCAAAAAATCCAATATGTTGTAGTGTAAGTAGTTAGTTTTGCTGTTCATTGTAGGTTCTTCTCTTATATATCAAAATATGGAAAGTAGTAGTTTGGTGGTGTACTAAACAAAAATACTGTCTTTGTTTTAAGGTTCCATGTAGGTTATTCTCTTATCAAAATATAGAAAGTAGTAGTTTAATGGGGTACCTTAAATTTAACCTCCATGTAACTTGGATAGGTAACCCAGAAGAAATGAATCAGTCAAAGAGAGGGAGAGGCCGAGGACAAGTGTTACCTGCTACACTTCGACCCTCACACGCAGCACCATCAACTTGGACTTTGAGAGATGAAGCTGAGTTTCACTTTGATGACTCTACTCAACCTCCAGATGATCCATTTCCAACTGAGCTGCCAGTTAGTACTCCAGCAAAGGTGAATACAACAGTTCAGGGTAAGTATAATGACATATAGTTGTTAAAATTTTAATTAACACTCGACAGTCAGGTTTTATACATTGTAAGAGATATGTTGTATAATGTATGGCTATTTGTGCTACTGTGAAATTATAGAAAACAGTAGTAGTAAATGTGTTAGGGGAGTAGTGAAGGGAACAGTGTTTGAGAGGTTGCGGAAGCACGAGAAGATACCACTTGAGATCAAAGATGGGAAGATCAGCTCATCATGCAACAATAGAACAGTCTACACAACAAGTGTTTCGTGGCTCGTGCAACACTATGTAGAAACAAGGCATGTTAGTTGGAGTGTCGTTGATGGAAATGAGAAAAATAAACTTATTGAGAGTGTTAAAGTATGGGTTTCTAACTTAAATGATTTATATAACTGCAATTTGGATGTAATAGAAACATGTAGAATTAAATTTACTTATGGTAAATCAGCATGCTATGTAGAGGTAGAGGATACAATAAATTATGTAGAGGATCTGGATACTCTACATAAGGATGCTTTGTTTATGAGGAAAGTTAATAAGTCAGCATGGTAAATATGTTGTACGTGTTCATAGGTAAGGTTGTGTTACCAATATTTTGTAATGGTAGGGGAGACAATATACAGTGCTAAATGTCACATGTTAATTTTTATAACAATCTCTAATGGGGTACTTCCATTTGTAAAGGGTAAGGCATGTGGTATTAACACATATTTAAGGTAAGATAAACATGTAAAGTGGCTTAAAATCAGTGTTAGGAAAAATGATATTTTTGAACATTAGGCCCAACATAAACACAAAATACACAAATATAGCTGAAGAATAGTGGTACATGGGTTATTAAGATTATATATATCAGCAACTATAAAACAATATGGTATATGAGTTATTAAGACAACAATATGGTACATGGGTGTTTAACAAAATAACATTGATAGGATGATTTCGTCTTGGATTGGACCAAGAAAAATCATTGTTGGACAGTCACAAATCAGCTATCTCATGCTTATAATGCATTTCATTATAAGCTACACTGTAAATACTTGACTTATGCAACTCATGAGAAGGCACTAGCTCATAACTATGGCAAAACGGCAAGTTTGGGAGTGGCTATGCAATTGGTGGGCGAGTGATGAATTTAAGGTAAGCATGTAAAGGCCTTGATTTGTTAACTTATTTAAAAGGTAAACATAGATTCATTTTAGGTTGGGACCTTCTTTGTCTTAGGAAGCCAGTTTAGGTTTTAAAGCTCACTGTAACACCTAAACTGTGATATATACCTATGGAAAAAAAACAGTACATGAGATATCTAGAACCAATGTCATCGAATCTTAAATTGCAAGATGGCACAATTGTTATAAAGATAGTTTGCACTGGTTTAGACAGTATTTGTTTTAGATGGCCCATTTTTTGTGGTTTGCAATGTAAAAAGTAGTATATATTTAGAATTGAAGATGTGGCTGTTTTATTGTAGAAAATGTCTGACCAAAATAAAGAAAATACGCGTAAACAAAAGGTCAACCATACAAGCGGAAGGATGTTGTTTGTTGTACTAATGGAAAGGAAGGCACATCTATTGTTTTAACTATGCTGGATTTTTTTTGTTTTTTTTATTGATAAGTAACTATGCTGGATGTTGGGAATCTTAATTTATAGATAATAGTTGAAATGCAAGCAACAAAGCGATTTAACATGGTTTGCCAATGATTATGTAGAGGGACAAGAATCTAATTGATTTCTACAAAGATGTGCATTGGTCAAATAAAAATGGAAGATTTATTACACCAACTACAGAAGAGAACTATGTGAGCTTCCAAGTGTTTTTATATAAGTAGTATTTGGCACTTGCCCATTTATTTTGAATTGTGTAGTGTATGGCATTCACAATTTTATCCACATGGTAGGGGACATTTGTTCATGTAGAAAAGTACAAGGGTATATGCCCAAAAAAACTAGAAAGGTAACATGGGTTAGATGTTATTACAATACATAGATCCAATTGAGTTCTCAAAGCTTATATGACCATTTGGTGACATTTGTATACATAGTTCAGTGGTATATGTATATAGGATGTACTAAATATATGAACTAGCCGTAGATAAGTTTCCCATTGCATGGAAAGGATGATTTATTAGTTGTATAAATGTAATTGGGTGGGTTTTCATTCCATAGAATGAGATGGTTCAAATGATGAATGCCAAAGAGCTAGATGGTCTCATAGATGAAGCAGCAACAACCATTTTCAAGGAGGTTTCGGGACATAGGTCAGGTTATTCAAGAGGCTTGGTACACTCTGTTATGCCCGAAACACCTAAACTATCGGGAGTACCCAATGAGGAGTATGAATGTCTTGCCAAGGAAAATGCATAAAATAGGAAGAATGCAGAGTAATACCAAAATCAGCTTGCAGAGATTGAAAGTGGTTTTGTGGCTATGAGGGACCATATGCAGGAGTATGACGAACGTGTAAATGCATGAATGACTGGAGTGGAGATAGAATTAGAGTCTCATATAGAGACTAACAAATTCCTTAGATTTACAACATGCCAATAGCAACTACTATTTTGCAAAGACTTGGATAGGGTGATATACAAAGACTTGGATATCTCATAACTATATTGCAATTTGGGCAAGGTTAGGAAGTGAGGGATACTTCTATTTTTTTCTGAATTGTATAGGCGTATTTAGTAAGGGGAATCTAAATTGCTTTGTTTGCAATTTGATAGCTGGTTTTACATTTTTTTTTTGTTTGAAAGATAGACCATTCATTCATTAGATCAAATGTTGAATACAAGGAGATAATCCTCAATCAAAATATTTTCATCCAAGCATGATTGGCAAAACAGTGGGCAATAGTATTGCCATTCCTAGAAATGTGTCTAATAGACTAGCTGCTTGTCTTTGAGAGAAGAAGCTTGATATCCCTGATTATAAGGCCAGCTAAGCTCCAACTTTCCTCTGAGTGCTTTACCGCATTGACTATTGCTAGGGAATCACCTTCAAGCATGACTTGGTTTAAACCCAGCTCAGCACAAAAGGATGTTGCTCGAAGAGCAGTAACTAATTCCCCAAGCATGGGATCTGAGGTCATGATTTTGCTTGACCATAGAGTAGCTATAATGTAGCTAGTAGAATCTCGGATTACCACTCTAATTCCAACCTTTGAATTCTCCTTATCTATAGCAACATCCCAATTAGTTTTGAAGATACCTGGGGGGGAGAGGCCCACTGGTTTCTAGGTTGCTCTCGGTTCTGCAGCTTTTGCACTCTGATTTCTTGCCATGATCTAAGGAAGGATAACTCTGCCTTAGTCTTGTTGGAGATTTGGGTTGGTGAAGTGAATGAGTTCTCAAATACGTAAGAGTTCCTTCTGTGCCAGAACTTTGTAGTTATAGCCACTTCATAGATTTCCTCTGGAGATAATTGGCCCAGCATAAGTTCAAGAAGTTCTCTGAAAGAACCTTCTATAATACTCAGTTTTTACAGTCTCCTTAAGCTTAAATACCACACATCTTGAGCTTCCCTGCATGACCATGGAGCATGGGAAACTCGTAATGCCCGTCCTTGTGGTGGGTACTGCGGTCAACACCGCGTACGATGGCTGTCCACCATGTAAAGTGGTGGTTTGGGATTGAGAATAATTAGGCGTGGTCTTGGAAAGGCTCAAGGTGGCCTCATGGTGGTTTGAGGTGGCGGAGCAAGCGGCATCACATTGTGAATAGTGCATCCAAAGGTAAAAGAGTGTGTGAGGGATGCGTGGATGGGCTGAACAACATGGCTAGGCATGGAAGAACTTGAGAGAGGTGTGGTGGAGCTTTGGTGGAAAAGTGATGGCTGGACGGTAGCTCATGGCGGTGGATTGGCCATAAATGGTGCAACCCGTGCCTTGGAGAGTGGGGGAGAGTGAGAGAGTTAGGGAGTTCGGTTGGACATGAAAATGGTTGGGGAAGGTCATGGTGGTGAGAGGAACAGGATGGTGGTGGTGAGGTGCTGTGGTTAGTCGTGCATGGCGGTGCACGGTGGTGTAACCGAATAAAGTGGGTGTAGAGACCCATCAGAGAAAGAGAGAGGTAAGGGAAATGAGACTATGGATAGGAAGCCCATGAGGTGGTGAAATGTTGGTGGTGTTCATTGGCCATTTTGGCCGTGTATGGTTGCGCTAGGAGGAGGAATGGGCTTTAAAACCCATTCGGTTAGAAGGAGAAAGGGAGAGAGAGATCTGCCGGTGTAACTCACCACTGGTGGGTTGAGCTTGCCGGTGAGAGGGGAACATGCTGGTGGTGGAGGTGAAGCACAGTGGCTGCTGGTGGCGTAGGCTGGGAGAAACAATCGAACAGTGGAGAGAGGGAAGTAGGGGCACGTCGAACATGGGAGAGAGAGAGAGAGGAGAGAGAAGGAGGAAAGGAAAAGTGAGGAGAAAAATAGAGGGGCTTGGGTATTTAATCCAAGTCCTTCGTTTCGGAATCTACAAAACGATCTAACAGTAAGTTTAAATATTGATTTGAAAACACATAAATGTTTTATCTAATATAAAACATTGAGAGGAATTAAGATAGAATATTATTTTATAAACTAAAGTTTATAAAATAATATTCCTTTATCATTAATTAAAATGATGAAGTCTCATTAATTACTCAAAAAAATAAAATCATTTAAATTAATTTAGATTTTTCAACGTAACGTTAAATCTCGTAATATTTTTAAATGACTTAAAATATTTAATTTAAATAATTATCCACAATTATAATATTTTTAAAGCTCATCAAAATATTATAATTGTGTTACTTTAAAAACAAGTTTATCTAATAATACTGGAAATATTACATATAAATATTTCCTAAATATTTAAAGTATTCTTAAGTTTTAAAATATCTATCTTGCTTTGAAATCCGCTTAATAACTTTAAAACACGTCATCGAAGCTCGGCACATAGAACGAGACTCATAATTAAAGAAGGAAGAAGGAGCGTGTTATCACAAAACTGATTCAGGAACATTGAGATAAAGAGGGCACATGGGAGAGTCCACCACTTTGTTCTTTTTTTCAGATTGAGGTTTGTAGGGAGGGACTCCTGAGCTGCTCTCCACAGGAAGGATTTTGTCCCATTAGGAATCTTGACACTCCACAGCTTGTCCCAGAATTTCAAACCAGGGTTTTGCCTAAAGGATTCTCCCAGCCTTTCCTCCCTCATTATACCCTACAAATGATAGGCACTACGTACAGAGAACTTACCATTGCTTGAGCACCTCCACGAGAGAACATCTTCGTTTCTGCAGGGACTAATAGGCATGTTACATATCATCCTTGCCTCTTCATTTGAAAAAATTGAGTAAATTAGGGGAAGGTCCCATGGCATGGTTTCTGAGTTGATGAGTTGAGCTACTAATGCCTCATAGTCCAGTATGCTTGCTGGGGATTGGATTTTATAGGATGAAGGCCTTGGTAGCCATTTATCAATCCAAATCCTGATCTTATGACCATTACCTACTTTCCATAACAGACCCTCCTTTAAAATAGGCCTAGCTGCAAGGAAGCTTTTCCAAACATACGAATATGTTACTCTCTTCCTAGCTCAGAAGAAGCTTGAGTTAGGGAAGTACTTTGCTTTTAGCACCTATGTAGCAAGAGAAGACTGGTTTTGGATGAGTCTCCAACCTTGCTTAGCAAGTAAAGCAAGGTTGAACTATTCGAAGTCCCTGAATCCCAATCCCTCTTTATTCTTAGATTTTCCCAAAGACTTCCAGTTGATCCAATGAATTTTGGATCTGTTCTCCTTTTGTCCCCGCCAGAAGGACTGTAGGAGTTGGTTTAGCCTTCTTAGGATGACTTTAGGCAGCAAGAAAATGCACATGCTATATGTGAGAATGGACTGTAATACTGATTTTAGCAAGATCTTTTTGCCTCCTTGTGACAGTATGTTGGTTCTCCAGTTAGTAATTTTGCCTTTGATTTTGTCTAACACTGAACTAAAGGCCTTTTGTTTATTCCTTCCAACATAAGATGGTAAGCCAAGATATTTGTCAAAGGCTCCAGATGCTTTGATTCCTGCTAGCTCTAAAATAGCCAGTTGTGTATCTTGCTTGGTATTACTACTGAAGAAGATGGATGTCTTCTTAAGGTTAAGGCGCTGCCCAGATGCCAGTTCATAAGAGCTCAGGATATGATGCAATCTACTCCACTCCTCTGGGTTGGATTTGCAAAATACTAGACTGTCGTCTACAAAAAACAGGTGAGTAACACTCATGGCACCTCTTACAACTGGTATTCCTGTTATTACCCCTTGTTTTTAAGCCTGATTCAGACAGAAGGTTAGTATCTCAAAGCAGATAATAAAGAGATAGGGGGAGAGGGGATCTTCTTGTCGGATGCCTCTTGTTGGTTGGAAGGATGTTTGAGGGATTCCATTCACTAAGATTGAATAGGTTATTGTTGTGACACAGTTCATCACCAACTCCACCCAGTTCCTGTCAAGGCCCATTCAGAAAACCCCATGCTGGTTTTACAATTGGACATTAGTTGCTTATCCAGAAAAAATAAAGTATACAATTTAGTACTTTGGAAATCAATCTTGTCTTGACACATGTTGGTTTTGTCACAGTTATGGTTGCTTCATATATACCCGCCTGGCATTGTTTTGGGTTGAGATATTTATTCTGATTCAAAACTCCATGTATCTTGCATCTATCTATTTTTTGGATCTAGGGTGGTATTTGAATTCGCATGCTTCGAATCATGTTCCAACTAAGTCTTCCAGTTGTTTGTTTTGGGTATATGCTTTAATTTGGAAACAAGTGTTATCTTGGATTGGCAAATCAAGTATAATAGTGTTGTGCCTTTACCTAATAACTTGATGGAGCAGTTAAATTTATTAGGATATTTGACTGGGAGAAATATTCTAAATCTGTAGATTTATATCTCAAATGATTGATATATCATCACATTAGTATTTAATATTTTGTATAATATTAAATATGATAAAATACTAAATATTCTATGCCAAAATTCTCAAGAATTTAATTTGAAATTAGTGATGAGGAATAATTAAAAGGGAAAAAAAAGACTGCATAAATACCCAAAGAACTTGTATATTTAGGAAATCTTTACTGGTTTTAAAGGTGAAGGGAAAGGGAAAAAAACTGAGATTAATGAGACGGAAACAGAATATTAGAGCACAGTGATAAAAATTCTACAAGGAACTATAACCCTCGGAGATCACCAGTCAATTAGTCCAAGGCCATATATGAAGACTCTTTAAGTTATTTCCATTCATATCTATACTGTTTATACATGATCTTGGGACAAACTTGCTTTTTAGCCAAGATGTTAGTGTCTCTCATTCCTGCATATATATATATATATATATATATATAAAAGCTATATTGAGAAATATAGTTTTGATTTGACTATTTGATAAATGGAAAGAACGTACACATGGGTGAAATCAATGAGAAATTATTTTCCATTTTCTCCCCAAACATACAAGTTAAACCATATATAATGTTTGAGAAACCCGCATGCAGTACTAGTCAGGTAATACATCAAAATATGACTACAGCAGAGTAATGACTTTATTCATGTATGAACACATTTAGTACTTGGCATACTGCTTGTATGTATGCAAGCATGCACCTTTCTATTTTCTATGTAAAGAAGATGCAGAAATTTAGGAGACAATCGTTATAAGTAGTTATATATATTGTATGCAGGTTGTGCTAGCTATATATGTATATATATATATATATTGCTTTTATTTATGACTATTGATCCACATAGCGCACATTTAATCTATGTGTGTGTATAGGATGGGAGTGTATATTACTCTTGTCAATATATTGTCAGTGGGAAATTTCCTAACTTAATCTAAAGCCAAGCTTATTGAACCTTGGTACTGACTTAAATTGGAACAGGGGAACTCAGTTCGACTAAGTGCACAGTATCAATTTTTGGTTAATGCTTTAATTTGGAAACAATTGTTATCTCAAAGTAGAATAAGCATAATAGTGTTGTAGATAAAGATACACATTGAATTAAAGCTACTGAAAACATGACGTTATAGTTGAATTATATGACGTTATAGTTGAAAACATGAACAACTAGCTTGCTAGTGATATATACTTACAGGGTTCTTGTGAAGGCTAGGCACATATGGAGCACATTGGAATTCTAGCCAAAGTGGTACTGGAGAGGTTCTTCATGTTACTACAATCGGTAAGGTACGACAAACTGTGCATCAGCTTCAAAATCGATCATAATATGTATTAGGAATCTAATAGTAGTTTTCAGCATATATATTACGACCATGCTGTAGTTAATAAATTGGTGGTTATTAGTCTGTTCGTGCTATGGTCTGAGTTTATGCCATTGTTGTATTGCAACAGGTCAATTCATCAGATCTTAAGGGCAGTGCTGAATTGGTTGTGCTAGCCAAGACCCCAAACAACTCCCATTGAACTAAGTGCGAATATGTACATGTACATGTAGATCAGATAGTAGGATTGTTGGCATGTTGGGATTCCAAGTATGGATTAATTACGGATTTATTTACAGCGCTAAACATCACCGCAAAGTAGTATTCACGGCAACTCTATCTATAACCAGAAATAAAACATGATTGTGCAACTCTTTCACGGCATATTTATTTGCGGCGATAAAAAAATTGCCGCAAAAAGTGGTATTTGTGTCTACAATTCACACTCGCCGGAAATGTAAAGCGGCTACAGTCAAATATACTTTTTGTAGCCAAATATCCATCACCGGAAATGAAATTAGCCACAAATGACACTTTTACTAATTCCTTCTGAGAATAGATAGTTAGAAAGGCATTGGAAGGCCTTCCTCTATTCTTTCTTAAAGTCTACAGAGTTACTCCTTAAGGTCTACAACCATCTTCTTGGGAATAACAAAAGCATCTCCAAATAGTCAACTAACCATATATTAAATCCACTCTCTCAAACCAGGAAAGGAAGAACACAAACAAGTCTCAAACCTCAAAGCCTTGCAACGGATGTGTATCTACTTTCATTCAACTTTATAGAAGTCTAGTCCTTATGCGCTATACTGTCATGCTTTAATTGATCTGTTGCGCCTACCGGAATGGATTTGATTTAATAAAGATCGATATCAAAGCAAGTTGATCTATTAGGGTTGATCCCTTCCCCCTCCCCCCGTTTGTTTTAGCAACTTATCCTAAGTTCCCCTCACCAAGAGCTCCCCATTCTCATCATGATCGGTCCATGTTCTATTGCAGTGCCGAGAGAACCAGATTTGTTTAGCTATACTATGCCTTATTACTAGGGTCTTTAAACATGCTATAAAGGTACCCCTATCTTATCTCATTTTACTATTGTTTAAAGGACAACTATGTGGACCGATGGGCTTACGAGTCTTGATATTACAAAGGACAATATTACCAAGACTATAATACCCATATTGGATAAGGAAAGAATAGAAGAAATCCATTACCCAGCCTTCTTCATGGGCAGGTTGGCGTGGCTTGGGATTTATTCAGTCCAATGGACCTCAAGGATCCCTAGGCCTAGCATGGGGCAAACTGCTATATACAGCACCATGCCACCACCATTACTTTCGATTATTACTTTTAAGGCTTATTTCTATCAAACTTCCATTTCGCTACAAACCACCACTATTTGTTTTTTTTTTCATATAGGCAAATGATTTTATTTATAGTAATTTAAGTTATAAGAGGTGAGGTTTTCAGACCCAGGTGTTAAATAGTCAAAGAAATGCAAAAAAGAGAATATAGAGAAGGAAAGCTAGGACTAATGGAGTAGCTCAGGTCTCATGTTGATCTCTTAGCCAATAAACTACAACATAGTCCAAGAGAAATTCAACCACGGAGGTGGTTTTTGTTGGCATTCCTCAAGAGGTTTACTCAAGGTATCTACTATAGATGTGAGATGTTGCAGTATATAGGATTGCACCAGTTCTAAAACATTTGTTGCAATTGAGGAAGATTTCCTACTCCACAACCTTGGATATATAGGACAACCAATCAAACCCCAAGATCCAACGAGCAATGTGGCGTCGTGAAACTTCCCCACCCCTTTTAAAATGATTGGTGAAAATATCGCGTTGAGGGCTAAATTGAAAATAATTGTTTGGTTGGTTTTGGAAGTGTACGTATTGTATTATCAAATTATCAAAAGCCAACACTTTAGTAGTTTGTAAGTTTGTAGAGCAAAATGAAAAATATTTAATGGTTTGTAGGTGAAAAGTGTATTTAACCTTAGAAACTTATTAACATGTTCATCAACCTAAACATGCTTAAGCCACATTATGGTTGTAACAAATCAGTAATTATAAATTAATATTTTATCTATAAAAGGGAAAGCTTACTTATTTAACTCAAGATTATTATCATGGAGAAAAGTAAGAAATATGTAAAAATGAACAAGAAATTAGAGAAAAATCATACATTTGTTGGTGGTGACTTTTAGAAAATACTTTACCCTTTTTATTACTTATAATCTTTTAAAATGATGATTATGCATTCTTCAAAAGTACATTATTATGGTGTGATAAATATTACAGTGTAAATATTTATAGAAAAAAAATATGACGGTGTAAATAGTAGGTTTGTTACCCACCCTATGTGGGCGAGCAACCTGCCACCTAACCCCCCACATCCGCATGGGCGAGTGGATGCATATAGACCCTGACACTTGGTCTCGTTCTGCATGGGCCGGTGGCTGACCTCGCTTGGCTGTCAGGCAGATAGATGGGCTCGTCGTCCCATTCAAAATCAGCCGAAAGCTCCAAGTCCACAGATTTATTCACCAAATTTACAAATCCATCCACTAAATCCATGCATCAAACTTCAAATATACAGATCCAACAAAAAATACACATATCAAACCTCCGTAAGATACCCATGGGCAACGGCGTGGCTTGTGGTCTTGAAGAAGAAGTGTTGCGAGGCTTGAGGAATGGAGAGTTAGTCTGAGTTTATTTCCTTATATACCCTTGTGAAAGAGAGACAAGCGCGAGGAATGGGTAACTCTTCAAAACAAACATCATTTTATTCAAAATTATTTTTATATCTAAGGGTCGAGCGGACAAGTGAAATCTGGACAGGGCCATAGCCTAGCCCGGCATTCACCCTTGCCTTTATGCATGGGCATTTGCCCACCTGATGCAGGCGAATAGCCTCCCTCTGGTGTGGCCAGGCCTAGTAAGTAACATATTATTAAAGGATAATACTTTATTCGTGACAAAAGCCACCGATGGTGGCTACCGATTATTCTTATTATTTTTTGCTTAAGAACTAAATAAGTATTTTTTTTTTTAATAATGTTATGAATTTTTTTTAAAAAAAAAAAAAAATTATTTAAAAATATAAAAATAAAAATAATAAAAAAATTCATTGGCCTTATCGGTAACATCTCTCGGCTGAAAAATGGAGAATTCACTTTAAAATCTTTCTAACGCTGCGTTTCGAGTCTTAATCTGGAAGCACCGACCGGGAGCCATGGGCGCCTCAGAATCCATACTCTCAAGCTCACAGGTAGCTCCTCAATTGCGCTTAAACTCCTAAAATTATTTGCACTAATTGCTGGTTCTACTCTGCGCCGATTGTTATGTAAACGTCTGTTTTGCCTAACGTAGCGTCCGGCCGATGAAATCACCACAGTGTCCGAAGTATCGGAGGTCGCCGACCCCATCTTAGAGAGACTCAAATCCCTCAAATTAGTATGTGTTTTTCTTTATTTTTTTTTAAATATTGGATCGTGCTTTGAAATCTTATTGTTTTGAGTTCTCTTATTTATTAGTCATTTTGGTTTGAGTTTTGTGCTCGATATCATTTTCAATTGTCCTTTTTTTCTAAGTTGTCTTGCTGTATAATTTGTAGACAACACCGATACTGACGTCAGCACCGACGGAGAGTAGTTTGACTGACATATTGGTGAGGAAACCTTCGTCTTCTTCGGCTCCAGGTGGGCTTCTCGTGGACTTGGTACATCAAAGGCTTTCCTTTATTTGCTATTCTAATTTTTAAATGTGTCCTAAAAACTCTTGCTTGTTTTCACAGCCACATGTTAAAGCATAATTAGTTTTAGATAGGTAAGCTATCCGAAAGGCATTATCCAAGAACACAGGGAGTGTACATGGATACACCCAACTACAGGAAGTAGAGAGGTCAAGAATGCCTGGAAACTAAAGCTAGGAAAACATAAATGGGCAGTCATCCAATTGTAAAGTGTGTTAAAAAAAATCTTTGAGCTCCTCTATTGTCATTGTGAGTCTTCGAAGCCTAAGTCGTTCCTTTCTCACTGCATGCACCACCTAAGATCGGGACCGTTCTTCACAAGAGCCTATTGTGATCATTGCCAAATCTTCCTTTCCAACATGCTAATAAATCCAAGTCTGTCCAGGCATCACCTGATTTAAGCCCGAAGAGAAGGAAAACTGCTTGGCACCTAGTGCTAGTAGCTATTTCACAATGGAGTAATAGGTGAACCACAGTTCTCCCATCCATCTTATAGATGCAGTATAAAACCCCTTCCCTCGTAAGGTCAGAAATACTAATAAAACAATTGTTTAAGCGCCAAGTATACAAGATCCCATAAACAGAAGCAAATCAAACTTCATTAAATGAATTGAGAGTTATAGGTAGCATCTATTAAAAAATTTCTAAATCTTGTGCTAAATCATAAAATCACATAATAAATAAGCTAAAATCTTTAAAAATGGTCTACGCCTCTACCTCTTCTCCCCGGGGCCATGTTTTGTCTTGTAGCTTCATCCTCGCATTGATCATTACCTGGGATGGTTAACACGTAAAAACAAAACCAGGTAGAATACTCAATACGCAACTACTTCATATAGTGAGCAGTATGATCTAATAATATTTCATTTGTAAAGCTCTTTCATGATATAAAACATTCATTCTCATATATTTATTCATACATTTCCTTTCTAAACCTCATTGGCCAGCACACCTTTGCCTCGTGTGCACTGGCTAGCAATCTTTGTGATCTTGGCTTCTCTTGGGATTAACGGGCAAGAAACTAGTCCTCCTCTAGAATGGACATCGTTGGGTTCACTACCAATGAGCAACTCTTGGCATTGCAATCCGCCCCTCAACTCACTTCTGTATGTAAACCTACTTCATTGTGGCCAAATAAGAAAACATTAACAATTGAACATGCATTCATCTGCTATTCATTCCTTGCCTTACCCTACCTTACCTCATCCTTTCCCTTCCCTTTTTTTTCATTCTTTTGGTAGATAATATTTATATATACCTATCACATTTATATATACTTATAAAAAAAAAAAAAAAAAAAAAAGAGATAATATTTATATATACCTCATGACATAGCGGAAGCATACATAAAAGCTCTATCACAGTCACAATTCTCATAAGGGTACATGTAATGGCTAAGAAGGAATAGGCTATACGCCATGTGATTGACAAACATGTACATCTCGTATAACTTTAGATGAAGAACATTTTGCTTACATGTTTAGCAAGAAGAATATGATCATGGTTACGTACATAAAGCAAGGGTATGAACATTGTTACTTACCTCCTATCCTAGTGCAATGTTCAGCAATCATGTCAACAATACCTAAATAGGTACATGCACAATACCGTGTCAATTCTATCTCACCACATCGTAATCTAAAGTTGTAAGCTGGCGGCACGTCTCTAAGGTCGCAACTTTGTCTGTTACAGTTTGACAGTTTTTTTTTTTTTTTGATAGTTAGTTTGATAGTTTACTTTTGGGGTTACCAATTCCAACAAGGCATATTGAGTGGAACATGCTTTGACCATTTCATATTAACATGAATGGTGTATTATGCAATATGCCAACTATTTTATCATGCATGGCATCACTAAAGCATGTTTATCAGCTGTGGATTTTCATGATTCATAAATGAATGCTTTTTGGTCATATCACATGCTGTTTCAATATGTAAATGCATGCACTTGTAACCAGGTCACTGGGCATTGCACTTTTTATTCCTAGACTCTGCTACATTATATGCATGCATACATATACCTTCATGTTTTCATGTCTTTGGCATCTATAAAGTGCATGCAATTCACAAAACAGTGGCTCATTCTGAGGTTGTTGACAGCAACCCCTTTTATGTATTACGAAATTTATGGGCTTTGTGAGTAAAGTCAGTGCTTTCATGATGAAAACTGGACCTCTAGGGTTGATTGGGCTTGTCAAACTCAAATGAGATTTTGACAACTTTTTCAAAATGTCATGTTTTGCGTATAGTCTAACATGTCAAATATGCAAAAATCACAGTTTGTTCATGCCCAATAAAGAATATTGCAAATCGGAGGGGCCCTACTCCTCTAGATGGACCTCCATAGAAAGCTATTACAATCGTGAGGATAAATGAATTGTAGAACAACACTTTCGTGGCCATGGCCAACGTATTTTCTCTTCCTGTCTCAACCAAATAAAATACAACCAAGTATTGAATGAGTTAAAGAGAACTATCTCTCAATCTTTTGTTGCTGTTGTGCAATCCAATTCCCCTAAAGGAGATCTATTAGAGAGCTGTAAATTCTCTGCCACCGATGCATCCTTAGCTTGAGCAATGCAGAATAGATCCAGAAAGACCCCTTTAAGAGGCCGTTCTCCACAGCACGCATCAGACCAGAACTTTATTTGCTCTTATTTTAAATTCATTGTCCAACTCATATCTGGTAGGACGTTAAAACTCTCCCAGCCCCTTATATTTTTCCATGATCAAACCCCGTAAGTCCTGTTCACATCATCAGATTTCCAGCCACCCCAAGGACTGCCATACTTCCAAGATTATGGAAGTTGATCTTGTGTGGAAACCTGGCTTTCATTTGTTCCAAACAAAATTTTATGAATTTAAATCTCAAAATAGATTTAAGTTGGAGCCTTATAGATCCTAATTTTAAATGTAATAAACATGATCACATGACTTGCAAAACGCCTAATATTCCAAGGCAACTGATATCTGAGACACCTTCTAAATTGTGGTAATACATCATCAAAAGGATTGTTGTGTAATGCGCATATGGTCTCTTGAAAGAAAGTTGTGCATTGGATGGTTTGGTAAATGATGGCAAATCATGATGTTTTGTTTTAAAGCATCCCTACTTTCGTCTTTTATATTTTCTGTAGCCTCTTTTTCACTCCTTGCTTTAGGACCTGCTCTGCCTTGTTCTCATGCTTAATCTATTTTGATTGAAAAAAATAAAAGCTGTTGTTCTTATTGGAACTTTAGTCTTCCTCTTACTTAAATTGAGTATCATTTATTTATCAAAACTTAATTGAGTATCGTTTTATATCTACATAAGACATCACTGGTTTAGTGATCAGAAATGGCCAAGCAAACACATTAAAACGATAATTTGGTTCGATGTGGCACAGAAGTTCCTACTTCTTGAGGTGCAGTTTGGGTGTAGATGAGAGAAAAGTCGACTAATTCTTTCGTTCGTTAAAACACATCGATATGTCATTCAAGATCACTGCCTTGGCATTCTCTTTTATGAAACAACGATTTGTTAGATGTGCAGTGTGTACTAATAGAAAACAATTTGTTAGATGTGTATGTACTGATTTCTTTGCAAGTATAAACCTGAAAGGAGGGTCATGCATGTAAACTTTTATACTGGAAGTCCAGTTGAAAGTGGAAGCTTGGCGGTCAAAGGAGAGGATAATGGAGCACCAAGACAAGGATTTTAATTTATTGGAATTGGTCTGTAAGCATCTTTTGGGGTGTTAACTCTTCCTTCCCCCCCCCCCCCCCCCCCTTCCCTTTTTTTATGGCACCAGTTGTGCCCATGCACATGTGAATCTTCTTAACCATCTTAACCTTGTGTTGGGTTTCTTTCATTTACGTCTTGAGTTATTCACTTGTTGGAAACTGCTGCAACCGAGGATGCAGCACAAGAAAAGTTACCGATTAATTTTTTATTTTATTTTTATATATATATTTTTACTTAAGTGTTAAGGAAGTGTTTTTAAATGAGTTTATGATTTTTTTTTTAAATGTTTAAAGGGATTTAAAAAATTCTTTAAAAAAAAAAACAAAATAAAAAAGTGCATTTTGCACTTATTGGTAGGAATCATCAGAAGCCACTGTCGGTGGCTCTAGCATGACCCTCACTTTTTATCGGGTTCGCCCGCACGTCGCCAGCACGACCCGTCCTGGCTCACGGGTTGGGCTGTCGGGCTTAAAAGCCTGCTTAGTCCGATACTGGGCCATTGAGGATCCAGGCCTTTCTTCTATCTTATTACCTGCGGACTCCTCTACCACGGGCTGGGTTAATAACCCAACGTTCTGGGCTAAGCCCACTGAAAAGTCCAGCTCACCCTCCTGCGGCCCTTCCAAACCATAGAGAATCCTCCCGTGGTTCCCGTTAACCACCTCCCACTTCTTATTTTCCTTTCCCAGCCCCACATAAGCTCGCAAATCCTCCATTTCCTTCTGAATTTTCCTAACTTGTCCCTGCAACTCCATCACTCTTCTGTTATATTCCCATGCCCACTGTCCCCCACGTGCCCAACCCACCTCTGCATTTCTGCCCTCCTGTCGCGCCCGGTACACTAGTCCCTCACCCCCAGCAGGTCTCTTCGGCGCATGGTTGACTACCGGTGCCTTCAGGACTTCTGAGAAGGAGCGATTGAGAGTTCTCGGCCCCCTCCCGTCGTCGTACCCCTTACCTCCTTCGCCTGCATCGAACGCACCTCCCCTGGGCTGCGCGATGTCCCCAAACATCTCCTTCAGACTTTTCCATCCCCAGCCATGAACTCCCTCGGGAAAACAGAGCAGATTTTGCCGGCCAGCCTGATTATATTCCGCCACCGAAAAAAACCTTCCACGGCTGTTCTCACATCTTTGACCCACAAAACTACGGTAACCTTCCCTGACCACTGAGTATACCGCCTGCTTCACCCCTCTCGAACACTCCTCTAGCATTTTCACTAACCATAGGAGAGTGTTTCGACCCACCACCACCTGATGTTTTTCCTTCCATCCCTGCTCCGATATGAGGAAGTTCCCTCCCTCCTTCGCGATCACAACTAATCTTAAGAATCATGCTTTTCGAGTCCTCCCTTTCTTTTCTCTCCGGCGCTTCTCGCCGGAGTTGAGTTCTTTTCTCTCTTGTTTCTCTTCGTACTTAGAGTCCAAGTTCTTCTTATTACATGACTACGCATAGGGAGTTAGTTATTGAGTCGAAATTAGTTGTGATCGCGAAGGAGGGAGGGAACTTCCTCATATCGGAGCAGGGATGGAAGGAAAAACATTAGATGGTGGTGGGTCGAAACACTCTCCTATGGTTAGTGAAAATGCTAGAGGAGTGTTCGAGAGGGGTGAAGCAGGCGGTATACTCAGTGGTCAGGGAAGGTTACCGTAGTTTTGTGGGTCAAAGATGTGAGAACAGCCGTGGAAGGTTTTTTTCGGTGGCGGAATATAATCAGGCTGGCCGGCAAAATCTGCTCTGTTTTCCCGAGGGAGTTCATNTTTTTTTATGGCACCAGTTGTGCCCATGCACATGTGAATCTTCTTAACCATCTTAACCTTGTGTTGGGTTTCTTTCATTTACGTCTTGAGTTATTCACTTGTTGGAAACTGCTGCAACCGAGGATGCAGCACAAGAAAAGTTACCGATTAATTTTTTATTTTATTTTTATATATATATTTTTACTTAAGTGTTAAGGAAGTGTTTTTAAATGAGTTTATGATTTTTTTTTTAAATGTTTAAAGGGATTTAAAAAATTCTTTAAAAAAAAAAACAAAATAAAAAAGTGCATTTTGCACTTATTGGTAGGAATCATCAGAAGCCACTGTCGGTGGCTCTAGCATGACCCTCACTTTTTATCGGGTTCGCCCGCACGTCGCCAGCACGACCCGTCCTGGCTCACGGGTTGGGCTGTCGGGCTTAAAAGCCTGCTTAGTCCGATACTGGGCCATTGAGGATCCAGGCCTTTCTTCTATCTTATTACCTGCGGACTCCTCTACCACGGGCTGGGTTAATAACCCAACGTTCTGGGCTAAGCCCACTGAAAAGTCCAGCTCACCCTCCTGCGGCCCTTCCAAACCATAGAGAATCCTCCCGTGGTTCCCGTTAACCACCTCCCACTTCTTATTTTCCTTTCCCAGCCCCACATAAGCTCGCAAATCCTCTATTTCCTTCTGAATTTTCCTGACTTGTCCCTGCAACTCCATCACTCTTCTGTTATATTCCCATGCCCACTGTCCCCCACGTGCCCACCCCACCTCTGCATTTCTGCCCTCCTGTCGCGCCCGGTACACTAGTCCCTCACCCCCAGCAGGTCTCTTCGGCGCATGCTGGCGTGCTGGCGAACCCGTGAGCCACGTGATGGCGAACCCGATAGCACGAGACCCGTTGGCGGGTCGGGGCTGTTGGGCGTAGACCCGAAAATGACGGCAAAGGGTCCGGCGAGTGTACAGACTCCAGCGACCGTGACAGAAACTGCCGGCGGGCTTTCCGATACACACGTGGCGATGACGGGTCTATCTCTGGAGCAGGTTCCAGATATCTTTCAACGTAGTGAGGTGGAGGGTCAGCTCGAGGGATGTCGGAAAGCACAGGCGAGTACTCTGGTAGAGACAGAGCCTTCTGGCGAGCAACACGACGTACAGGCAGGGCATATAGGGTTTACTCCGGACCAGTTCACGGATTCTATTCCGTCGCCTGTAGGTCCTGGCTTGTCTCTGGGCAGTCAGGTTGTCCCGTTAACTCCAGGGGACCAGTCGGGAACCCAGTTGGAGCCGATGGAGCATGAGGGTCAGGTTCTTACGCTGAATGGTTTAGAATTCTCCTTCTGTCAGGAGGGTGATGAATGTGCTTTTCCTGATACGTGTGGACAGCTGGGGCTGGACGACATAGTTCTGGAATGCGAAAACAATGGTAAACAGATATGCAGTTATGAAGAACCTGTCCCGCTAAGCTTATGTCCTCCGATCCAACCAAGGGTTTCTGACTGGGTGTTTCATAAGGTGAAAGAGATCCAAAAATTTGTGGGTATCGATTGTGAAGGGTACGAAGAGCAATTCTTGGCGCTCTTTACTGCGATTGAAGCAGGACATCATCAAAAATCTAAAGGTCAGGCAAAGAAGAACCGGGAACTTAAAAAACTATCTTGGTCGATGAATCTGGAGGGCAGCGCTAGTAGAGGAAAGACCAAAGGTAAGGGGAAAGCTGTTTCTAAATGAAGCCAAAGATTTTATCGTGGAACGTCCGCGGGCTAAATGACCTTAACAAGAGGCTCCGGATTAGAAACTGGCTGCGGGAATGGAAGGTAGATATGGTGTGCCTACAAGAAACTAAATTGAGTAGGATCGATAGAAGACTAGTGCGAAGCTTATGGAGTGGAGCACATTTTGAGTGGACTTATTTGGCCTCGAAGGGGGCGTCGGGTGGTGTCTTGCTGATGTGGGATAGGCGGGTGGTAGAAAGGATGGAGGATTTTGTAGGGGAGTACACGGTGGCATGCTCTTTCAAGTGTGTAGCCGATAACTTTATGTGGGCTTTTGCAGGTGTTTATGGCCCAAATATTGACACGGAAAGAAGGTTGATGTGGGATGAGCTGTCCGGAATACATAGTTGGTGGGAACTTCCTTTGTGTATAGGGGGAGATTTCAATGTGGTGAGATTCCCAAGTGAAGTATCAGATGGTAGAAGAATGAGGAGGCCTATGGAAGAGTTCTCGGAGTTTCTCTTTGACTTGAACTTGGTGGATCTTCCTTTAGCAGGGGGTATAGCGACTTGGTCTAACAATCAGTCTTGGTCTCGTTTGGATCGCTTCTTAATCTCTTCAGAGTGGGAAAATCACTTTCCGGAAGTGTGGCAAAAGCGCATGCCGCGCATTGGATCAGATCATTGGCCTATTATGCTGGATTGTGGTGGTATTCGGAAAGGACAGCGGCCTTTCAAATTTGAGAACATGTGGCTGAAAGTGGACGGTTTTGTGGACAGGGTCAGACAGTGGTGGACTTCGTATCAGTTTCAAGGTACACCTAGTTTCACCTTTGCGTGTAAATTGAAAGCTCTCAAACGTGATCTACAAGGGTGGAACGTGGAGCACTTTGGCAATGTTGGGGTTAACATGAAAACCAAGATGAGGGAGCTTCAAGAGATCGAAAATAGGCAAGTGCTTCAACCACTCACCCAACAAGAACAGGATTGGAAGACAGAATTAGGAGCAGAAATTGAGAGATTGATATTGTTAGAAGAAATGTCTTGGCGTCAAAAGTCCAGGGCATTATGGCTGCGAGAAGGGGACCGGAGCACAAGGTTCTTTCATAGAGTGGCGAATGCGCATAGAAGGAATAATAACATTGAGATGCTGAAGGTGGAGGGGATTGAGTGTAGGAACGAACAGGTAATTCATAATCATGTCGTCGATTTCTACGAGAATTTACTAACGGAGCAGATGGGATGGAGGCCGACACTGAACGGGATGACTTTTGCTTCCATTGGTCCGGGGGATGTGGAGCATTTGGAAAGGGAGTTTGATGAATTAGAGGTACATGGAGCAGTAAGGAGGATGGCCAAGGATAAGGCGCCCGGACCAGATGGTTTTTCTATGGGATTTTTCCAGGTTTGTTGGGAGGTGCTAAGGGAGGATCTAATGCAGGTTTTCCAGGAATTTTCCAGAGTGGGAAAATTTGAAAAAAGCTTTAACAACACTTTCCTTACCTTGATTCCAAAGAAGACCGGGGCTACGGAGCTCAAGGACTTTAGGCCTATTAGTCTGGTTAATGGGGTTTACAAGATCATCTCTAAAGTCCTAGCGAACAGATTATCTGCGGTCATGGGTAAGATCATCACTAAACCCCAGAATGCTTTTGTCAAGGGCAGACAGATCCTAGATGCGGTACTAATTGCAAATGAATGCCTCGACACCAGATTAAAAGCTGGAAACACGGGGTTAATGTGCAAACTTGATATGGAAAAAGCCTACGACCATGTTAACTGGGACTTCCTACTTCATTTGCTTAGGAGATGTGGTTTTGGAGATAGATGGAGAGAGTGGATCAGATGGTGTATTTCTACAGCTAAGTTCTCAGTGCTAGTTAATGGAGCTTCAGTGGGGTATTTCAAGAGTTCTCGTGGCTTGAGACAAGGGGACCCGCTATCACCGCTGCTGTTTGTTATAGTCATGGAGGCCTTAAGCAGGATGCTTTCGTCTATGGTTGATAACGGCCTCTTAGCGGGATTCTCGATTGGCAACACAGAGGGGGGTCCCTTAGTCATTTCTCATTTACTGTTTGCAGATGACACGTTAATCATGTGTGAAGCTGAGCAAGATCAGATGCGAGTGTTGAAGGCCCTCCTTTTCTGTTTTGAGGCAGTCTCCGGTTTGAAGGTCAATTTGGATAAATCCGAGTTGGTACCAGTTGGGGCTATTTCAAATATTCAACAGTTATCTAGAACACTGGGCTGCAAGATTTCCTCTCTCCCGATGACATACCTCGGACTTCCTTTAGGCTGTGCATCTCGGACACCATCAATATGGGATACAGTGATAGAGAAATTTGAGAGGCGGCTGGCGGGGTGGAAGAGAATGTATTTGTCGAAAGGCGGAAGGGTAACGTTGATAAAGAGTACTCTCTCTAATCTACCAACTTACTTCTTATCTCTTTTTCCTATTCCGGCAAGTGTGGCGGGTCGTATTGAGAAGCTTCAACGTGACTTCTTGTGGGGAGGTTTGGGAGATGAATTCAAATTTCACCTGGTTAATTGGGCACAGGTTTGCCGTCCTATATCTGGGGGAGGTTTGGGTATCAGAAATCTAAGGGTCTTCAATCGAGCTTTATTAGGAAAGTGGCTATAGAGATACTCAAGGGAACCGGAGTCCTTGTGGAAGAGGGTGATCGAGATGATATATGGGGGTCTATGGGGAGGATGGTGTACCAGAGAAGAGAAAGGGACATATGGAGTTGGTTTGTGGAAACACATAAGAAGAGGATGGGGGGTGTTCAGCCGTTTCACCAAATTTCATCTGGGTATGGGTTCCAGAGTAAGATTCTGGAGCGATGTATGGTGCGGTGATAGGACCCTGCAAGATCTGTTCCCGTTGCTCTTCCAATTGGCTAGTGCAAAGGACGTCTCGGTGGCGGAAGTTTTGGAGGTCGCGGAGGGACCAGTCCTTTGGAATGAACTTCAGTAGAAGGGCTCAAGACTGGGAACTGAACAGTTTTGCAGAGTTTTACAGCCTTATCTACTCCATTAGACCAAACCGATCTCAACCGGATGCCCTTTGGTGGTCCCCCGCTGAGAAGGGTATTTTTACGGTGCGATCCTTTTACAAAGCCATAATACAAGAGCATTCCCCTCAGTCTCCATGGAAGAAGATATGGAGAAATAAGGCTCCTCCCAAAGTGTCATTTTTTGTGTGGACGGCCTCTTTAGGTAAGATTCTCACTACCGATAACTTGAGAAAAATGAGAATTATTATAGCAGATTGGTGTTGTATGTGCAAAGGAGCCGGAGAATCGGTGGATCATCTCCTCTTGCATTGTGATATAGCAAGGAGCCTATGGTATGAGGTCTTCAGGAGATCGGGTTTGGAGTGGGTCATGCCAAAAACGGTGGAGGCTGCTTTGGCATCTTGGCCAAGTATGAGAGGACGGCAACCTATAAAAGCTATTTGGAAGATTATCCCTTCCTGTGTCATGTGGTGCTTGTGGCAAGAGCGAAACGGAAGGACCTTCGAAGACCAGGCGAGATCGTTAGAAGAGCTTAAAGCTGTTTTTTTTAAAACTCTTTGTAGTTGGGCTACTGCTGTTGACTTCAATGGCATGGCCCTCCAAGAGCTTCTAGTCTCTTAGTACCTACTTAGTTTAGGGCACCTCGCCCCTTCTGTAACTCTGACTTTTGCCTTCTGGTTTTGATTAATAATATTTGTTTATTCATAAAAAAAAAATATTTTTAAATTTTGAATGCAAAGCATCGAAGGAACTTAGTCATCATTGTCATCTATCTATAAATCCTATGCACCAACTGAAACATCATGTTTCACAAATGACATTTTGGGTATTTATTTATCTTAGCAGTGTTGCTATTTATCACTTTTTAAGCTGGAAACAAGTTTGGTTGGGAGGCTAATAGGTAATTATACTTTTTCTCTGTTTGAAACAGCAACTGTGGATCCGAAGGTGCTGATGGAGCTCTTCTCAATCTACCGTGATTGGCAGGAGAAGAAGATTCAAATGATTAGCAAAAACCAGGTTTCTGTCTAAACTTTTTGAGTTCAGAATTAGCTTAGTGAACGAGGAGATGACTTCAGTAGCACTAGGCACTTGATTGATCTCATTGAAAGTGGATCCTTGAGACTGTAAGTCAGATGAAGTTCTTTTGTTCTGCATCGATCTAGAATTGGATTAAGATTCAAGTTTGTCTTTGATACTATGTCGCTATGACTCAGATATGCTTTGAAGTCATAATCAACTCTGATTTCAGCAGGTTCACAATTAAATTAATTATCAAACCATGGTTTTGCAGGTTCACAATTGATCTCATCCAAAGTGGATCCTTAAGTCGCAATTAAATTAATTAAACTATGATTATGACATGTCGCAACATGCGTCTTGTTGATTAAGTTTGCAAAAAAGTAAAATGATCAATCAACCATCTTAACATGGTTCAGATCCACTAGCTGGACATGGATGAGTTCAAAGCTACTTTTGGGTAATCCATAAAGTGAAGTCTAAAGGAAAGATATGGGTGTGTATGAATACTTAATTGGATTGGATCTCCATGTGATGCTTCAGCAGATGATAAAATTGCCGTGGTTAACCAAGTAGAATTCTGCTTCTGATTCTGTGTTGGACTAGCATTTTTTATTTTTTTTTGGGTACGTTTGATGGTGATAAGTGACATTATTGCAGGAAGAGATAGAAAACAAGATAGAAGTTGCTGATGCTTTGGCAGTAAAACTTCTACAACGGTTCAATTACTCTGTTTCGGAAATGAAGACAACTTCCCAACATTTATCAGGAGGTAATTGATTAGCTCAAGTCTCAGTTTCTTTGAATTATTCTGATGGACCCACTGAAATGGTTCTGGCACATGGGCCATAGTCTTGCATCAGGACAGATCAACCGGGACTATTTTTGCAGATTCTGCTGCTTTTTATTATTGCCTGTGGACATGTATCGACTTTTTACAATGGAAAATGGATTCAGTTCATGCATTGCAGGTGGAGATTGGGGAGCTTAAAGGAAGGTTGACAGAGGTTCTTAGTAACTGTGACGCATTGTGTAAGAGAATTGCTTCAGAGGGACCAGAATCTCTCCGGTCATCTTTCAAACCATTTGCAATTGCCACCGACCCAGAGATCATCAGCCCCTCATCTACTTCGCCCGGAGATTGAAACAAAATTCAGTCTCCTACAAAGCCAAGTTAGACTCGTAGAGATTGAGACAAATATATACGACTAATGCTTTTATTTCATCTTGAATTTATAATTTTATACTTGGCACTTATTAATATGAATGATATCAGTAGGCGTATGACTGATCACACGACAACACTCGAGCAATATTCATCTGATGTAAGATTTCTCTTTTAAAAATGTGGGAGAACAGATCTTGGGGAAACAAATGGAACCCCACCTAGATTTATTGCATTCTCTTTCTTTGAGCAATAATGACACATTCGTAAAACGAAACGGTACCCAAGGTCGGCAAGATATGATCAACAAATGATCAGATCTAGCATCCCTGGAGAGATTCGGTTTCTGCAAGATCTCAAAGCTTCCAAATAAAAGAATGACTGCTCGAAAAAGTAGAAGAATGGGAATCGAAATGAGTGCAGACAACAATTGAACGTGTATGGATTTGATAGAATCAAATAAATGGGGGATACAGGAAATCAAACAAATGATGACATGAACTTCAAAACACCATAACTATATAAATTACTGAATCAAATCTATTCAGTACTGACTGGCAGATTGAACTTGGCGCAGATCGGATGTGAACCAAAATTGGAGTAATATGGCTGATCAAGGTTGTTGCTGAGCATCCATGTAGCCAGCATCAACGAGCACCTTCTCCCTCTTGGCCAATTCAACATCCTCGTCAACCATCATCTTCACCAACTGCTCAAACCCCACCTTTGGCTTCCATCCAAGCACCTTCTTGGCCTTGCTTGCATCCCCTTTCAGATTATCCACCTCCGCCGGCCTGAAATACCTTTTGTCGATCATCACATGGTCCTTCCAATTCAACCCCACATACCCAAATGCCACTTTCAAGAACTCCTCCACCGTGTGCGACTCCTCCGTCGCAACGACGTAGTCGTCCGGCTTCTCCTGCTGCAGCATCATCCACATTGCCTCCACGTAGTCCCCGGCGAATCCCCAGTCCCTGGAGGCGCTGAGATTCCCCAGGAAGAGCTTGTTCTGGAGGCCGATCTTGATCCGTCCCACCGCGCGCGTGATCTTCCTCGTCACGAAGTTCTCGCCCCGCCGCGGCGACTCGTGATTGAAGAGTATCCCATTGCACGCATATATCCCATAGGCCTCGCGGTAGTTCACCGTGTACCAATGCGCGGCGCATTTGGACGCGGCGTATGGGGATCGGGGATGGAACGGCGTCGTTTCAGACTGGGGAGGCGGGGTCGACCCGAACATCTCTGAAGACCCGGCCTGGTAGTATCGGATGTGGCTACGTCCAGTGGCGGCGATGTGGGACCGGACGGCCTCGAGGAGGCGGAGGGCGCCGGTGGCGACGACATCGGCGGTGTAATCCGGGATCTCGAAGGAGACCGCGACGTGAGACTGGGCGGCGAGGTTGTAGACCTCGTCGGGGAGGATAGTGTCGACCCAGCGGCGGAGCGAGGAGGCGTCGGTAAGGTCGGCGTAGTGGAGCTTCATGCGGGCCTTGTGGGTGTTGTGGGGGTCGATGTAGATGTGGTTGATGCGCTGGGTGTTGAAGTTGGAGGACCGCCGGATCAGGCCGTGCACCTCGTACCCTTTGTCGAGCAGAAACTCCGTCAAGTACGAACCGTCTTGCCCCGTAATTCCGGTAATCAGCGCAACTTTAGGTTTTGAAGGAGCTTCGCCGTCGAATGTAGATCCGGATCCGGAATTGTGGTTCTCCGACGCCATTGTTTTCAAGCTCGTTTAATCGGTCAGGTCCTCGGGGGGGCGGGGGAGAGACTAGAGAGAGAGAGAGCGACTGTTAATTGAAGATTGGACTTGGAACGTGGAAGCGAGTTGGAGGGTTTAATGGTGCTTGAAAAAATGCGACGCGCTATTCCGGTTTCTCACCTTCAACCAATAACAGGACGACACCTCACTATGACCAACGTGGTGGAAGAGAACTCAATGGACTTTTTTATCCTCGTGGCGTCGGTGCATGGTGAATCTGTGATTGGGCCTTGGCGGGCCGAGTTTAACCTGTTGCTGTAACAAGGACCGATTCGACAAGAACACGGAAGGGAGTAGGGGATTTCTACCCAACGTGCCATTTGACAATTACTTGATCTAATTAATAAAAATTATTATTTTTAATTATTTTTGATATTTCGAATTCTTTTAAAATAAGATTCAGTTCGGAAATTCATTTTCTTTTAAAATTGAAAAAAATTAATATTTTTTTTAATCAGATAATTAATTTTTATATTTTAATATTTGTCATCTTGAGGTCTTTTATAGTTTTAAAATTATTGTATTTTATTAGGTCAGACCTCCCAATTCTCCCATGTATGCATAAGCTTTGACTCAATGGAACTTTTATCATAATTTGAAGTATTTATCTTCAATTTGCCCCTTTTGTTAAAAATCTACCGTTAAACCAATCTCTTGCATAAAAAGAGCAAAGCTGTCATAAGGTCTTATTTCATATTTATTTTAGATGATTTTGCACCAATTTTAGTGGGTGTGGAGTAATTTGAAGCAATTACTTAATGCTCCCCACATGTTTGCATTGTGAGAGCGAGGGAAGCTTCTTTTGTTGATACGCCAATTTATTATTCTTGTCTTTATAATTTTTTATGTGGCACAAATAAGACAATGAGTTACTTTCATAAACTATAAATTTTCATTTTTTTTTTCCTTTTCATATTATGCACACATCGGTTTGGGTTGGGGCTAGCGTTCTCGAAACAAGGATGAGAGGAAGGCAAAGAGTTGGCTTGTGGTGGTAGGAGTGGAGTGTAGGGCAGGGAAAAATAGCCTAAAAATGCATATAAAGAGCAAGGAAAAGGAATTTGCCAAAAAGTGAGGTTTTTGGTTTAGAGGGGAAGGAATGGAGGTGCCCGAGCTCCTCCTTCCACCTGGGAGGTTAGGGGTGCCCCCCCCCCCCCCCCCCCCCCCCCGGCCCCTCATGGTTGGGGAAAGAGTTTTGGTCCTCGTGCTCCGCCCCCGTCCATGTGGGGGTGGGGTACCTCATCCGATGACAGGGGTGCGGGGGTGGACATCTAACCGTTTGCCCCTCGCCCAGCTACATTTGGGCATTTAGCTCATTTCGATTATCTGGGGCCAAAATGGGCTAGAAATACATTCAAACCTATTTTTGGACCTACAATTTAACTACAACTATATTTATATATTAAAAAAATTGAAAAAAAAATTATGAATAGAAACTATTAACTATATACTAATTACTAAGTTCCAATTTCCAACTAATGCTATTAGTTTATTAGGTACTAAGGAATAACCATCACTAAGGCACTAAGCTATTACAAACTTACAATGATACAAATTAAGACAACTAATAAACTATTACAAAATTACAAAGACATATAAAAATAGTAAATACTTCAAATTATACTATTAACATTACAACTAATTGTAAATTAAAAAAATCATAACATTGGGAAGCTTGATCAATTTTGGATGGTGGTGAGTTCACTAAGACTCTAAGTTGTGTTGAGTGCTGTGAGAATCAAATTCAAGATTATAAAATGTAACGTCCATCCTCGTGGTGAGTCTTTTAGAAAATGATTTTTAAAAAAACGACAAGAATTATCATTCGTTTAAAACTTTTTCCTTTCAAACCACGATACGAAAGACTCTATATTTATAAAATAAAATGTGATTCTTAATTTAAAGAGTGTTACAACGGTAAATATTAAATTTTATAATTAAAAGTATTTCACACAAAATATTGTGCTTAGGCTTTCGTACTCTTCCCATTGGGCCATGTCCGTCCTGATACATACCGTTCGTTCTGTCCTTGGGAGAGAACACATAAAAACTAAAATGAGTTGAAAACTCATAAGCATTACTTCATACAGATAAAATATCATAACATAGGTTTTCAATCATCATTCATCACTCCATACATACTTATACTTAAGACATTCGTTCAATTAAAACATTGCGAGACAGGGTTTTTCTTGAAAAATGATTTTCTTTCATAAAACATTTCCTCAAGCCTCGTGCCTTCATTTCTTAAAGAGTATAAGCATACATACATTCTTTATTAACATGCATACTTTATTTCTTATCATTTTAATTGGCTGTAGCACACTATTATGCCCCGTGTGTGAGGGTTAGTGGTCTTTCTTGATTCAACCCGTGGTCACGGGTTAGGAATCCATTTTCGTCAGGGTGTAGGGCTGCGTGCACTACTAGTACTACTTACCCGGCATTGCAATCTGTCCATTCGTTCATTCATGTGACCGTTATGTATTTTCATATATTAAATCTTTCAGTCCTTCCGTTCATCCAGTCCTTTCTTTCAGTTCTTTCCATTGTTCTTTTAAGTCCATTCAGTTCATAAACATCATTTAAAAGTGTAGGATTAAACCTCAACATTTAAAAGCAGTCTTTGAAATCATAAACATAAGCATCGTTAAAGCATCAGTCTGTGGCATCTTTAAACATCATCAGTTCATGGCATCATTTAAAATATTGTCTTTCATAGGGGCATTTTAAAACACTTTCTTCGCGTCCTTTAAAGTATCGCTTAAAGCATGAGGCTTCGGCCTCACATTTCATTTCGTGAAAATACATCCAATACTTACTACGTATAACATCCATTCACATACATACACTTAATACTTTGGAGTGCATAAAAAGGGGCTGCCAAGGAGGGCTGTTACATACATATTCTTGAAAACTTATACTTAGCATTCTTTCGTAAAACATAGTTCGTGTCATTTCGTAAAGCATCGTAAAGGAAAATCATTTTATTTTCATTTTCATATCTTTAGAAAACTCTTGAATAGTATGAACATAATACTTACCTGGACTCCATGCCATACTCATTCCATGCAGTCCATTCATGTGCATGTCAGATGGCAACCTGCATGCATACTCATAACCTTAACGTGATTCTTTATCTAGTACATAAGCAACTAAATTAGAAATAGAACTACACTTCACTTGGAACACTCTCCTTCTATCCCATGTTCTTACATGTCATTTATTATGCTAAAACCTTCATGAT
Source organism: Carya cathayensis (assembly GCA_011037825.1). NCBI lineage: Eukaryota > Viridiplantae > Streptophyta > Magnoliopsida > Fagales > Juglandaceae > Carya > Carya cathayensis. The sequence continues at coordinate 2,186,158 of QGSO01000209.1, forward strand.
CCATTTACAATCATTACCTTCATTTTCTATGTCTTCCTTATCACGTTTCCTTTTTCTGGGACCCACTTGAGTCACTTTTTCTAAATTCAACATTCTACTTCGAGATCTTATCCTTTAAAGTGAACCTTCATGATTCACCTTAGGGTTAAGACACTAAGACCTTCGTCTTACTCTCATATTAACCACATTCTGATGCATCTCAATCCTAGATAACATACCCATTACTACTTTCATGCATCCCAGCCCATACTAAATCCTCATTTCCATCACAGCATGAGGTGTTGACCGCCATGCATTGCCACCCAGGCCACGCACACACACATGAAACCCAAAACAACACCGTTTTGGGTTTGCTAACTTAATTAAAAAAACCCCCAAGTGCCAAAACGATGCCATTTTGGTCAACTTAGGGGTTTTTTAAAAAAAATATATATTATATATGATTATATAATTATATATAATAATTACACAAGTAATTATAGGGACCAGATTACTAGATAAGACCAGATAACTGAAACTAGAAGTAATGAAAATAAATTAAAAGTAGGACCAGATGACTAGATAAGACCAGATAATTGGGACTTGGTAATAATTAAAATAAATTGAAAACACTTAATGAGAATAACAAGAATAATGAGAGTAATAAGATTTATTCATGAAAAATAACTTACAAGAAAAACTCAAAAAGGCGTGGGGATTTTCAAGAGAAATCCCGGTATGAAAGGGAGAGATAAAAAGAAGATATTCAGAAGGAAATGAATCTTGAAACAAGTGATGCCTTCTTCTGAAGCAAGGCTCCCATTTTATAGATGAAGGGGGCACTAATTACAATTATTAAAGCAATAATATAAATAGTGAAAATAGTAGAACTGGCAGTTGGAGAAGGAATCTGGCAGTCCCACCAATGTCAAATCAAAATAAAGCAAATAGTATAACTGGAATTGGAGTCCCACCAATGTCGAATCAAGTAAATAGGTCAATCAGTCTTTAGGATGGTAGCCTTCCACAGTTTTTGTTGGTTTGTGTCAATGGATCTCTTCAGATAACCTCGGGGTATCTTCTGAATCATGTCCAAATATTGTGCTGTATGGGTCAGCAACTGAAGCTTCGGATGATGCTTCCAACTTGTTATCAAATTCATCAGAATTATCATTTCAAAAGACTTCTTTAACAAAGAAATCAAATCCTTTTTATTAAGCCCTTAAATAACATTCTTCTTTTTAGACTTTGAGCATTTATCATACTTAATAGTTGCAGAAGAGGAAGCAGCAGCTTTTTGCCTCTGTTTAGAGGTCTCAGTAGTAGTGGTTACTTGGATCAGTAGGTATCTAGGCGATGTTGATTGATGAACAATAACAAGGAATTCTTCAATAATTTTGAGATATAGAGTAGTCTTGGGGAAATCTTTGGTAATGTGATTAATAATGTCTTGTGTGTGGGGATATCTATCCCACTATTTGACAAAGTGGTAACGAACCAATAGGTCACAATTTCTCTCATAACTCCATTTTAAAATCCAATGTACCATGTACCTTTTGCAGAAATGGAGGGAGTAAGAGAATTTGGCATTCTGGTGATCCAATTTTGAAACAATTGTTTTAGCAAAACATTTAATAGATTTATGAAGTTGTTCAAGAAAAACTTCAGAAATTGGACTAAACTGGTTCCACCATTTTAAAAACCAAAGGGGAAGTTTGCCATTGAATTTCTTATCAAAATTAAGAAAACAGGAGTGACTCATGTCTACAGTCTGAAACAGCATGAATTTGGACCAGGCATCGATGCAATCATAATAGCAATAAACAATTTCAGAATTGGAAAGTCTTTTTGAAGCAAAGGGGTGAGTACTCCAGTCTTCTTCAGTAATGATGTTCAAAATGTAAGCATTGTGATTAATCAATTTTGATTTATCGGTTTTATCATAAATGTGTTTAATAACAATGGATTCTGTTTGGAGTAGAATACCAGAATAATACTGGAGATTTTTTGCAAGATTCTCAAGAATCTAGTGAAAATTTGGAGGAAAATAGCTGGAAGCGATTTTGTGTATATATTGATCGATTGGATTCAATATAGAACAGATTTTGGGAAATAATTTTTTTAAGATACTCAATTTTCGAAGCAGGGAAATATTGAGTGGGTTTAACAGAAAAAATTGGTTTAACATATGAGTCATAAGGGGTAGCAATAGCAGAAGTAAATGAAGCAAGTTTAACAGTAGGGATACTCCCAAAGGTAGTAAACCTATTACCAATCTCTAGTGGGGAAGCAGACTCATTTTTAATGAGTTTAAGATCTAGAATTGGTGGAGGTGTAGCAATCTTTTTTTTTTTTATCTTTCTTCTTGCTCATGGTTGCTGCAAGAATTCACGAGTAAGGAAATCAGAAATGGAATTATCAGAACCTTTGATATATTCAATATCGAAGTCAAAAACACTTAATATAGCTTGCCATCGGGCAAAAATATGTTTTGATGCAATGGTTTCAAGAATTTTTTTTCTAAAACATATTTAGCACTCTTGCAATCAATGCGTAGTAAGAATCTTTTGTTTAACAAATCGCTTTAAAATTTTGAAATGCATAGTACTAAAGATAAGATTTATTTCTTAATAGTACTATAATTAAGTTGTACACCATTCCAAACTCTAGAATAGAATTGAACAATTTGTTCTGACGAGTCTGGTGAAACTTTCTGTTTCAGAATGCAACCGTAACCAATGTTAGAGGCATCTGTTTCGACTATTTTGAAAGAATCAAAAGTAGGAATTCCAAAACATGAAAGAATTTTGACATGTGTTTTGATTTGTTTAATAAAATTAGTATGAATATTTGTCCAAGGTGGAGGATTGAAATGTAGTCGTTCAAAGAGTGGACGGCATTGCTTTCACATATCCTTGTAGAATTCAGCAACATAGTTGAGAGAACAAAGAAATTTTTGCAACTGATTTTTGTCAAGAATAATATTAGGAAATTTGTCAGCAAATTCAATGGCCCTATTGATAAGTCAAATTTTGCTTTAAAAAATATCATAACCAATGAATCTAATCTTGGTTTTGAATAATTTAATCTTTTTGGCTAAAACAACAAGATCATTTTGTCTAATGATATCTAGAAACGAGGACAAATGTTTCTAGTGCTCATCAATAAATTTTGAAAATATAAAAACATCATCAATGTAAATAATGGTGAAATGGGTGAATGAATTGAAGATATCATTCATAATATTTTGAAATTCACTAAGGGCATTTTTTAGGCTAAAAGGCTTTACGTTCCACTTATAGTGACCAAAGGGAGTTGTAAAAGCAGTCTTATATCTGTCTAACTCACTAATTTAGATTTGTCAAAATTGAGACTTTAGGTCAAATTTGGAAAATGCCACTACATCATACAACCTATGGATTAAGTCATTTTTGTTAGGAATAGGGTACCTAATCCACTCTAAGACTTTATTCAAGGGTTTGTAATTAATAACTAAACGGGGTGTCGCTCTCTCAATTTCTGCATTTTTCTTAACATAAATCAAGGAGACTTACTATGCCTGATAATATTTTTTGAAAGTAAATCATTAATTTCATTTTCGCAAAATTCTAAAGTCTCACTATTCATTTGGATAGGTAGAGCTTTAGTTGAATTTTTTTTTTCCAAAAAAATCTTTAATATAAGGTAAAGAAACAACATGTTTCTTCCTATGCCAAAAGGTATTTGGAATATCATAACAAATATCAACAATCAATTTATTGTTAAAATCATCAATTTTTTATTGAAGTAATTTACTGGATAATAGTTTAGAAATCTTTTTAAATCTGATTTCCTGTTGAAGGAAATTCAAATGCTTGGTTTTTGCAGAAAGCAAAGATTTCTAACTTTTGTCAGTATCAATTTCAAATTTTGAAGCAAATTTAAACTTGACTTTCTAGCCAAAAGGATCAGTAGTAATACCATCATTTTAAAAAAGAAATGGATATAAAGAAGAAATAAAAGGAATGCCTAATATGACTTTGTCAGTCAAATTTTTGACAAGCACAGAATGAATTTTAAAACAAGCATTATCTGGGCAAACATGAGTAGTATTGAGCTCATACTTTATTTTCACCTGAGATCCATTTGCCGAAAACAATATTTCAGTAGATTTTTCATAATATTTACTGAAAATTATTCCTTCTTGGATATAGTTCATATCCGAGCTGGAATCAATCATAGAAAATTCAAATTCATGACGAACAATGATAATAACTTTAGAAAACCATTTGGGAGGAATAGTATGACGTATTAAAAAAATTTGATTGTCGGTAGGAATTTCTTCCTTTTGACTAGAATCAAAATCATTTATTTATAATACTATTAAAAGGCGGGGTGGGGCGGGGCATATAAGGGGCGGCAGTCCATCCCATCCCACCTCCACTGTAGACCCCAAATACGGTAGGGGGGACCCCTGCCCCTACCATGCAGACGGGGTAATCTGCCCTGCCACATGGGGACGGGGCCCCCACTCACCCCTACTGGAGGTGATCTTTATTGAAGGGCATTGGTGGATGGCAGCTACAAGGATAGATCAGTTGTTTGGCTCGACATTACAATTTCTTTGGCTCCGAAATAAAGAAAAACCGTACAAATGAGAATATGATAAATAAAAGAAATTGATATTGACAAGATATATAAAATCTTGCTTGTACATTGAGAAAATCTTTTGAATAATTTAGAAAGACATGCATTAGTATATTTATTATTTAATAGACACAAAACCCCCATTAATTCTTGGTTTCAATTTGCATGTACATATGTTTCCAACTTAAAAATATCTCGTTTTAATGTCTCGACCGAAATAGTCACTGAAACGGTATTCAAAATATTGGGTTGGACAATAAATTAGTTAAAATACATTTCAATGTTATTCTAAGGTTGAACCTTACCTAGCAAAAAGTTGAATACCCCAGTAGAGAAGTTGAGGTATAAACTCTTTTTGAAAAATATTATTTTTATCATATATTATATCATATCTAATCATATTTATGGATGTGATATATTATAAGTGCATGTCTATTTAAATAATAGACATATCAAAATACTTAAAATATGTCACAACAGATTGTATGATTGAGATTTAAGAATGACAATTTAAGAAAAAAGAGTAACACTACTAATAGAAAAACCTCTTTCTAAGACTATTTATTGATACACCAAAAGTACCCGTAGTGTGGCACTGTGGTGGAAGTTTGTCACATTAATTAGGGTAGAAGAAATATTGATTTTCTTAACTTGTTTCATAAATATAATCGATAAAAACTGTCTATTTACGTATTAACTTGCAAATAGCAAGACTAACCGAACTGATATATATTTTTTTAATCTTTAATTTTTTATATTACATATATATATATATATATATTATATGCTATATATATATATTATAGATGTTATAAAATTAATATAGCATAAATTTTTAATCTTATTATTTATATTTCCTTGACATAAATTTATTTTTAAATATGAATATTAATATTAAGTTATTAATATATTATTATTTATTCTTACATATTAAGTTACATATGCATGGTGTTTCAAGCTCTAAAAGTCATATTTGGGCTGAAAGAATTATTCTTTTGGGTCAAAAAAACCAACCAGCCGAACAAAAAGTTCAAAACCAAATCACACCTATAAAATTGAACAAAAAAAAAAAAAAAGAGAAAAATTAAAAGTTTTTGTTCCCGGAATGAGCATGTCAGTTTCGATTCTCAGAATAATAAATCTGACTTAGACCTGTTTGTTCCAATAGCATGTCCAAAATCAGCCTGAACTGAATTGATTACACCCCTAACTATACTTGGATCTATATTTAAGTTTATAATGTGGTCCACCTATCGGCTTGTGTTAACCTAGTTATATCCTGGGGAAGTACTCGGCCATACTCAAGTTAAAAAAGAAAAAATCGAATTGTAAGGTGATTCTCGAATTTTTACAATAATTTTTTTTTAAGAGAACGACTATAAACACAAAATGATGTAGTTTTGTAGATCAAAATCATCATTTCATATATAAGGCAATTTTTCCTAGAAATTTAACTTGGTATTAACCTGATAATCACTTTATACAATCGTACCCGTATCCGAATATGTGCCGATATGAAGTTCGAATACCCACTTGAATGAACCAGATTTTCTAAATTCCATACAGGGCCAGACAATAACCTGATCTGGATGCACAATGCTAAAAAAATTATCATTTCGAACATAGGTGAACGATTGAATCATATTTGAGATTAAAGAAAAACTAAAGACTTGTATTTACATATTTCTATTTATTTGTTATTATTATTATTATTTGGCATCTCCACATAACTTGAAGAGCTATATACATACATAAATGCATATACATATATATATATATGGAAGGGATATTTATCCTTGTTCAGAGGCCGGGCTTTCGCCCGTAAAGCCTCTAGGTCTGAGACTAGAGTGAGCCTAGCCCAGCCCAACTTCCTATGAGCGAAGCCTGGATCATGGCAGATGCAGGGAGGGCCTTGCTCGAACCACACGCGAAGAGGGCATGTCGCATAAAATGCACCGGCATGCTACTCGAGTGGGGAATCTCAACAGGAGATTTGGTTGTCAACAAGGGGTTGCCTCATTGAATGCAGCAGCATGGCAGGTTGAGGGGACAGGGCCCCTATGAGGGGGAGAACAAGAGACGAAGAAAAAGTAGGTTACTCATTTGATCTCTCGCTCTCTAGTATTTTTATTTTTATTTTTTTTTAATTTTACTTCTTTCTTCTTTCGATCGGGTTGAGAGATTCTAATTTTGGCACCGAAAGTGACACAGCCACCACCTAGTCACCCTTTATTACACCCTCACAAGTATCAAAACATTGTCATAGTACTTGGTGGCTACAAAACACGCATTACCAATATAAGTTAATTTACAATATTTTATTGTGATATTTATCTTAACTAGTAATTTATTTCAATTGTAGTGTGGGCAAAATGACATTGATTGTCTTGAATATCTGTTTTCACTAAATCTGTTGGGTGACATCGATTCTTGTTATACGACTAAATACACTGGTGGCAATGTATGAGTGGAGTTGCTAAAAGTCAGATTGTGGTAGCTTGACCCACATTTCTAGAGTTGGGGCCATTCGTGGCCAGTTAGACTTTTACTATTTCAACTTTGCAAGTATATTTAGTAATGAGGAATAAGAGTCGGTCCAAAATTATTATGGTGACTTTTAAGATTAAAAAAATAAATAAATATAGGATGACTATTGCCTAGCTTATAGATCGATATAAATTCCCTAAAAAAAATCAAACATTAACAATATATAAATGCTCTATGGACCGAATAACACCGCTCAAATTAAATTATAAGGGCAAGTTTAAATGTTAAGAGTATCTTAAATCATCTGTAAATAGTAGTGAAATAGTAGCAACTAATTTGTAAATAATAATGAAGTAGTTTGAGATGGTCTAAGCTCCCAAACACAGTCTAAAAGGATAAATCTCCCTTTCTCTAGGCTAATTTTAAAAAATTGTAACAATTCTAAATTTTAAGCCCCAAAAACCTTAAATAACTTCCTTAATTACCAAAAACACCCCCACAATAATCCTAACCTAAATCTTACTAAAATTAGCTGAATTTAAAATAAAAAATAATAATTAAAAGTTTGGTCTTAAGAATTTTCAGTATTAAATTAAACCAATTTATTGATAGTACCATTTGTATTGTGAATTATGTTTATACTAGCTTTGTTTTAATTAATTATATCGCCCATTGCCCATAGTTAAAAATATATAAAAATATCTAAGTATTACAACAGTTGTTTGATATCTCAAAAATAAATTTCTAGATCCAGCATTATAATCACTCATTTTAAAATCTGGTATTTTAATTAAAAATACACATAAGATGCTTATTTTAAGTGAAGAATAAAAAATAATAATCATGAATGCGAGTATATAAATTGATAAACAATTCATTGTAATATGGGTAATCATGACACTTTGTTAAAAGATATTTCAATTTTACTTGACTACCCTTCATTTTAAGTAGAGTGCTAAACTAGTTGTAGACTAATTGTAAGCTACTTATAATTTTTCTTGTAATATATATGCTACATGTTACGCAAATACAGTGAACCAAGTTTCAGCTTTAACTGGACTCCAGACAGACTCGCGTTCATTTCAAGATAAATTAGAGTAATATTATTATTTATCTCGTATTTTATTATTTCAGTCATGCATCTTAAACCATTTCATAAATAATTATAAAAAAAGTGTAAAGTTCTTATAAAATTCAAAGTTAATAAATTAATGTATCTAGATGTGATATATGCATGATAGATTTTTTTATTTTATTTTATTTTATTTTAAGTAAGAGTACTCTTACGTTATGGTGTACAACAATAACTCACATCAGTCTGTGAACTTTATTCTTGTAAGATCTTTTTGTAAACCATAAACTTCTTTTATCTTTCAAGCAACCCTATACTTCATTCTAATTTTTAAAAATTTGAATCATCTCTATTTGAGAAATGTCTGGTCTATGTAGAAATTTTACACAAAATGTTTACAAATTGGCATTAATTAATGTGATCCTAATATTGTAAAGTTCTTTTAATTGTGAAATAGATATGACATATGACATTAAGTTTGTAAATTTTAGGAAAACTTGGTCATAATCCTTTATGCTTTTGCCCATTTGCGATTAGCCTAGTCACTCTTATATTTGTAAAATATATTTCTCCTTACTTAACTTTTAGGAGTTGTGTACGTATATTTATAAATAATAATCATTGCACAATCAAGATCATGCTCAAACACTAAGTAGAGTTTACAAAACAATTGATATAAGTCTTCGTATCTTTGGTAGCACTGGGCTCGGGCACGTCATCTCCAGGTTTGAGTTCAGATGGACTCTTCATGTCAACTTCATGAGGACTCCTATTATTATTTTTTTTTTTGAAATGAAACAATACTTCATTAATAAGATTCAACATTAACATACTTGTCTGAAATAACAGCAGGGAGGACCTCAAGAGGTACCTCCTCCACCCAAACACATTCAGAACCTAAAGATAGAGCTAGTTTTGCAGTTTCATGTGCTGCTTTGTTGCTACTTCTTCCCGAGAACGATACCGACCACCCTGGCTGGGCTTTCAAGACAGATTTGAGGTCCTCTATAACTTGTCCATCCCATGAAGAGTTTTGTGTATTTGAATTGACTGCATCCACTACCATCTTCGCATCTCCTTCCAGTTGCACCTGTCTGAGGCCTAGTTCTCTGCACAACAGGACAGCACGAAGCATGGCCCAGCTCTCAGCTACCATAGCAGTCCTTGTTATTTGTTTAGGAGAGGCCATCACCACATGTACCTCACCACTGCAATCCCTCACTACAATGCCGATACCCATCCTTCCCATTTTTGTATCCATGGCTGCATCAACATTCACTTTCATATAATCCAATCTAGGGGGTCTCCACAACGTTCCCATTGCTGCTGTTGGCCTTGCTTGACTCTCTCTCGGCTTTTCTTGAGCCAACTTGGTTGCTTCTACTACCTGCAATGCCATCTGAAAGATTACAGAAGGGCCTTTGAGCTTTCCTTCAAATACTGCTTCATTTCTCCTTTTCCATAGGCCATAGAGCACCTCAGTTACTATGTGTAGTTTTTCTTCTTCAAGCTTGGATTGAAAATCAAACCATAGTGACCTGAAATCAGCATAGTTCCTTCTCCATTTTTTAACAGGACTGTAATCCTCTCCCCACACATCTACTGGAGCAGGATAGTCCAAAAGCACGTGTAATGCTGTTTCCTCTTCTTTGCTGCAGGTTGGACAAGTTGAGGTATCAACTATCATTCTCTTGAAAAGGTTGCTCCTTGTTGGTAGTATTTCGTTGAGGGCTTTCCAGATAAACTATTTTACCTTACCTGAGCTTGTTAGTTTCCATATTTTCCCCCACCATCTTTCATTTTGATCTCCACTCGATGTCTCTCCTGACTTCTATTTCTTTTTTTCCAGGTCTGTATAGTATGCACTCTTGACTGAAAAAGTCCCTTTATCTGATAGCCCCCAAATTACTTTATCATCCATCCCTCTTATGCTTATAGGTATACTACAAATACACTGAGCTTCCTCTTGTTTGAAAATGGTTTGTACTAGCACTTTCTTCCATGACTTGCTTTCTTCATCAATAAGCTCTTCGACAGTTGCATTAGGGTCCAAAATCTTGATAGGAGTCTGAATCTGAAATGTAGAGGGTATAGGCACCCACTTGTCTTTCCATATTCTTATACTCTTTCCATTTCCTACCCTCCAAACGCTTCCAGCCCTTATCAAATCCATCACTGACATCAAACTCCTCCAAATTTGAGAAGGACAGTAGCCTGCTTGTGCCTCCACCAGGTTGCCTGACTTGAAGTACTTTTCTTTGAATATTTGAGCCATCAAAGAGGAAGGTTCCTGTAGAATCCTCCACCCTTGCTTGGCAAGAAGAGCTCTATTGAAGCAATTGAGATCCCGAAATCCCAGTCCCCCCTACCTTTTGCTGCTCCAAGTTTGCTCCAACTCTTCCAATGGATACCCCTGCCTTCCTTTTTGTGGTTCCACCAGAACTTTGCAATCATGGTTTCCATTTCTCTGAGGAGTCTTTTTGGTAGTTTAAAGATGCTCATTGTATATGTAGGTATGGCTTGTAAAACACTCTTAATCATGACTTCCTTCCCTGCAGAAGATAGAAAGGAAGTCTTTCAACTGTTAATCCTTCTCCATAACTTTTCTTTTAGGCCTCTGGAAGTGTTATACTTGGATTTTCCTACCGTAGTGGGCAAACCCAAGTATTTGTTATAGCTATCACAAATAACTCCTTCAGCTTGTTGGGAAATGCTCTCTTTCACTGCTGTATTAGTGTTTGAGCTAAAAAGAATGGATGTTTTCTGCCTGTTCAGGGTCTGTCCCGATGCTTCTTCATAAATTTTTAACAAATGAACAATGATGAACCATTCCTCTATCTTTGACCTGTAAAACATAACACAGTCATCAGCAAACAGGAGGTGGTTGATTCTTCTACCTCCCCTTGTAGCAGCTACACCTTTGATTAAGCCTCTTGCTTCAGCTTGATGCAGAAGGGTACTCAGGCCTTCTGCACACAGGAGGAAAAGGTAAGGGGAAAGAGGATCCCCTTACCTTAATCCTCTTGTTGGACAAATAATTTCTCCCGGTATCCCATTCACCACTACTGAGTAGGTAACAGATTTCACACACGCCATGATTAGCCCCCTCCATTTGTCACTGAAGCCTAGTTTAGTGAGCATTGTTTGCAAAAATTCCCATTCCACTCTATCATATGCCTTAGACATATCTAGCTTAATTGCCATTCTGCCTTCTCTTCCATTTTGTCTAGTTTGCATAGTATGAAGAAGCTCATATGCCACCATGATGTTGTCTGTGATTAACCTGCCAGGTAAGAAAGCACTTTGGTTCCAGGATATGACCTCTTGCAGCACTGATTTTCAGCCTGTTGGCCAGGACCTTCGAGATTAGTTTATACCACACATTGCAGAGGCTGATTGGCCTGTAATCATTAACTGATTTGGGGGAGTTTGTCTTGGGGATAAGGGCTATGAGAGTGTGATTCAATCCTACTGGCATCTCACCAGTTCTGAGAAAATCAAGGACTGCATTGACCACATCAGAGCCAACTATGTCCCAATGGTCTTGGTAGAAGCCAGCACTAAATCCATCTAGCCAGGGTGACTTAAAGGGTGACATTTGTTTGAGAGCAATAACTACCTCATCAGGAGAAAATTCCTTGTCCAATAGTTCACTCTTGCCCCTTGAAATCCTGTGTTCTACACCACTTAGGCAGTGTTGGATAGACCTTTTGGAAGGATTAGAAGAATGATAGACCTTGTTGAAATGAAGCCTGAACCCCGATGCCACCTCCTCCCTTGAACTTAACACTCTCCCTTCTCCATCTACAATCTGTTTTATAGAGTTCTTTTTTCTCCTTTGGTTAACACAAGCATGATAGAATTTGGTATTCCTATCTCCTTGTGTCAACCAATGGACTTTAGCCCTTTGTTTCCATCTTACATCTTCCTGGTCAAGTAAAAAGCCAACCTCATTTTGCAGTCTTTTGAGGTCACCCATGTTATCTGCTCTCTCTTCCTCTTGCAACTGTTTGATTTCTTCTGTTTTCTGTTTTATGGCTGCCAATCTGTTTCTTCTCATGTCCCTACTCCAATACTGAAGCCTTTTGCTACATCTCTCTAACTTGCTTTGTAACCAGCTGTTTTGCCTTAGAATGTGGTTCCCTCTTTGCCATACTTCTGCAACTATATCTTTACAGCCTTCCTCCTTGTTCCAATTCATCTCATACTTGAAGTGGTGATAAAAATGTGTCCTCTCCCCCCTTCCTCTTGAGCAGTCCAGTAGGATAGGCCTATGGTCTGAGCATAAGGCCATCATGGTGCTGACTTTAGCATATGGAAAAGCCTCCAACCATCTTCTATTGGCCAATCCCCTATCCAATCTCTCCTTAATGAAGGTTTCATTCTCGTGTCTGTTACACCAAGTGTATTTGTTCCCCTCCCATCCTAGATCAAAGAGTTGGAAATTTTCGACCACCTCTCTAAATAACCCCATCTGATTCTCTGATCTAACCCTTCCTCCCACCTTTTCATCATGTGACAGAATCTCATTGAAATCACCTATTATCCCCCACCCCATATCACTAGGATTAAAGGACTGGGATCTTTCTCCTTTGTTTGGAAACAAAGGCTATGAACTGTCTGGGGGTTCCCAAGCCCCCGGCAGTTCCAACTGAGAATTTTCATGGCCTTCGGTGGGGCTGGTCACCAGCCTCCACCGCTTTAGATGTGACGTTCCCATCACTTTTGTAACACAAGTTCTTACCTCTTCTTTTTCTTGCTGGTGCAACGTGAACCTCTTCACTCAACTCTGCTTTCCTCTTGGTCCCTGGTCATAGACCTCCCTCCATAGGAGGTGATCCCTGACCTCTAGCATGGCGTTTCCATCTACGGCTCCCTTGGTTAGACGTCACTACTCCTCCTGTTTGATCCGTTGCTAATAACTGACTCTTGAACATAGCCATTTCCAACGTCAACCTTTCCCCATCATCTTGTTTCCTCTCTTGAGACTGTTTGTTGGGCCCATTCATATCTTTAGGCTTTTCCAAAGCCACATTTGGCAAGCCCATTGTAGTTAAGCCCATCAGTGTATCATTTGTTTCCCGCCCTGCATGATCCTCGTCACCACGCACTGCGTTGCCCCATATTGTGTCCCATCAGTGTCATCCTCCGTAGCAGTCTTCCCTCATTCTCCCGCCAAATTCTTTTGCCTCTTGTCCACTGTTGCCGTTCCTCCTCTGAGGCCATGGTTCTCACTGTCACCAGACCTTACTCTGTTTTGGTTCAAGGCTAGATCTTTACCTTGTCTCCTATTCGCAGTGCTTCCCATAGAACCTTCTGCTTCGCTACCTCCAGCTTCTTTTACAGGATCCTATTGTCCATCCTCTCGGCCATTTGAGTTACCATTTGAGGGAATAAAAACTGGCCGTCGTTTATAACTATCCTCTGCCCTTAGCCACTAACCAAACTGAGAAATGGCAGCCTGGTTGCCTTCCTCTTCGTTCAGGCAACCGTTTTCGCCGTGTAAAATCCACCCACAGCTGAAGCATATCTTTGGAAGTTTCTCGTACTTAAAACTTAGCCATACCTTTTTCCCATGAGGACTCCTATTATTAGTAGTCTTGTAGTCCAGTAGTGAATCAACATTCATTCGATTAGGATTCTCAATATGCCCCCTCAAACTCAAGGGGAGGGAACGAATTCTGAGTTTGTCATGTAGAAACTTAAATCAATCAAAAACCAATGGTTTAGTAAGAATGTTTGCATATTGATCTTTATTGCTTAAAAAGCAAACATCCAGTTGCTTAGAGGCCACTTGTTTTGTAACAAAATGAAATTTATCTCTATGTGTTTAATTTGAGCATGAAACACCAAATTGGCCGTCAAGTATGTTGTTCCAATATTGCCACACCAACCTCATGCAAAAGAAACCGAATCCATTGTGATTAAGTGGAAGCATTAGCTAGTGCCCTATACTCTACTTAAGTACTCAAATGAGATACAGTATTTTGTTTCTTTGCAGTCCAAGAAACTAGATTTGGCCACAGATAGATGAAATAACCCCCAGTGGACTTGCAGTCATTTGGGCAACCCGCCAAGTCTACATGTAAATATGCTGAAAGTTGTAAACTAGTAGATGGTTGGAGTAGAAGACCATAAGCAACAGTCTCTTTGAGATATCTTAAAATGTTTTTAATCGCAAACCAATAAGCAATGGTCGGCCGCTGCATGAATTGAAACACACGATTAACCAAAAAAAAAAAAGAAATTTCAGGTCTTGTAAATGTAATGTACTAAAGTGCGCCAACGATGCTTAGGCTTTGCATATAGCATGTCTAACCATTGGAGTAGATTCAGTATGTACTATTGTTGAGTTAGCATTAGACCAGAATCAATACGTAATGCTTCGATGTCTAGAAAATAATGAAGAGATCCTAGGTCTTTTATTGCAAGATTTGTTTGAAATGAACGGAGTAGAGAATCAATTGCTTGTGAGGACCCACCAGGATGATGTCATCCACATAGATCAAAATGAAGATAGAATGTTATGATTGTGGAGATAGAACAGTGAAGAGTTAGCTATTGAGACTTTAAACCCAAGTTGTAGAAGTTTTGTATTGAGTCTTGAGAACCAAGCTCTTAGATCTTGTTTAATACTGTAAAGGGCACGGTGGAGATGGCATACACGGTGAGAAAATTATGGATGCTGAAATCTTGGTGGTTGTTGCATGTAGACCTATTCTTAAAGAAAACAATGAAGAAACACATTTTGAATATCTATTTGACAAATGCACCGATTGAAACTAACAACCATAGATAGAATAAGCCAAATAGTTGTGTGTTTTATGACAAGACTAAAGGTGTCTTCAAAATCAAGTCTATTTTTTTTATAATATCCCTTTGACACTAAATGAGCTTTGTGCTGTTCAATAGAGCCATTAGCACATTGCTTAAAACCCAACAACAGCTGGTGTAGACACTTATATCCTTTGTGTTCTGGGCTATGTCCAAGGAATACATAAGGCAAGGATTGGGGGTCTTACTTGTGATTGTTGTAGGGATGAAGACAAGGCCAACAAAGACACCCAATGTTTTTAGGAAGTGATAATTAGGGACTGATTTGAATAGACGCTCAAAAGGGGAGAGTGATGTAACACAAGGGTTGGTAGCCTATTGATGAGAAAGGATGCAGTTTCAAAGGCATCGGCCCAGTAATGTTGGGACATGGAAGAATGGGTCTAACCTTGAGTTTTGAAGTTGAAAGGAATTGCAACAAAAATCAAGAGAAGTGGCCTATGGATGTTTTGGCCATAGTGTGTTTTCCATAGTTGTGATTTATTTTAAATTTTTTTGAGTTGATATTTGAGTTTATGACAAAATTTACATGAGGAATGTAAATTTTGAAAATTTTTGAAGTTAGGATGTGAAATTCTTAAGTTAGGGGTAAAATAGTCATTTTTCCACATATAGAGGGTAAAATGGTAATTTTACTCTAAGTTTGCTTGTTTTCATGTTTCTAATTGTTAGTAATTAAATTTATAACTTTTAGAATGCACTCTTACAGTTTCTCCTGTTTCATGCTTTATTCTCGTAGAACGCGATGATCGAGGTAAGTTAGCTTCTAACTTACTATCAGTTTACTGTGTATGTATGATGGGTAAGGGAACAAAAATTTATGTATATATGTTATCATATATGCCATGCCAATTCATTACATGTTTATCTGTTATGCATGATTTATTCTGTCACGAATATTTATCTGTTACACAATCTATTCTGTCATATATTATTATATGTTATAAGTATGCCAAGTTAAGTGTGATATCTATTACATGTATGTAAAATCATGCAATATTCACTGTTGCAAGTGTGTCATGTTAAATATGTTGTCTAAATGTTTCTATCTCAAGTAAGTCATGTCTTTCGAGTTACGTTCAAGTCAGTTATGTCTAGGATACTCGTGATGTAATCATTATGATTGTCCGAGCATCTCCATTTGTTATTCACATGAGATACTTTTGGTGAAATCATTTTGATTGTCAGAATGCAGTTCAAGTTCAGTTATGTTCAAGTTCAAGTTCATGTTTTTTTATGTTCACGTTCACATTATATCTCAAGTTCACGTTTATGTCATGTTATGCTTAGGTTTATGTTAAGTTCATGTTCATGTTTATGTTATGTATGTTCATGTTCATGCTATGTTTCAAGTCCATGTTATGTTTCAAGTTCACGTTCATGTTATGTTTTAAGTTCAAGTTCATGTCATGTCAAGTAAAATTCAGTTCAGGTTATGTCAGTTATGCCATGCTATATGTCAAGTTATGCTATGATTACTTGTGACTTTAATTATGCATTCATGCTTTTACTGCCATGCATGCGTCATTAACTTGTGTGAGAATTTCCTGTTAACTTACTGAAATTTGATTACAAATCTCATTGTGGTAGTCCCAACTACCATTCCCCCCTGAATGGTAAATCTTGTTACAGGACCCGAAGGAGAATTGGAATCCGACCAACTGAACACGGTCGACTAGGCTACAGTGTGATTTCGATGATGGAATAGTATTTAACTTAGGTTACTACTTGTACTTTTGGAATTGTATCTCAAGTACTCTTTTGATCACAACCATTTTAGACTAGTGTTGTGATCATGGTTGTTTAGTATGCCTTTATGTATGAAGTATGTTTCAAGTATTTGGGATATTTTTAGTTTGGTGCATAGTATTGCTAATGAAAAAAAAAATTATCCACTGCGAATATTGTATAATGCTATATGCATGTTAGGAACATTGCATCTTATATGCCATGAACGTGGGCAGGTAATCTTCTATTGCATGTCCCGACGCTTTAGATATCCGTTCGATCCCAAGCAGAATCTGGGGGCATCACAAGCACCCTTCGCCATCACGTCGTCACCATAGGGTAGCCAACCCTATTCTCTATCTGCCACCACCATCTCTCTCACCCAACCCACACCTCACCACATCTGCAATCCGTGAGGCCTTAGGCATGGCAGCTGTGATGCCACTACTGCAAGCTAGCCATGGCTATGTACCTCCCACCACTAGTACCCCCAATGGCAGCCATGGCTGTGTACCTCGAGCACCACCCCCAACCTATAAATAGGCCAGACCTCCCTTTCTCAGAAAATCATCCCAAGCCACTTCAACCTCTCTGAAATCGCATCTCATCTTCTTCCTCTCCCTTCAAAATTAGCCTTCTCGTAGCCTTAGGAAACTTTTCCAACCAAAGCTGCCATGGCACACCACTGTCAGCAACCTTCCAGTGGTCGTACAACTACCCTCTAGCCTTTCCCATCCCATTCCTAACTTCCTCCTCCTCCTCCCTTGTTATCACCCAACTCGTGAGCCAAAAGCTCACTTTTGCCAATGCTCTGCTGAGACCCACTGTGCACCACCGCGAAAATCCCCTCCTTCACCCACAGTCACCATGGATATGCTTTCCTTTAATTTTTCCCTATTGTAAACCTCACCATTTAGACTAGATCCACCCTTGTCATCGTGTATCTCCATTGTTGCCATCGTGTTCCACCCTTCCAGACATCGCCATTGTAAGTTGCTTGCCACTTGCCTTGTTTACTTATTTTTCACAACGTTGGTTTTGAGTAACTATTCTCTTTTAACTGCACAGCGTCCCACATTCTCCCACACCGCAGAGCACTTAAATTTGTCACGCGCTTGATCATCTAGAATTACCTTTTCAGCGTTGTAAGTAAAACTTTGCAATGGCCTTAGATTTCTAACACTGAGAAATTGTCATATTACAGTCTGGTTTGGAAATTGTGGGCTGAGGGCTCTATTAAATGTTGGGAATTTTTATCGTAGTTGGTGATGAATTTGTGGGCCGAGGGCTGAATGAAGCATTGAAAATCGTGTGTAGTTGGAAATTGTGAATTTGTTGTATTTGTGACAACTGCGGTATTTGTTTGTTGAGCTGTGTGTTGTTTGTAATATGCCATGCCATCTAATACCTGCCCTGTCTTGCATTTGCATTTTTGTAATTGATATTTGTTTTGGCATGATATTAAAATTATGCTCTATATTGGTTGTGCTGTGAAACTGTGTTTTGGTGTAAAAAGAAATTTTTTTGTCGGTGCGTGCGTTTCATGACCCCAAGCCAAAATGGGGGTATTATGTTGATGGAACTCCTCTAGTCACTCGGGAGCATGTCAAATTAAGTGATCCGATAGGGCCCTCACCCTAGTGTCGCGACCCCTACCAAATCACACGTGGGGGTCAGGGGCACCACCTAATCTTAGTCATTGTTCTATATCAGTATTTTTTATTTATGATTATTTGCTTGGAGTTTCTACTTGATTTCTTGGTCTATTGATTGTGGTATATATTACATTCATCAAAAGTTGATTTTGTTAACAATTCACCTAATGGGGAGGTTGTAGATGCAAGATTTTGGCTATGACTAGCTGACTAAATTGATAAGTTTGGATAGGACTAGGTGATTAAGATGATAGACTTCATCTTATGTTGGGATTTATATTTTGGATGAACGTAAAATAATTTGAATTTATCTAAAATTGTTTTGATCTTACCTAGAGGTTGCAAGGAAGTGTTTTAAATAAGTCAAAAGTACAGAAATCGAGTTCTAAGATATAGATCTTATCCAGAAAAGTGTTTGAATGTGAAACTGCAAATACTGAGTATCAGGTGCCAGCAAGTCATCAGTAGAATTTCAATGTGACTTGGAAACTGTTTCCAGAAATCTATTTAAACTGTCCTACTAGCTAAGAACTATGGAGACTTAGTTCTAGATATTTTTTAGAGCACTTACCAGTGCATATTTTGGTGAGAAAATTGCTTGGAGAATTTTCATATTGTTTCTCTTAAAGAGCCTGATCTTTGATTCAAGATTGAGATAGTGTGATCATGATTCAGCTATCAAAGTTGCAGGAGAAATGCCAATATTTGAAGATCGTCAGAGTCTGACTGCTACTGCCGTGAGGCAAACGGGTTATTTGCCTGGTCAAGTAAGGGTATCAATTGACAAAATTTTTGTAATTGAAACATGCATGTAATTGATTTTCAAATAATAAAATCGACTTTTTTGGGTTTGGCTATCCCATAGGGTTCTACCTTTAAAGAGTTTTTTAAAAGATTTTCCTTCATTACCAATCTTGATGTTATGCAATTTATTTACTTTATGTTATTGCTTTATTATTAAATAATTGTATGGTCAACAACTAATGAATTTGTTGCGTGAATTGATGGATATTTGCATTAATATATAGGGACATTGGGGTAATTTCAGAGTGCAAGTTTAAGAAAAACTTGCCCACAACTCCAATGAAAATGACACTTTTAGTCTCAAAAAATATTTTTTTTTGGATGAAAATTAAATTTTGTCCCCAAAAACCTTTTGAGACAAATTAGAGACGAAAATATTTAATCCCAAAAGACTTTCAGAGACGAAATTGAAACCTTCTGAGATGAAAGTTTTCGTCCCTAAAAAGTAAATCTGTTGTAATAAAGATCTTACGAGTCATTGACTCATAACATCTTACAGGTCATTGACTCATAAAAAGTAAATTTGTTGTAGTAATTCCGGCCTCCTCCTTAAAATCATTTTCTAAAGTCCCATCATATGGACGGGTTTTACTGGAAGTGTCTTCATTTATTCATTGGTTGTTGTGTTGGTCTGAATAAACCTTGTAGTGTGTATATCATATGGGCATGTCCTTTGTGTATGTCATCCTATTGTCTTCTACATATTTCAAGTTCCTAAACAATTTAGATGGTAGGGGTAAGTTTGTGGCACATATTTCTAGTAGATTTGGACAAAAGAACATAGAGGTATGAATTTGGAATCATTCAGATGTGTGGTGGGTCCTGATGTTTTTGACTTGGCTTGCTTTATGAGACTATGATTTGGTCTAATTAATAACATCCTAACTTAACTAATTATTTAATCCAATTACAAGAAGTCTGAATTAAATTTTGAAGAATTTCTTTTAAAGGTCTTAATGGCCGATTGCCTCCTTTTGAAGAAGCTCCTTTAGACTACCCAAATAATCCCCTATCTTCATGGCCAAGAGTTATTTCACTTTATCGATGGCTCCTCTCCTCCTCCCCTTCCAATTCTTCCCTCAGTCTCATCTTCCTTGTCTCATTCTTCAATCCCACAACCAATCCAGCTTACTTTCAATGGTGACAAACAGACCAACTCCTTCTTAGTAGTCTGCTCTCCTCTCTTACTAAACCCATACTTGCCCAAGCAATTTCTTCTCACACCTCCCGCGAACTCTAGGTCACCCTAGAAACTATGTTCACTTCTCAGCCCCAAGCCAAAATTTTTCAAATCCGTCACCAACTCACAAATCTGAAAAGGGATCTCTCTGTCACTGATTACTACCAAAAAGTTTGTCTTCTCTCCGATACTATGATAGCTGCCGGAGAACCACTCTGTGACTCTGAAGTTGTTTCTTTCCTTCTAAATGCCCTTAGCTTAGAATTCGAGTCCTTTTTCATTTCTGTCACCACCCATGCGACTCCAATAAGCTCAACTGAGCTCTTCAACCTTCTTCTAACTTTTGAAAGTCGCATGTCTCTAAACTCTGTTCAGCAAGGTCTTCTTCCAACTCCATCAACTAATATCACTACTTCCTCCTTCTCTCATGGTGGTCAAACTAGGTTTCATGGTGGGCAACACGGTTCTCATGGTGGTCAAACAACCCCTTCCTTTCCTTCATCTTCCCAGACTTTCAACAAACCAACCTGTCAAGTTTGCAATAAATTTGGCCATATTGCTTTACAATGTTACTACCGCTTCGACCAAGCCTAATAGTATAACACCCCACAACCTCCTTCAGCTCACTACACCTCTTCTCAATCTCCCACTCATTCACAATGGTGCCCTAACTCAGTTGCCATAAATCACATAACATCATACATTCACAACCTAAATATTTCCTCTCAACCATTTTCTCATCCTGTGCAGATTACCATTGGCAATGGTAAGACTCTTCCGATAACTCATATTGGTGATTCTAGTTTTTCCTCCTCGTCCTTTAACTTTGTTCTTCACAATTTATTGCATGTCTCCCTCACATCACCAAAAACTTAATTTATGTGCATCAATTTTGCCGAGATAATTAAGTTTTCTTTGAGTTTCATGATTCACATTTCTTTGTGAAGGACAAGCAAACCGGGACTTTCCTTCTCCAAGGACCAACACATAATGGGCTCTACCTCTTTCCTCCTCTAAGCATCACAAAATCATCTCCAGTTGCCTTTATCGGTGAAAGAACCTCAGTTGCTCAATGACATCATAGACTTGGTTACCATCGCTTCAACTTGTGTCTTACATTTTACGCACTGAGTGTTTACCATTTATTCCCACTCGGACTTCTTTCTATTGTTCTGTTTGCCCACTTGCAAAATGTAGATAGTTACCATTTAATCCTAATGTTAATCGGTCCCTAGGACCTTTACACTTAACATTTGTAGATGTTTAAGGATCATCCCCTTATTTTTCACATGATGGTTTTCGATACTAGATTTCCTTTGTCGATGACTATAGCCATTACACCTTCTTTTATCCTCTTGCTTCTAAGGGTGATGCCACATCAACTTTTGTTCTATTTCAAAAAAATGTTGAATGCCTATTTAATACAAAAATTAAAATTGTTCAAAGCGATTGGGGAGGTGAATTTCGACCCTTAACCAACCTTCTTCAATCTCACGGCTTTACACATCGACTCTCATGTCCTTACACCCTCCAACAAAAAATAATGTAGTGGAGAGAAAGCATCATCACATCATTGCAATTGGCCTCGCTCTTTTGGCAACGACATCTCTCCCATACAAATTTTGGTCCAATGCTTTCCATACTGCAGCCTACCTTATAAATTTTCTCCCCTCACCTTCTCTTCACAACAAGTCACCACACCAAATACTCTTTAAAAAAGATCCAAATACTTATTTCTCAAAGTTTTTGGGTCCAAATGTTGGACCAATCTTCGGCCCTATAACAATCACAAAATTCATTTCCACTCTCTCTCCTGTCTCTTTCTTGGATATAGTCTGATAAACAAAGGTTATAAGTGATTACATATTCCCACCAATCGGCTATATATATCTCGAGTTGTTGTTTTAATGAAAATTCCTTTCCTTACTCCTCTCACTTTAATTCAGGCCCCAGTCCATCTCAACAAAACCATACCGTTCTTCCAAGTTTCTCTCCTCCTACCATGGGCCTAACTCTACCGCACAACCTAAAGCCATTATCTTTTCCTTCCAGCCCCAATCCGATCGACCCATCATCATCTTCTTCTCCTCAATAGATTCATCCTCTCTTTCAAGTTCGACGCATGCTAACCCTAGCTCTCAACCAGATTCATCATCTTCTCAACCTGTTTTAGCTTCTTCACCAGAGTCATCTTCTTCACCAAATTCATCTTCTGAAAATCTGCCCATACCACCACCTCCACCTCCACCCCACGCTCACCAATCATTACATGATCTAAAACAAATAGCTCCCATCTAAAATCCTTCATCCATGGCCAAATTCCTTACCCAAATCCTCGTCACTGCCTTACTCTCACCATCAATGTTCCTGAAGAAACATCATCCTACACCACTACTGCACGATTTTTTGAGTCGCACGACACCATGAATAGAGAGTTTCAAGCTCTTCTTTAGAGTAAACTTGGTCTCTTATTCCCCCTCCCCTTTCTTCTAACCTTATTGGTTGTAGGTGGGTGTTCCAAACCAAGCACAATGCTGACGGCTCCATCAAAAAATGTAAAGCGAGACTCGTCACCAAGGGCTTTCACCAGCAAGAAGGCATCGACTATGTCGAGACATTCAGCCCGGTTGTCAAACCAACCACAATACGTCTGGTCCTCTCTCTCGCCGTCTCTCATGGATGGCCCCTCAGGCAACTTGACACCCAAAATGCGTTCCTTGATGGAGATTTTACCAAAACTGTCTAAATGTCACAGCCAATCGGTTTCATTCATCTAGAACACACTGACTATGTATGTCGCTTGCACAAGGCTATTTATGGCCTTAAACAAGCCCCTTGTGCTTGGTTCGCACAGCTCTCATCTCGTCTTTGTGAGTATGGTTTTCTTCCTTCCCAAGCAGATCCGTCTCTATTTATTTACTCTTGCAAATTTGTTCTTATTTATGTATTGGTCTACGTCGATGATATAATTGTGACAAGTACTCATCAATCTCAAATTGATCATCTTATTTCCTTTCTAGCTCCTATTTTTCCTGTTAAAGATTTAGGTCAATTATCCTCTTTTCTTGGTATTGAAATTTGTCATTTGGAAACTGGAATTTTATTGTCCCAATAGAAGTATATCTATGATATTCTTTCTAGAGTGAAAATGCTCTCTACCAATGGAGTTAATTCTCCAATGGCTGCCTCTTGTTGCCTTTCTATTTCAGCACCCCAACCTTTTCAAATCCTACTATGTATCGAAGCATTGTTGGGAGCCTTCAATACCTCTCCCTCACTCATCTAGATATTGCCTTCACAGTCAACAAAATCTTTCAGTTTATGCATAACCCAAAACACTCACATTGGCAAGCTGTCAAGTGTCTACTTAGATATCTTAAATAAACTCTGAATTTTGGTCTCTTCATTCACAAGTCCTCCTCTCTTTAGCTTCAAGCCTTTTCAAACGCGGATTGGGCAGGTTGCCCGGATGATCACCTCTCCACATGTGGCTTTTGTATCTTGGGTAGAAATATGATCTCTTGGTCTTCTCACAAGCAACGAACTTTTGCTTGCTTTGGTACTGAGGTCGAATATAAGGCCCTCACCAACATTGCTGCTGAGCTATTGTGGATTCAAAATCTCTTAAAAGAGCTATACATTTTTATTGCTAAAACCCCATTTTATGGTGTGACAATCTTGGTGTAACCTACCTGTCCGTTAATCTAGTTCTTCATTCCTGCACCAAACATATGGAAATTGATTTCTATTTTGTTTGAGATAAAGTTGCTGTCAAAACTCTTCAAGTTGCCTTTCTACCATCAGAAGACCAGCTGGCTGATATTCTCACTAAGCCACTTGCAGCTTCTCGATTTCAACTTCTTAGATTGAGCCTCACTGTTGTTGACACCCTGCTTGGCTCGAGGGGGCACGTATTGAGCCATCTACATTGGACTCCAAATCACAAGTGACATGGCAAGCATCAAACACATCAACTACTACTCTAGAACCTTAAGGAATTATGTAGATAGCTCGGGGCATGTCTTCTGGACACTGCTGTAATGGTTTTGGCAGCGGAATTCAACAAACTATGTGTAATGCAATGTAATTTGGTAGTGCACACTCAATATCTGTAAAAATGCCTAGGAAAGATTCCTTTTATACATCTATAAATAGAGCCCTGTACATCTCTGTTTTGTATTAATGAAATACAGAAATATTCATTTCTTCTCAAAGTCTATCACTAATCTCTGATTGTCCCTTCTACTCCTGTTCCTTTGCATCATTTCATCTCCATTAAATTAACAAATGACAATTTTCTACTTTGGAAAGCCTAGCTAGAACCATACTTCCACAACCAACAATTGTTTGGCTACCTTTATGGTTCTCACTTGCTCCTTCTCGAGTTATTGCTACCCTCACTCTTGCAGGCACACTTGAATCCACTCCCAACCCAGCCTTCTCTCTATAGGAACAACAAGACCAAATTATCCTCTCCCCCTTAATCTCCCCACTCTCAGAATCCATTGTCACCCAGGTTTTTGGACTTTCTACCTCCCGAGCTGTTTGGGAGGCTCTGTCCCATAAATTCTCCTCCATCTTCCATGCTTGCATGATGAATATTTAGTTTCAACTCTCTACAATAAAAAATGGTGCTCTCTCTTTTACCGACTACTTTCACAAAGTGTGACACCCCTAGATTTTGTTTGGGATCGGACAGATATCCGAAGCGTTGGGACATGCAACACAAGATTACCTGCCCTCGTTCATGACATATAAGATGCAATGTTCCTAACATGCATCTACCATTATGCAATATTCGCAGCGGATATTTTTTTTTTTAGCAATACTATGCACCAAACTTATAACATCCCAAATAGTTAAATCATAATCCAAACATACTTAACAAAATAAACATCCACGATTTCAGTACGAGTTTTAGAAGATTCTAATCTCAAAAACATGGGAGGCCAGACTCCATATTTACATTACCAAAAAAAAAACACTGTAGAGGAAGTTCGTCGAGTAACTCGTGTAACTCGACTAATGAGGCCAGAATACTGTCCAAAAACTACCTATGGAAGCTGTAAGCTCCGTGTCATGTCTGCGGCATCTAGTCAACCTCCTCTAGTCTACCAGTGTCTGCTTCCTGCTCTGATCCTGACACATCGTGTGACGCCCCCAAATCCCCATGTACCAACACGGGAAATTCGAGACGTCCGGATGGTGACAACCCGGGTCACCATCCTATCGACGAGTGCCAAGTGTGTGCAAGCGGCACATGTGCACAAGGAAATACGCAGCGGATAGCAAAGTCATAAAATTAAGTACCAGAATTTTCTTTTCTTAAATAAAATACAAAGCGGTTCGAAGATACATAATAAAATATTACAAGTCATAAATATTGTTTCAAAACCAATTACAAAGCATGAACTCCAACTCAGATCTCCGGCAGAGCCGTATCCTCGGGCTCAGCCTCCTCCTCATCCTCGAACTCTGCACCAAAATCTACGGTACCAAAAATGGTGCCGCAGGTAAGTAAAATCCAAACACCACTAGATAAAAGCATATTAAACTCAAACAATATGCATAAATAAATACCAATGCACAAAACTCACAAACCATATTTTTTCCACGCACGCCAAAAACCCATTTGGCTCAAAAACATATCCTTTAAACAAACCTCGCCATTATCCCCGATAACGGCCCACACATACCGTTTAAAACCAAGCCTCGACATTATCCCAGATAATGGCCCAAACCACCATTTTCCCAGAAAATGGATCACAAGTCCTCAACACATCCTCGCCATTTTCCCAGAAAATGACCCGTATCCGAAAACCATAAAAACCAATCCGATTATGCATGCACCATGATCTCCCATAGGGATCATCCGCACACTCTGGCTCTGTGCCACACCGCAAGTAATGTCTACGCGTATGACACCTACACGAGTGATGCCCAGACTCGCGCCTCGCGCGTACCTGGCCAAGCCATCCTCTAGTCCCCGCCACTCTAGGGACCACGGAGTCGACACGACAGCGTTACCGTATCGTGCGATTCGGTCGTCGCCCAGCGACAACTCAGGGGATGTCACTCACTATTATCCATTCCTGAGTGACCAGAGGAGCTCCACCGAGATAATAACCCATCCCGGCTTGGGCTTGTGATACGCACACTCCCAAAAATCCATTTACGCCAATAAAACAGGATTTTCTCAATTAAAATAAAATACACGTGCATGCACCATGTAAATGCAATCTCAATGCTCGACAAATACAACCAACCATAAAACAACAATTCAAGCAACTTCGTCCTCCATCCATCCGACCCCCGAACTCCTCGGACTCAGTCCGGAATCAGCAAACCAACCAAATAAATTATTGTAAGAGCAAAATATAATTAAATCTAAAAGTAGAGTTTGGAAAATACTTACAATGCTATATATGATTTTTAGAAGGTTCGGCACGCTGCAAACGATGGACGGAAAGCAACGTAACAGTGCAAATGCACTGTAGCCGTGGGTCGCAAAATACCCACTTTTGAACGGGGACAAACCAAGACACCAAATTGATAGGGAATGGTCTAAGGATGTTTATGAAGCTAGTGGAAGTGAGTTTTGGCCGTGGGTGGCGGTGGAAACGGCGGTAGAAGCGAAAAACGTGCAAATCGGAGTTGAGCTCGTGGGAGCTGCTCCGGTAGCCGATCTAGGCCGGAAATGGGTGGGTTAGGTCGGCAAGAGGTAGGGGAAGAAGTGGTGAAAAGATGGTGGCCGGAGTTGGTGCGACGACGCCGGAAACGGTGACAAACCGTGCAGCTTAGATGCGCTTTTCCGACCAAACGGCCGGCCGGTTGGGGGAAATCTTCGGTGGGGTGGTGCACCGGAGGGAGGGGAAGTTTTCTGGGTGGGTGGTGGAGGCCACGCCGCCGGCAAGTGGCGGTTCTGGGTGGAGGAAGAAAACCGGTAACAGGGGAAAAACTGGATTGGTGCCGCGACTTTAGGCAGTGCGTGGCGGCTAACGGTGGGTCCGATGGCTCTGAAAATTGGTGGGGATGTAGTCCGATGGAAGGGGAAGAGAATGGCGGGGGTGGTGTACGACACCTCCACCGGACGGCGGAGATATGGCCGACCAAAGGTGGCTGCGCGGTAAGGAAAAAGAGAGAAGGGAGAGAGAATTTCTGGAAACGCACGGGCAACGGGGAGAAAGAAGAGGAAAAAGAAAGAAAAGGAAAGAAAAGGAAAAAAAGAAAACGGAAAAAGGGAAAAAGAAAAATAGAAGAGAAAAGAAATGAGGTCCAATTCTCACTTCCGGGATCCAGAAACTGATCCGCCGAAAACGATATTAAAAACATAAAACGACTAAAATAAATTAAACACTACATCAAATAAATAAATAAACACCAAGAAAATATTTTAAACACAACGTCAAGCTAAAATATAATAAATAACTAGTAAAAACCAACTATTAAATTTTAAATTAAAAAACAAGCTAAAATAAATTAAACAGCAAATAAAATATAATTAAAATATAATTAAAATCCGATAATTTAAAATAAAAGCACTATAATATTAATTAAATTAAAACCACTCATTCAGTGAAAATACACATAAAAGCGGGTCATCACACATCGCCTATCATTCAGGGGGAATGATAGTTGGGACTACCACGATGAGATTTGATTACAAATCTCAGTAAGTTAACAAGAAACTCCCACACAGTTTAATGATGCATTCATGGCAGTAAAAGCGTGAATGCATAATTAAAATCGTAAGTAAGTATAACATAACTTGATATATAGCATGGCATAACTGACATAACCTAAACTGAAACATAAACCGAACTTGGCTTGACATGATATGAACTTAAACTTAAAGCATAACATGGACTAGCAACATAACAAGAACGTAAACTTGAAACATAACATGGACTTGAAGCATAGCATGAACGTGAACATACATAACATAAACATGAACTTGAACTAAATATAAACCTGAGCATAATATGACATAAACGTGAACTTGAGATATAATGTGAACATGAACATAACATAACATGGACATGAGCTTGAACATAACATAAACGTGAACATAACATGATATGAACATGAACTTGAAACTTAACGTGAACATGAATATAACATAACATGAACATGAGCTTGAATATAACACGATATGAACATGAATTTGAAACTTAACGTGAACATGAACATAACATGTACATGAATATAACATAACATAACATGAACTTAATCTGAAACTTATTCTTATCTCATAGGTTCACCATGATTGCTTATTCTTAACTTTTTGACATGAACTTGGAATCTTGTTCAATAGACTTAATTAATAATGTGACCATATGGGTGCTACACGAGTCCCCTTGAGCTGTGTGTCCCTACCGATTATTGCACCAAAACACAAGTATCTACACTAGCTGTAAGTGTGTTAATACGTACTCCACAGTTGTTGTGGCCTCACGTATTCTACGTGTTACAATTGTTGTGTCTCACATAGTGTATGCTCCACAGTTATTGTGGCCCCATACTTCATGCTCCACAGTTGTTGTGGTTCCATGAATTATTTGTGCCACTTGTTGTGAACACACGTAAAATAAAATATGACTCCATCGGCGTTAGTGCCGGTGCGCTCTGGTGACCAGCTAGTTAGGTCTTATTCGCAACCTGTTGACTGTACTTTGTCAACCCAAGGAATTTCACACCTATTTAGACACTCCACTTTGAACAAAGGAGTTCCACTAAGATATTACCCCATCCTAGCATTTAGGATCGTGATTGACGTGAATAACTTAGCATGAATGTGATCTGAAACTTGACTTAACATAAACTTAATCTGTTTTCTTTACTTAACACGGCATACTTGCAAATTGTAAATATTACATTATATGACATACATGTAACATGTGGCATACTTAACATGGCATACTTATAACATATAACATTACGTGATATAATAGATTATGAAACAGATAAATATTCATGACAGAATAAATCATGCATAATAGATAAACATGTAATGACGTGGCATGACATGACAAATATGATAACATACATACATAAATTGTAGTTCCCTTACCCATCATACATACACAGTAAATTGATAGTAAGTTAGAAGCCAACTTACTTCGATCGTTACATTCTACGAGAATAAAGGGCAAAACACGAGGAACTGTAAGAAGGTATTCTAAAAGTTAGACATTTCATTACTAACAATTAGAAATCTGTAAAAGAGACAACTTAGAGTAAAATTACCATTTTACCTTCTACATGTGGAAAAATGATCATTTTACCCCTAACTTAAGGATTTCACATCTTAACTCCAAAAATTTCTAAAATTTACATTCCTCATGTAAATTTTGTCCTAAACTCAAATATCAACTAAGAAAAATTTAAAACAAATCACAACTATAGAAAACACACTATGGCCAAAACATCCATAGGCCATTTATCTTGGTTTTTGTTGCAATTCCTTCCAACTTCAAAACTCATACTTAAACCAAAATTTTGTAACAAAGATCTTCCTATCCTAAGTTTAAAACAATACTTAAAACATCAATTTAAAAAAAGCTAATAATCAACACCAAATGTTTTGTAAAAAGATCCAAACACTTGAATCACAAGCTTTGACCCTAAATCAAAACATCTCCAAGAATTCCAAAAACAACAAATCTTACTTCTAACATATTCATAACATCATCCTAAGGTCAACCATGCTTTAAATCATCAAACTAAAAATACCAAAATCACAAAATAACACTTGGAGGTTTTGGTTTTACACTTAGTCCAAAAACAGAAACTTTTTCCTCAACTAGCTTTGATAAATCTCTTGATCAATGGCTTAAGAAGGTGAGACCTTCGAAATAAAGAATCACATGGATTAAGAATATGTCCTAAACAATATCCAACCATCAAACTTAAAATCACATGGCTAAAAATCAATAAAACATGGATATAATCCAAAAACATCAAATCTTAAGCCTAACTGAAATCCTCTTGCATAGAAAAATAATGTCTTTGAAACTAATACTAAATATATTCAAAATAAAATCCTAACATGAAAATAAGAGACTTAGGATCATCATATAAAAATATCAAAGACTTTAGAGTAAGATCAAACCTTGAAATATTCAAACTTTCTCCAAACAAAAACTGTTTTTCCACTTCCAGTTTTCAAGTTTCTAGATCTAAGAAAATCTATCATCAAAAGCTTTATTCATGCAACAAAACCTCAATGAACACTCTTAAACACATGCTAACAACACTCCATAAAATTTTCGGATCAAGATATGTCCATTAACTTGGTCAAAAACTCCAAAACATAACATACTCTCCAGTTTCACGCCCAGAATGACCTTTCCATGGTTAAAAATACTTTTGACCATGGAATGATACGAATAATATATCTACGGAAACTATAATAAAAGAGAAAAAATTTTTATGAAGAAGTAATCGTGTGAAAATACTTACAAAGGGTCTAAAATCTCCATGCAAAAAGACCCATAAATCTGCCCGAGAGAGCTCTTTTAGGTTTCTCTCTCAAAACTGGGTCAAGAAGTGATTAAAGGGAAAGAAGTGTGTCTTTCATGACTCTATACTTCTGGAGGGGGAAGATATGGACTTTAATGACCATTGATTGGAGGTAGCTATGTGACATAAAGTGGAGAATAGTAGAGGGCAAAGGACTGCTTGCAGAAGCTGTGAGGTATGGAGGTTGAAGGGGTGGGTTTTTCCATCTCATCAAGGCACTATTGGGTGTAGCCAAGGGCAGTGGATGGCCTGCCATGTGGTGGAGGAAGCTTCTTCAATAAGCTTTGCCAAGGCGGCTAAATTCGTGGGCCTTGGTGGGCCTTAACCAAGTAGGCTTCAATTTGGGGTTTAAGGGGGTTTGGTTAGGATTTGAGATGCTATCAAGCCCAAATCCAATTTTTCTTGACCCAATCAAATTTCCAAGGTTTAAAAGGTTTGATAATGATGCCATAACAAGGATTTAAGAAATTAATAGCATATGGAAGTGATTTAATCAAGTGATTAAACACAATACTAGAAATTGGATCAAAAGGGGTTTGAAGGCCAATTTTGGGTTTGGGGAAACCGTTTAGGAGTTTCAACCAAGATTTTGGGGTTTCAATTGGATTCCAACCATTTAGGGTTTCACTAGGGTTAAAACCCTCTTTGATCTGACTCAATTTGCTTGATAAGATGAAAAAAAGGGTTTGCTTAGGTAGCATGATCTCACACCTTGATTTTCTTCACAAATCCATCTAATGGTTCCTCTTTGTGCCAAGTGTCTAATACTATTCACTATGTGTGGCTAAGATCTTGCCAAGTGTCCAAATAAAACTTCTCTAACTTAATTTTGACATTCCATACTGTGATTTTGAAAACAATGCACTTAGTACGCTTATCGAGGTTACTATTCACTCTACAAAAATACGTAATAAATTTCGTACTGAAAAATCCTAAATATTCATATTAACCTATAGTGAAAATCGTTTGCCAAAACTCAACCCCGAAGTGCCCCTAAAAATAAATTCATAGTTTCGAACAGTCGTTTCATCCGAAATTATGAAAATGGGTTATTGTGCCATAAAATCCTAAATATTCAACTGAGTCTAGTAGCGTAGACTATAACGTAATCTAACACTTCTAACTACCTAAAATAATTAAAATCGCATTTCTGGCGTTATAGTGAGTGATAACATTGACTATGTTGACAAACTAAAACTTTTGCGATTAGTCGATTCATGAGAACTTATGGAGTTTTCACGAGATTCTTAAAGTCTATAGAAAATCCACCATTGAATTTCTAGCGGGCTGTTACACAAAGTCAAGAGTCTTGTGGATACCCTTGTCGCCATTCATCAACCACTGAATGATTATGAGATCATCGCTTACCTCCTTGTCGACCTCAACTTTGAATATGATCCTTTTATTATGTCGGTCACCACGCATATTGAACCAATGTCTCTGGTTGTCACCTTCTCTTCCATGAAATACGCTTGGATTAACATCACTCTGCACTATATCAAGCCGTTGCTACTGCCAATCTCACCACCAAGAACCCACCTACTCGTGGTTGTGGCAATTCTTGTTGTGGTTTTTTTTTTAGGTCGATCTCATGGCTTCAGTCATGGTGGTCGTGGTGTCTTGGGGTCTACTCCCACAACTCGGCTTGTATATCAAAAGGTTGGTCATACTACTATTCGTGCTACCATCATTTTGATGAGTCTTTCCAAGGTTACCAAGCACCTCCTACTCAAGCTTATGTTGCTACAACTCATCAGTCTACAAACTTGGTACCTAGACACCGGTGCAACCAACCATATTACCTCCAACTTCGGTAATCTGACATTAGGTGCCAAGGAGTATCATGGATCTAATCAAGTGCATGTTGGTAATGGTCAAGGTTTGCACATCCATCATATAGGCTCCTCTTATATCTTTTTTCCCTCTATACATTTTGTTCTTCATAATATTCTTCATGTTCTAACAATTCACTAACACGTAATTATCAGTTAGCCAATTTGCTAAAGATAATCATGTCTCTATTGACTTTCATCCTTACTATTTTTATGTGAAGGACTTGGCAACGAGGACTATCCTTCTGCATAGACCACTTAAACAAGGCCTCTATCCAATTCTTGGTGGTGCCTCTAGTTCATCTCCTCCTTAAGCTCTTGTTGGCAAACGTGTCTCATTCCCCAATGGCATCATCGACTTGGTCACCTTGCCTTTCATACTGTCCATCATGTTCTTTCCCAATTCAGTCTCCCATTAGCTGCCTCCAAAGAGTCTACCATTTGCTCATCATGTCAACAAGCAAAGAGTCATAGTTTACAATTTAGTTTGTCCACTAGTATCTCTTCTCACCCCCTAGATTTAATTTTCACCAATGTATGGGGGCCTAGCCCCTATTTTATCAACTAGAGGCTTTCGTTTTTATATTTCATTCTTGGACGACTAAAGTAAATTTTGTTTGCTTTTCCCCATTACTTCAAATTTGATGTACACACCACTTTTCTTAAATTTCAAGCAAATGTTGAACACCTTTTTTATTGCAAAATTAAAGTTGTGCAATCTGATTGGGGTGGGGAATACAGACCCTTCTTTCGCTATTTTTCTTCTGTTGGGATATCCCATCATTTGTACTGTCCCCAAATTCACCAACAAAATTGGGCTATTGAAAGAAAACATTGTCATATCGTTGAAGTAGGCTTTGCCCTCATGACCCCAAAATTTTGCAACAAAGATCTTCAAATTCTAAGCTGACAACCATACTTAAAATATCCATTTAGAAAAAGCTAATAATCAACACCAAACTTTTTGTAAAAAGATCAAAACACTTAATCACAAGCTTTGACCCTAAATCAAAATATCTCCAAGAATACCAAAAATCAAATCTTACTTCTAACATATTCATAACATCATTCTAAGATCAACCATGCTTTAAATCATCAAACTAAAGTCACCAAAATCACAAAATAACACTTGGAGTTTTTGGTTTTACACTTAGTCCAAAAACTGTAAAACCAAAAACAGAAACTTTTTTCTCAACTAGTTTTGATAAATCTCTTGATCAATGGCTTAAGAAGGTGAGATCTTCAAAATAAAGCATCACATGGTTTAAAAAAATATGTCCTAAAGAATATCCAACCATCAAACTTAAAATCACATGGCTAAAAATCAATAAAATATGGATCTAATTCAAAACCATCAAATCATAGGCCTAACTGAAATCCTCTTGCATAGAAAAATCATGCCTTTGAAACTAATACTAAATATCTTCAAAATAACATCCTAACATGAAAATAAGAGACTTAGGATCATCATATAAAAATATCAAAGCCTTTGGAGTAAAATCAAAGCTCGAAATATTCAAACTTTCTCTAAACAAAAACTGTTTTTCCACTTCAAGTTTCAAGTTTCTAGATTTAAGAAAATCTATCATCGAAAACTTTATTCATGCAAAAAAACCTTAATGGAAACTCATAAACATATGCTAACAACACTCCATAAAATTTTCGGACCAAGACATGTCCATTAGCTTGGTCAAAAACTCCAAAACATAACATATTCTCCAGTTTCACGCCCAGAATGACCTTTCTATGGTTAAAAATACTTTTGACTAACCAAATGACAATGGAATGATACTAATAATATATCTACGGAAACTATACTCAAATAGGTACAATGTTTATGAAGGAGTCATCGTGTGAAAATACTTACAAAGGGTCGAAAATCGCCACGCAAAAAGATCCAGAAATCTTTTGGGTCTCTCTCTAAGAACGGGGTGAAGAAGTGATTAAAGGGAAAGAA
The DNA here is from genome assembly GCA_011037825.1 of Carya cathayensis. NCBI lineage: Eukaryota > Viridiplantae > Streptophyta > Magnoliopsida > Fagales > Juglandaceae > Carya > Carya cathayensis. The sequence continues at coordinate 2,220,833 of QGSO01000209.1, forward strand.
GTGTGTCCTGCACGACTCTATACTTCTGGAAGGGAAAGATATGGACTTGAATGACCATTGATTGGAGGTGGCTATGTGACATAAAGTGGAGAATAGAGAGGGGAAACGACTGCCTGCAAAAGCTATGAGTTGTGGAGGTTGATGGGGTGGGTTTTTCCATCTCATCAAGGCACTATTGGGTGCAGCCAAGGGCAGTGGATGGTCTGCCATGTGGGGGAGGAAACTTCTTCTAGAAGCTTTGCCAAGATGGCCAAATTCGTGGGTCTTGGTGGCCCTCAACCAAGTGGGTTTCAATTTGGGGTTTAAAGAGGGTTTAGTTAGGGTTTGAGATGTTATCAAACCCAAATCTAATTTTTCTTGGCCCAATAAAAATTTCAAGGTTTAAAATGTTAGATAATGATGTCTTAATAAGGATTTGAGAAATTAATAGCATGTGGAAGTGATTTAATTAAGTGATTAAACACAATGCTAGAAATTGGATTAAAAAGGGTTTGATGACTAACTTTAGGGTTTAGGAAAACCGTTTAAGGTTTCAGTTTCGACCAAAATTTTGGGGTTTCAAATGGATTCCAACCATTTAGGGTTTCACTAGGGTTGACACCCTCTTTGATCTGACTCAATTTGGTTGATCAGATGAAAAAGATTTTGCTTAGGTGGCATGATCTTACACCTTGATTTCCTTCACAAATCCATCTAATGGTTCTTCTTTGTGCCAAGTGTCTAATACTATTCACTATGTGCGGCTAAGATCTTGCCAAGTATCCAAATAAAACTTCTCTAATCTAATTTAGACATTCCACACTGTGATTTTGAAAACACTGCACTTAGTACGCTTATCGAGGTTACTAGTCACTCTAAAAAACGCATAATAAACTAAGTACTGAAAAATCCTAAATATTCATATTAACCTACAGTGAAAATCGTTTACCAAGACTCAACCCCAAAGTGCCCCTAAAAATAAATTCACAGTTTCAAACAGGTGTTTCGTCCGTAGTTATGAAAATGAGTTATTGGGCTATAAAGTCCTAAATATTCTATTGAGTCTAGTGGTGCAAACCAAAACATATTCTGACACTTCTGATTACCTCAAACAATTAAAATCGCATTTCTGACACCATAGTGAGTGATAACACTGATTATGTTGACAGACTAAAACCTCTGTGATTAGTCGATTCGTGAAAACTTTCAGAATTTTTACGAGATTCATAAAGTCTATAGAAATTCTATCATTGAATTTCTAGCAGGCTGTTATCGTGGTGGCAAGGAGAAGAGAAAAGAAAAAAAAATGAAAGAGGGGAAGGTGTCTTTGTGCAGTGCATCTAAAAGGGAAAGGGAAAGAGATGGGGTGGATTTTAATGGGTTGGGCTTCCACACGGGTTGGGCCCGAATTCTCATCCATTTCACACCAAAGTCCAACCAAACATGGCACAAAGTCATTAGAAAATAACCAAGTCCACCATCACACATTTTTTTGGGCCCCATTTTAGCAAGGAAAGACAAAGAACAACAAATAATAAATAATAAATAAAATAAAAATGAAATAACATAAAAACAAAGGCCCCTGAAAATAAATATATGGGTTTCACATATTAGTACTACAAAGTCCACAAGATCTAATTCAAAGTCTAAGCATGTTCTAGTCCAACATCAAAATTATGTCCAGCCAAAATAACCTAAATTATGTCCAGCCATCAAGTAAAAGTTTCTAAAATAATTTTTACAAACCAAAATTTAGTTCTCCCCCTCAATATTAAACTATCTTAAACAGAACAACAAAAAATTCATTCGACTCCCCTTCAGCAACACATTTACTTCAACTCTCCCTAAATTTTACAATACCAAAAAAAAAAATATGCTTCCCCTCAATCTACTCCTCCAATGTTCTTTAACTCCTCATTTTTGTCACTAATTTGACAAGGCTTAAACCACCTCATCATCATAATCAGGCCCATGTTGACTATCGTGTGGGAATATGAAAATAAGACTCTTGAGAAGACCCTCCCACAACTATGAAGAACCTCAACTCTACAATATGGGAGTAAAATTAGGAATGACTCAATGAGCATGAATGCATGTAAAATAATTAACAAAATGCTGAAAATTTTTAGTTAAGACAAAATATCAAACACTTGGTGGGCATATCATGAAAATTGAAATCATAATGCCGTAACCCACCAAAATCCATCATGAATACATAATTTTATTATGAAACACTTAGAACCCAATCACAATTTATGGCAATCTTCATCCCAACACACCAAATCCAAATCAAACTCTCAACATCCACTAGATACTGAAACTTAATCCCAAAGGGAAAGATATCCAAACCCTAGAAAAAGGGAATAGATGAGAATGAGACGCTCACCATGGCTGAGGGACTCGAAGATGAAAATCGACGCTTGATTTACTGAGTCTGGTAAACCCTAGGGGACGAGAGGGGCACTGTGTGGATATGGAGTGGGCTCGAGAGACGTGAGGGAAGTGTGAGACGTGAGAGAATAGGGAAAATAACAAGTGTGGAGTAAAACAGCGTGACTAAGACTCTTTCTCATGTAGGCTTGGCACTAAAACTTATAGTCCCACTAAGACTTAAGTTACCTTTGTAAAAAGACTCCCAGACCCCGTATACATAAGGGCCAAAAACAAAAAAATTGTATGCACATGTAGAAAATTCCTAGATGCCAAAAGCAAGAGAAATAAAAAATCACAAAAATAAAAGATAAATTGCAACAATCCTACGTAGATATTACTAAAGATTGAAGGTGAATAATTTTATCAAATCTTGTTTTATATTATTATAAAAAAAATTTATATTTATTATTAATATTATCAATATTATTGAATTCTATGACACTAATAGGTTGTTTATTTTTTAGATACGGATTTTATTATAGCTATTATTTTAGTTATACTTGTTAATATTTTCATCTTTATTAATAATAATCTTTCCAAATTATGCTTTAGTATTTTGAGATTTTCAGTTGTCTTCTTCACCATCTCGAATGTTCGAGATTAATTTCAACGTTATGTTGTTAATGGAATGCAAGCGATGAAATCCACATTTTTATACATCTCTTTCCGTCACATTATTTTTCCTTTCATTTTCTTAGAATAAATTTCTTAGTCATTTCATATTTTGTAACCGATTTAAGCCTGTATCTCTCAACTTGAGTTGAAACACTTTTCTTTTTGGTAATTGACGTACTCACAAAAAGGAAAACCCTACAGGACTTCGATATATACCCACGTGGCCATGCACACACCACCACTCCCTCAGCCACAACCAACCTCAAGCTCACGGTAGTGTTCTCCCCACCGTGCGTCGAAACCAAAGGTAGTCACCATGCATTGTACCTTAGCAACAATAGAAAAACGGAGCACTACATTACGCCACAGACAACAGTCACAATATTTCTTCTAGAGAGTACAGTATACAAAGTAGCTAGTCATTCTCTCAAGTTATTGTAACAAACAATATTCCTTTATACTTTGTGTATAAATACCACAATCATTAATGAGAAAAGTACACAAGGTTTTTACATATTTCATTTCTGTCAACATGCACCAAGCCACGGCCAACAGAAGACTCCAACCACCCGAGATCAAGCCACTGCAGTTACGTGTTCCTCGTCGCACAGTCAGCAGTGAAGCATCCCCAGCCTCATGGCCAACAACCAATCACATAGCTTAGCACTATGTTGGCATCTCAACCATGGCCGGCCGCTGCACCAGTAGCAATGTGAAGGGAATTTCACCACCACCCAATGCACGAAACGAACCACCCAAAGCACACGGCAACCAGAAAACCCGATCGCCAACCACTGTAGAGGGACACCTGGAATCACTACAACCGACATGGACAACAAGAGACCAACGTGAACACAACCCTTGTTTGTAACACCAAGGTCCAGCACTAGGCTCATTTCCTAAGTATATTTTAGGTTATAGGTATGAAACGCCCATGTAGGATTATGAGTAAATTCTTGGAAGAGACTACGAGTCTAAGATTTTATTTTTAGCGGATATTTATTGGACTTGATATTTTAGTTAAAATCATGAAATATTTTGGTTTGGATGGAATCTTGTCTGGGCCGAGGAATTTACGGAAAAGTATATTTTTTATAAGGGTTAGGCAAGACCCAAAATTAGAAGAGAAAGCCCAATCCCATGAGTTCTTGTATGAGAATATACGTTCTACATGTTTCGCATCTGTTTGTCACTACATGCACGGTGCCTTTGTGTCCGTGAATGTTGCACACACGATTGTTCCGCTAGGGTTATCGGTAAACACTATATACTTACAAGTTCTCACTTCACAAATCATGCCTAGTTCCCTATGCACGTTTCCTTACAAATAGAATTTTCACGGCATCTCGATAAAATGCCAGACTCCACTTCTTGCACATTTCAATCATGTTCGTTTTCCACGGCTTGCTGATGCATGTCACTCTTTCCCTCCCACTCTAAGGTTTTGTTTTCAATCCTCTATATATACTTGCACGTCAACCGTCCCTCGTGCACGAGAAACCCCAAGTTGCCGCTGCCTTCTTTTCATGACCTCAGCCACCCAAACACCTTCTAGCAACTACCCTCCATTTGTGAACGCACGACAACCACCTGAGGATAGGAACGATCAATGCAAGCACCTATGTTTTGCCACCCAAAAATAGAGCACTTTTGTGCTTTTAGCCCATGCATAGCAGAAGCTGAGTGACGTCGCTGTGCACTGCGAACCACCGTTGATCTTTAGTCTTACTTGGTCGCTGTCACCCTCTTGCCGTCTCAGTATGTACACGTAGAGCTCCCACCTTTTCATCACTTTGTGTTCTCTCATTGTGATCTCTCTCTCTCAGCCCTTTGTCTCTCTCGACAGCAACTTCACTGCACCACCCAGATCTACCGGGTCTCCCTTGCTTAGTATATTCTTGTTGTGCGGCTTCTTACATGGGTGAGTCTCTGTTTTAGTCTCACCATCACTCTAGTTTCACAAGTGAAGATAAAAAGAAAAAGAGAAGTTATGGTGCAACTTTCGGCAACCTTGTACAAACCCAATTTACTTATCTGTCATTAGCTTGAAAATATTTATTGTAGAAATAATGTAGATAGTGATTTACGTTAGTTGATCCCTCATAAAAGTTTTATTTGGCCTCAGTTTTAATAATCTAAAAACTTTATTTTTACAGAAAATACTTTTAAAGATTTGAATAATGTATTAATTTTCATTTTTTTTACAATTTAGTTTTAGAAGTGAATAGTAACCGTGTAATTTTATTTTAAATGCTCTATTGTTTTATTAAGTCTATTAAATAAAATCTGGTCATTTACTTTAATGTAATGGAGAAGTTTTGTGGATGTTGAGGAATTTAGAAATTAATGATATCTTTGGGTTAAGAGAAATTTAAGTTTTTAGGAATTAAAATAGGCGATTACAAATTACGTATTCAATTAGAGATTTATTCAAGTTATATGATTTTCTATAGGTGACGATTGATTATTCGTTTGGCACTATTGTGAGAAATTTTTGAAAGACTAAGAAGTTTAGGTAAGCAGAATTCTTATACTAGACTTTGTATAAAAATAAAATGAACCAAGGTTGATTTATGAAAATGTGCATTATATGTTATGAAAAGAATTATGAAAACAACCTCAATTATTTGTTTGAAATCATTCATCAACTCTAATGAAAGAGAGTATTTTTGTCATGACTGGTGTAGACATGAGCTTTATTTTCAGACATTCAGTTTTTGAACTATGCAAAAGAGAGCAAATACGAAAGTTTATGCTTAAATTATGTTTTTGTGATTAATTTTGTTATGTTTCGAAGATGTTTTGTACTCTGATATGATATGATGTGATTTTTGAAAACTTTTGGCATGACATTCTGAATTTGGATATGGTTTGTGGATGGTGATCTGTTTGACCTACCACGGGTGCTAATTGTGGCTTCTGTTTGGGTTTGTACCAACTATTTTGTTTTTGGTGCACCCACTTTTGAAACAAAAGTGGTTTTTCTAGTAGTCTTTCCTGTGTACACACTCTTCTCCTTGGCTTCGAGAATAAATAAGGAGAAGATTCACATTTTGTTTCTACTCGGTTAGCTATCGAGGTTTGCACAACCCCACCACGGGGGTTAAACATGGCCTCTGATGTGATATGATGTTTTGGTATGATGGTGATTAGTTATGCTATGTCAAAAGAATTTTGAATAAGAATGTATTTAAACTTTCGCTCTGATATTTTTTTTTTTCGTAAAACGTTCTAATTTTGCATTTTGACCATATAAATATTTTGTTCTACATTATGAACTCTGTAAATACTCATGTTTACACACTAATATTTATTTTTTGCTTACTGAGATGTTGATAACTCACCCTCTTATATACACAATATTTTTTAGATAATCTTGATAGTTCAACTTGGGAGCAATAATAGGCAGTGTTAGAGAATTTTGATGATCGTAGAGGAATAAGTGCTCTAGGGTACAAGTACTTATTTGAGTCTTAGTTAATAAATTGGTTATTTTTAGTTATTTTAATATGTTGAGTTAAGGATATTTTTCGAGTCTTTGAGGAGTTTCTAATTTATTTTATTGAGAATTTATTTGTTGTCCCTATAAAGGAATATGGATTTTTGGGTTGAGTAAATGAACTAGTATTTTATGGAGTTTTTTCCGATTTTATAGTGTGATATTGGAGTTGATATAAAGAAATAAGCGATAACCCTTCAGACCTCTGGGACTGGGGCGTTACACTATTCATCCTAATCAAAACAGGCCAAAACTCTTATTCGACCACCACCTTCAAGAGTACATGGATGCCATGGATAGCCACTATAAGCCGATGGTCAGCCACGTCTCTTCCATCCCATGCTAACTTGCATGCCGAAAATCATGCCGAAAACCAACATAAAAGGACCCAAACGTGGGAAACCCAAGATACCCACAACTCTGCACCGGCAACCACCCAGAAACTGCTGGTTAGCTCACTGTAGACAGCCTCAAGCTGCCTCGCTCTGTTGCCGCACTCACTACCTTTGCCTCAATTACCATCTCCATTGCATCCTTCCCTTTGTCCCTAGTAAGCCATGCCACACAACCCTCTGTTCTAGAATCAATATTTGTTGTTTAAGTTGTGTTTAGGTCTTTAGTTTTCAGAGAGTTATAATAATTATAAAGATGCCCTAAAGCCCTTATAGACTTTATAGTGGAGCTCCTCCCGTAAAATCTCTTGAAGAATTTTGTGTAATTACATTACCGCCCCCTAATACTTAAGTAAGCTGGTTCAATTGCACTTGGACTCAAGTGGGTATGATTCAATTTTATGATGGGCATAGAGCATTCGCATTCGACACCTCATCTCTCCTTTATCCGTATATTTTGGATAAAGTTTTAGGGTTTTCAACAAAAACCGCACTCCATCCCGATCCCTAAAAGAGGGATGAAGTTTATGGATGCTACAGAGGTTCCCCATATTTGGGGAATCACTGAACATCCCCAAATGTAATTTTGGTTCCCTGGTTCTTCGTTGTCTCACATCTTCTTCCTCGTGACGGTTGGGTGCCCTTGTATTTTCTCTTTTAGATCCGAATTTCACGTCTATCGATACACCCATTCATCTTTGTTTAGCTTTTACTAAATGAGATTGTACTTTCAACAAATTTCAATTTTACTTCTTTTGCATTTTTGAGATTTATGTTTTCTTCTTTCATCCTATATCAAGTTTCCGAGAAGGAAATGTTCTCCTTTTAGCTACTTTTGGATAATTAAGATTTATTTGTCAAAGGGTTTTGTGTTAATTTTAATGTAATTTTTACAATCTAGTGCAACTTTCTTTCTCCTTGGGGATTTTGTGGACATTTAGGGGTTGTGTTTCTTTGGTGCATTTTTCCATCTTTAAGCTGTAAAAGCTGATAGGTTACTTGGGAATAGAATTGGTTGAGTTCGTGTGTTGTGATTATGCTTGGCTATCTTCTTTTTCCCCGCTAATTTCTATTAAATTTCTTGTTTCGTTTTATATCTTAAATCGTGTAAAAATTGAAGTGTTTCAAGGTGTGGGCAATTTACCAGCTCTAGTAATTATATGTTAGAGATGAATTTAGCCATCGAAAGTTGGAAGAGATTGACCAGTATTTTATCCAATCATTCTATGCTTCGCTCATTATACAAAATTACTATATAAAACCCAAGTATGATTATATTTGCTAATATCCCTTTTTCTTGCTAAGTAAACACCATTTGCGAACACGATACCTTACAATCAACACATATATCAATTGATATGTTGATTTTCATTATCATGGATTGTCTCTTTGCAGCTATTTTTTAGAGATGGATTCACAAAACCCTGGAATAAAATTGGATTAAATGGGTGTTTCTTTTCATGGCTTGTGGGCTCTATGCCTCTGCTTTTATTTTTGGACATTTAAAAGGTGAATGTTGTTGGGTTAATTCTTTTATTTATTTGCTTTGGTGGCTGGCCTTGAGTATCATTGGCATGATTGTAGGTGGGAAGAAATTATAAATTTGTGACCTTCTCAAAATATTTTTTGAAGGTTTTCTTTAGGTAGGCTCGAATTTGGATAATTCGAGATGATTTATGTTGAGTGAGATTCTTGGGTTGAGGTTTCATTTACAATTTTTTTTCACAATAATTGGGATATGGTCTGAAATTTGTTCTTGTCGGATTACCTCCCTCTGCTATGAAGATGACAAAGCTGAGAAAGGAAACTAAGGAAATTTGTTGTACACTCCTACATGGCATGGTAATCTAGACAACCAATAAGTTGTGGCAACTGGTTTTGCAGCCATTGGAGTGTGCCAAATTTCCATCATGTTACCACTCGATTCCTGAGTGACGTACAAAATCACCCCAGACTATGTTGTAATGTGTCTAACATTTTTACTTATTAGAGATAGATTTATAAGACCCTGGACATATGTACTTTACCAACTTCCTAAGTTAAGATCCTAAACTAGACCCTACTTACGGTGGTCAAAGTGGAAACTCTCCTATGACTGTTGATGACTCTCCACCCCTACCCCCTAATGATCATATTGGTGTAAGGAAATCAGTTAGGGATGCGAACTTCACCCTTGAAGAAGACAAATTACTTGTCTCCGCATGACTTAATTATAAGAGAATCTGTATGATTCACGTCAATCTCATGATTCATGGTCATTCTAGATTTCTCTCTATGTATTTTTGGATTGTAATCCTTCTGTTTATAGTCTCTGTTTATAGCTTTACATTCCATATTTAGCCATAGTCTTATATTAAATATTGATCTGTGGTAATGAGAATAAAGCAAGTATTCCTGTAAATTACTTATGCAAACCTTTTATTAATTGTAGCCTTGATGCTATCCAGGGAACAGACCAAAAACACTCCTAACTTTGGAATTCTTTTTTTAATACTTCAACAACTTAAAGAAACCACAAATGATGAGACCATAAAGTCTTTAATACATGGGTGGTTAGCCATTCAAAAGGCAACAAACAAATTTTGTACGAAACTAGCCCAGGTTGAAGGGTTGAATCAAAGTAGCATGATCGAGCAAGATAAGATATAATATTGATACTTTTACTTGTTTTACACAATAATTAATTTTTATTAGTTTAATTTACTTTTTCTTTTGTCTACATGCAAGTTTGACAAAGCCAAGATCATGTACTAGTCGCTAGAGAAATGCTCATTCCAATTTAAGCATTGTTGACATCTGTTGAAGGACCAACCTAAATGGATTTTGCATTGCACAAAGGAGGATCCAAAGTGAAGGAAGATGATGTCCCTGACCCCGACTCAATGTTTGGGCGCTACGATAGATTCAGTTTTTGATATCGAGGCAGAGAATGTTCTGGATAATGACGTAATCAAATTGAAGCAGCCAATGGGAAGGAAATTTGAGAAAGGAAAACGAAAGGCCCAAAGTAGGCCAGCAGAGCAGATCGTTGTTCTCAGTAAGCTGAAGTATTCGTTTCTGGAGGAATCACGTGCTCAAGAGAAAGAGTTTTTTCGCCTCAAGGCCGAGAAGATGGAATATTACAAGGAAAAATAGGAAAATAAAAGGCATCAAAAGGACGAAAGACTGAGTTTGGAGGCAAAGAAACTTGAGTTTGCCAAGAAGGAAGCAGATCAGTGTATTATGATGATGGACGTGAGTACCTTGCCAGTAATGCAATGAATATATTTCTAGGATGTGCAGAGGGAAATCATGGCAAGACGCAATGCTACAACATATTTGGATAGATTAGGATTTTCTGGAAAAAGTTTATTTCTTTATTTTTTGTTTTATAAAATTTTTATGAATGATTGTACTATTTATAATTTTTGTGGATGACAATATTATTGATACTGAGATAGTTTAATTTTTTTTTTATCCGGTTAAACATTTATGCTAAAAGGTTAATGATGTAGCCAATGGATTGTGTGAATTGATATTTTGAAAACAGGAAATTGGCCATTTCAATTTTTGAAACTATTACGGATAACCTCCGGATATTACATCTCGTAATTTGCATCTTTTTTTGTTAACACATGTCTAGGGAATGGAAATTTGATTAACTCAAATATAGTCACTACTAACATAAAGAAAATACCAATCGATTATGCTGCATGTCTACTGTTGAGAATATAATTGCCATGATGTTCAATTAGATATGCTTGGAGCCAATGATGTGCTGAGCTGTCTCTAATATGATGATGACGCTAGATGAAGTCCTTAAGCTCGATTGTATGATTGCACAACAGTTCCGGGACTTCATCATCAAGTTGATCATACTCAATGTTCGAATCTTGACTATCATCATGCTCATCCTCAATAATCATGTTATGTAGAATAACACATACTTTCATTATATTTGTTAGTTCATTGACTTCGAACATTCGGGAAGTTTCATGAATGATTGCAAATTGTTATTGAAGTACCCCGAATGCACTCTCGACATCTTTTCTTATGGATTCTTGTTGTGTGGCAAAATTTTTCTTCTTATTCCTTTGTAGTGATGGAATCATCTTCACAAAAGCTGACCACTTGGGATAAATACCATTCTTCAAGGTAATACCCCATAGTGTAGTCATTGCTATTAATTGTGTAATTGACTAGAGAAGCATGTCCTTGCATAAGTTTCGTGAAAATAGAAGATCTATCTAGCACATTAATGCCGTTATGTGAACCGAGTATACCAAAAAATGCATGTCATATCCAAAGATCATATGAAGAAATTGCTTCTAAAATAATAGTTGGTTCACAAATGTGGCCAAAGTACATACATTTACAGGCAGCGGAACAATTTTTTCACTTCCAATGCATGCAGTCAATGTTTCCTAGCATTCCTGGGATTCCCCGTTGTTCACCAACCACAAGCAATCGAGCAATATTATTGGCATTTGGAGACTGTAAATATTCATTTGGAAAAATACTTACTATTGTCTTCACCAATTTTTTGATGCTTTCTATTGTGGTGCTTTCACCAGTACGTATATATTCATCCATAAAATCTCTAGTAACCCTATACACCATCATTGTAAGTCCTACAGTTATCTTTTGCATAGAAGATAAACCGAGTCTTCCAGCATTATCTCTTCTCTGGACGAAGTACGGCTTGTAAGCCTCTACCTCATTTAGAATAAGGAGAAATAGGAACAACTCATCCGAAATCTCCTTCAAAATAGATTCAAAGAATATACTGGATTTTCTGCGAAATAATCATGAAATAGGTGCTCATTCCCTTGAATATGATCACGCTAAATAAACTTATAGCATTGCCCATTGTCATGATGCTTTGATGACTGTCCATCTGCCTCGTCATTAAGAACAACATCCAACTCATCTTCAAAGGATATGTATGTGAGCAATTTGCAAAAGAAGGTAGAACCCATTTAATGAAAGGAGTGGGAGATTAGGGGGACTGTTGAATTTAAGTGCTTTAGATCAAATGAGACTTGAGTTTATGAAGATGTGAATGCAAGCAGATCACATATTTATAGAGGAAAAAGTTACTGTTAGATATAAGACAAAAAATGTTACCGTTGAAAGAAAGACAAAAATTGTTTCCATTAGAGAGAGGAATTCAAAATGTTATCATTGGGGAAAGTCTAAAAAGTGTTACCTTTGGAGAAACGACAAAAATTTTTATCATCAATACGCGAATAGATATTTCCGTTAAAGAAACTGAAAAAGAGTAGATATTAAAAAATACCATCACGTTGGAAAATACACATTAAATAAATTATTATTTTTATAATACAAATGTTGGTTTGAAAAATAATACTGTATCCCGTAGTCAAAATTGTATAAGTATTTAGTAGAATGTGATATTTCAAAAGAAAATAATAAGATAAAAGAGTTAGTAGTTAAGATTATAAATGGAAGTGAGGGAAAAAAGTATTAAAGAAATAATAAAGAAAAAAGATGGGGAATGAGATGTAGGAGGTTTTCAAAAGATAAATAAAATTTAGGAAAAAATTTTAGGAAATGCAATTTTTAGTTAAATTATAGGAAATTTTATGGAGAATATGAAGGAAATACTCTTAGTTAATACATAAAACTGTATATTCTTTTAAGTTAGACTGGGCTTAATATTTTAAGTTGGGTTTAGTATTGATTAAATAATTATGTTAACCCATAAATCTATGTTTTACAGAAAATATTAGGAAATTACTTATATTATTAATTTTTATAATTAGATTTCAGTAGTAAATAATAGATGGTTTAGTTATATAATGATTATATTTTATAAATTGTTATTAGTATTAAATTATTGTTGGATTATAATAGTAGTTTAACTAGGATTTGAATTTTAAATATGTTTAAGTTTAATTAAAATAAATTTTGTTGTTATTTTGTCAGATTTGATAAAATTATTAGATTAATTATAACTAGAAAATAAAGAAATATTTTAAGAATATTTAAATGATATTAGTATCTATTAGATTTCTTGTAAAAGTAAATAATTATGTTAAGTATAAGAAAGTAAACCTATTTTAAAAATTGAGATTTCATGACTTGTTTTAATGGATTTGTATAAAGTTTAAGTACTATACTAAATTAAAATTTGAAGTGAAAGTATGTTATTAGTATTTAAATAATATAATATATTAGCATTCATTAATTTCTATATTAGACAAAATATTTATTTGAGATTTTCTACAGTATAAATTTAATTAAGTAGAATATTAGAACACATTTTCTTAGGCAAATTTAGTGAAGTTCAATACTTCGTATAGGTGGTGAGCTACAAAGTGAAATATAGGAAGCAACGAAGCTAGGTAAGTAATTTGATCACAAATTAGGATCATCACATGTTAGCTTAGATAAAGTATTATTAAAGCCAATATTTATGTATCTCGCAAATCATAATTATGCAAACATGTTATCCAGCATAGCATACGATCATGTCATTTCTGCATTATGTTTAGATTTAGAAACTATAATTATGTATGTATTATGTCATGCATCTCATGTGGCATAAGACACATAAACTATTTTCAGTTCAAGTGTAATATAAGATCAAAATCGTTTAATTCAGATTGCCATTCAGTTGTATGGTACCAATGTAGTTTCAAAGTGGATGTCCAAGCCATGGACTCAAGTGTGGTCCACCATAGTATACCTATATACTATGAGAGGCTCCCCTTGCTGCAACAGGACGTGGGGCTGGTGCACAATCCTGCAAATAGGGTTAAGTGTATTAGCCAGTCAGATTAGTCAAATAAATCAAATCAGATAGCTAATTCAGATCAATCAGTCATGCATAGCATAAGCATTAGCATGAACAGTCATGATTTAAGCTCTCACCATGAAAATTTTATGAAAAATCCTATGTTTATTACTTTTACATTGTGATGGATTTCTTACTAAGTCTTCGACTCATTTTATCTTATTTCATGTTTTTTAAATCACCCAAGTCAAGATGAGGATGAGCATGAGCATGAGCAGGCAAGCCAGGCTTAGATAAGGTAGTTGATTGAATTTCAAATCTCTTAGAATAAATTATTTTATGACATTAAATTTTATTCAGTTGTTTCATTTAAACGTATTTCGAGACAATTATTTATTAAATGATTCTTTTATGAAATTCATGTTTATTTTATTAAATATCATATCTCTTACCCAGTTTATTTTATGAAAAATATGTGACACTCCTAACCTTAGGGAAAGGGGTGTTACATAAATAAAATAACATAAAGTTTGACCCACACCCTCAGAAAACTTTTAAGCAACTTAAGTCTTTTGAAGCCAACTCACTTGCCTAAATGCACCCAAATGTCCAAGCACAATGCACCAATCACAAAACCAATCTAGAAAGAGGGTCATACTCTATTATTAGAAATAAAAAGCCAAAAAAATAAGTGTGGACACACCACAAATTCATCATGGCCAAAGTCTATGTGGGTATGTGAGTGAGTCAACTTACCACAATGATAAGTTTTTCTCATGGATAGAGTAATTTATATTTTTTCTGTTTGGCACATAAATACTCCCAAATGAGTCATTTTTGCCTCAAAAGTCAAACTTTACGCTAAATCAAACTTTATATTAGGGCCTAAATACTTGACAAGAGTATCTCCTCTTAGTACAAGGTTACACAACCCTTGATATGTCCATTTTATTGCTCATCTTTTTTCACAGTGAACAAAGCAATGAATTTTTTTTTTTTTTTTAAATGTAAGGACTTAAGTGATAAGATCTATGCAAGGTGTTTGTCTTTATCCGCAATGAAAAAATACATACTTTTTCTATATGGATCAAACTTCTATGTCCGGCAAGAAAAGACCTCTTGACTTTTAGTACTAGGTTTAACTAGTATTAGTCAATTTTGACCACCCATTTTGCTTTACGTTTTGAGTAGTTCTTTTCATCATTACCACTTTTTATAATCCTGTATTTGTTTTGAAGATAAAATTCAAATAGTTCACATAGCTTTAGGCTTATGAATGTTATTTGATGACTTAACTCTTGGACTTGGTTTCCAAGTGTCTTTACCTTTTTCTTTGATTTTCTTTCACTTCCAATTTTTTGTACTTAACTTAAAATAATATAGCCTTATATGACGAGAAATACCACAATGATAGCCAATAGGTACAAACTTACCTCCAAAATTATCTTGGTTTAGTTTCTTTGAGGTTGATGTTTTATGTGGCTTTTCAAGATGATTTGACATTGACACGACTTCTCTTGGAGCTTCCATAACTTGGCTTCCTTCGACGAAGACAATACTTTTAGAGGTAGTGGCAGTGGATGATGAGATTTGAGGATCTTTGCCTTGGGAAGTTATATACTCCAATCCAGTATGATCATAACTGGACTTTTGAATACTTGATATCTCATCCAATTTCTGAGTTGCTAGTTTTTGTTGGTACTCTTGAGAACTCTTCAATTCTTTGTCTAATGCATCCTTTTAAACCTTCAATCTCAATATATCAACTTCACAAATTTTCAATGCTTCCAAAAGATTGTTCTTTTCATTCTCCACTATTGTGAGGTTGTTCTACAACTTCTTGTTAGGCTTTTTTATCTTGACCACTTCTTCACATAAATCATTATATGCCTCTTGTATGATTAGCTCATGGTCAACATCAACAAAAGCTATATCCGAGTCACTATTATCAAATTCACTTTCAAATTTTGTTAGTACAATTTTAGAAAAATCATCAACAGTAGTGGTAAAAGCCATAAAGGAATTCTCATCATCAAACGATGAAGTAGGATTTTTAGATTCTGAACTGTCACTAAGTGTGACAGTGCTTTTCCCTTGTTTTCTTAAAGTTTGGACACTCCACTCTAATGTGACCGTAGCTGAAGCACTCATGGCATTGTATTTTGTTTTTCTTAAAGTTTGGACACTTCACTCTAAGGTAAGAAATGCCTTACCTTATTTTTGTTTCCCACTAGCTTTCTTGTTAAATCAGAAATTTCTGAATTTCCATGCAAGGAGATCTAGGTCCCCATTGTTCAGAATTTTTTCTTGAGAAAAGTCATCTCGATCTTCTTTTACAATCTTTAATGCAGTGGACTTACATTTTCTTATTTGAGAAAGTGAGAACTAATATGTTTGCAAAGAGCCAACCAACTCTTTAACCTTAATAACATCAAAATTCTTACTTTTCTCAATGGCAATAACCTTTGGGCGAAATATTTCAGGCAAAGATCTTAAAATCTTCCCCGCAGTTCTTGAGTCTTCCACCTTTTCGCCGAGATTAAACCTGGAATTTACAATATCGTTAAATTTAGCATAAAAATCATTAAACCTTTCATCTTTCAGCATCTTAATCTCTTCAAATTTTGAGGTTAGCAACTATAATTTTGAATTTTTTACAATTCTTGTCCCCTCATGTGTAACCTTCAAAATATCCCAAGCTTTTTTCACAATCTCACACATGGAGATTCTTTTAAACTCTTCGGGAGATACAGCCATGAAAATAGCCACTACAACATTTGTTGGTTTTTGCCGCAAGGGTATTTATTCGGCAAAACAATAGTCATATTGGGAAACACACTTTTCCCAATAAGTGTATCCGTGGGAGACTTGTGACTTAAAGTTGGTGACACTAAGTATTTTTTCCCGCTAAATTGTGAATTAGTGGTAAATTGTAACGTTTTCCCACCAACTAGATCTTGGAGAAAGCCAATGAATTCCATAGCATTTGCAAATGGTTACTCAAATCAGTTTGTGTTGGTAGGAAATACTAGTTTTGCCACAAAATGTGTTGGTGGAATTTTTATTTTTCAAGGACACATTTCGTGAGAATACATCTTTCCCGACCAAAGGCTCTCATCAATAATGGACAAAAATACACTATTTCAGACCTAATGACCTTGTGGGTAAAGAGTATTTTGCATGACACTATTTCTTGGCATTACATACTTTCCACATCATTGCCAATCGTGAGTAAAAGTTGGAAATATAATTTTTTGGACTATTTGATTTTGTCAGTAAAGAGTATTGTTTATGATATTTGTTTGTGGGAAAAACATTTTGCCCACTTGTAAAATTTTTTTGAAATTGATATTTTGCCACCCTTCATTTGGTGACTTAGTAGGAATACAGTTTCTCAGTGTATGACTTAGTCAGAATATAGTTTTTGTCACCTGTTTATTTGCTGGAAATGATACAACAAAATGTAGGCTTTTTTGACCATTTTAGAAGTGACCATTTCTAACTCTTCTAAAATGGTCTTTTCTCACAATATTATGCTTATATCAAAATGCTAGATATGTAGGCTATTATTGAATTTGCCATCACACACACATATATAACATAACTAATGCCAAGTACTTGGATCCAAATTCTCTGGTTGCACCCATATATATATATATATATATTACACTTTGGAAAACATCATTCCAATATTGAAATACATCAACCCTTGCTTGGAGATACATCAATGTTTGTAAGGTAGGGAGTTAAAGAGGGAAGCCTACATTTTCCCAAGTTAGAGCAGTGTAATAAACTAATACAACCCAAAATGCTTAATAAAATCCATTTATACATAATATTTTGGATCCTAGACACATGAGGGATTCACAAGATCCAGTTCTAGTTCATCTTCCTAGTAAAACTTTGGGCAAACAAAGCTTTCATCCATACGTACAACATCCTACTATTAAGTACTTGAAAACCATATCAAATCACAGTTTAACATTCCACCAGTTTAATAGAAAACCATATTAGTACATCAATTAATACATCTTGCAGTTAAGCCCACTACACATGTTAACCAGATAAGAACACTATTGTTTTTAACCTTGTCCTAAGGTGTGGTTTACAACATCACCTTAGGATCTATTGTGCCACAAGTATACTAGAAACCATGATATCATGACTATAATTAATTATTTTTATTTTTATTTTTTTATAAGTGGTGACTCCAGTAGAATTTATCACATCAAACATGCAACCACACAATAAGCAAAACTCAAAACAGAGAGTATTTATGTCACTAAACATGTTATTGAACTCCATGGGAGCCTAATTCCAAAACGAATAATTGGACCATCTTTTACATCTATCTAAGGTGCATCATCAAGAACATTTTAAACATACTCTAACCACTATTAAAATGTTTATTTTTATTTATATAATAACCAGACTCTTGGATCATAATAATAACCAAATTTTTCATACAAACCCACCATACCCAAAAGACTTTAAACTAGTGTTTTCTGCCATAAATTTTTCCTACATTTACCCTGTTTTTTTACCAGCAGTTTTTAATACAAACATGTATAAAGGCAGAGCATGCTCTTCTATCTTCATTAATTACATAAACCAAATTGCAATGAAATATCCATAAATCTTTATGAATACAAACCCTTTGACTAACTCGAATTCAATCCAACTATATATAGTTATTTATATAATGACCAAACCCAATTAAAGTGTACACCTCATATCCAGCAACCAGTTATCGAGTATCTAATAAAAGTCTATAATGCATTTCAGAGATGACAAACGAAGGAACAATAGCAAAGCTGGTAACTTACTCTATTAGTTTAGAGTAATTACTCTGCTGGAACCAATCTCTTACTCTTGTACATGTACGCTAGTGATATCAAATCAAGTGTCATTAGTGGTGTACACCAAGTGAAGAAATTATCTCATCCATTTGTGGAACCTACATAGAATAAATATTTTATCAATTCACACAAAAATTATCTGGTACAATAAAAGCTCTAGCATATATAATAACAACATTTGAAAAAACTTAGGCAAAATACCCAAGATAATGTCATGGCCATCATTAGGAAAGTTATCACTTGATCTTGGAGAAAAAACCAGGTTTAAGGAAAAGAACTCGTGGATACCCTTCATTCAAAAAATAACTTTTTGGCATAAAACCTAAATCATAACAAAACCACTTGTTGTAAAGATCACCCTTAAAACTCCCCACACTACACATCAGAATTGATCTTATCTGCCTCTCTACACACTGCCATGGCTATAGGATTGTCACAATCAACCCAAAAACCACAAAAAATACCAAAATATAGATGGACAGAGATGCCTAAACATCTCTTTGAGTCTCCCTACGAGACTCACTATTTCCTTCCAACTCAAACACTCGAAAGTTCATTGTTCTCTCATACTCTAAGAAATTATGCTGCATAGCCTCCAAATTCCCCATTATAGCATCTAGTTTTTCCTTGTACATATCTGTAGAATTCTTGTTCCGTTTATTCTCCTTGAGTAGACATTTAAATACCTTGTTCTTCTGCATTGATGGAGAAGGGTCAGGAATGATCGAGTGTCCCAGACCCTGTGCATACCCAGATCTATATCCTACAACATCTTTGAAAACAACCTTAGCTGCTTCAACAATATTCTGAATTAAGAAAAAAATTTAGAATAAATTGTTATATTTCATGCAATACTAAGTTCAATAAATAAACTAAATGAAACCCAATCTCACATAGTTGTGTTCAGCTGTGGCATTAACAAATTTGCCCTTTTGCCTTGACCCCTGAGTCTCTTTGTAGAAAGTGACCAGATTGGGTGCATTTTCAAGCTAGCATCAACCATTAACAGTTAATTATCAAGGTCCATCTTGTTGTAGTCTAAATATGGGCAAAATGCTTTTAGTACATACCTTTTCTTCCAAAATCTTGACAAAGGATTTCCTCCCGCTCATATACTTGACCTTTAATTTCTTCCTATTTTTTATAGCCCTTTGAGAGTGCTCCTGAATACACTAGAGTTTATCAATTTTCCATTTTTGACTTATTGTTTAAAATTAAAAAGGCTAAAAAATAAATCATATAAGCATCTAACATTAATAATTATCCATATAGTGGAACGTAAAAGTAGTGTGATAATGTTCTTAAAACTAGTACTTGTATACCTTGAATGTTCCGGCCTCCTCATGAGATGCATACTTTAAGTAGATTTTGTGGAGATTGTAATGATATGCATTGTATTTATCGGCTAGATATGTATACACTATTTCATTATGATTTTCTCTTGTCCAATCCAAGATAAAGTTTGCTTGCAATCCAAAAATTATATAAATGTTCTTCTCAACGTTAGCTCATGTAAATAAATTAATAAATAGTTAACATTATATAACAATTCCTACCCTAACACGATTGATCAGCTCTTGTTTCTCCTCATCAGTTACTGAACTCTAGCTTCCATGCCTCAGTCCGGTAGGTACTTTAACGTTAGACGTCATTCGACTACTAAAGATGGAAGAATTTTTGCATGATGGATCTATATGCCCATCCTGTATTACCTAAGGAATCTTACCCATTTTCCTTAGAATAAATTAAATATTAAGACATGCTAGCTGTCCATGGAAGGCTATTTTAGATAGCTTACATCAAAGGTAGTTAGGAAATTCATAGGCTTCAAACAAGGTCTATTTGGTTCAAGCTCACTTTGGGTTATGGACATTAAGAGATACAAACCTGAAAATTCTCAACAATGGCTTTAAATTAGATTTAGGCATCTCAAGTAGGCTAAACAAGGTTAGCAAACATGCCTATTAAATCAACTTGTGGCCCCTCATTATAAAAAGGTTAGCTTATCAATGTTTTGGATTCTTGGGTAAGGTAGAATTTAACCAAATGAGGGACAGCATAAATGGACTATTTTTTGTGTTTTGTTTTTTTTTTTTTTACATGAAGACATGGCATGACATGGGCTTAGGGGGTACTTGGACATCTTTACAAATCATAATATATAATGCACAATTAACCTCATATACCTAAACCAGCCATGCTATAATCTAATCACACAAGCAATATTTAAATAGTGTAGATAACATATCCCATTAAAATTAAACATAGCATAAAGTATAGCAAAATTACCTATTAAACAAACTGTAAAACCTTCAAACACTCAAGCTTATACTTTACCCATTTAGTACCTTGTAAAAGCAAGGTATAAAATTATAAAAAACCAAGCAAAATCTCTAAATAAATCTCAACATAGCACACATGGCATCAACATATATATATATCAAAAGATCAACTAACATCAGTTATGACTAATCAAGTTAGTTATTAAAAATACCATTTTCAAATATAGGAGAAATATATAGCAAATTGCCTAAATAAATTTCGGTTTGGGCCAAAAACAAAGCATACATGTTTATTTGAAACATAAGAATTTAAATACATCAAAACATTTGCTAAACAATTTAGTTGGTTTCTAAATTACATCAAAATCAAAGGAGTTAAATTATGATTTTTACCTTAAGCTCCTAGCTTCTTTCAAGAGGTAAAGTGGAGGACAAAAGCTGAAGAAGATGAGAGGAGCTTGATTTCTTGAAGAGGAGAAGAAGGGAGGGAAAGTGGCATTGGCTATGGCTTGGGGAAGGAAGAAAATAATTTCTTTCTTTCTTTCTTTGTGAGTCACACAGCTTGAAGGGGTGGACAGGAAGCTTGGTTTCTCTTGAGCTTGAAGATGAAAAGAAGAAGAAGAGAGGAAGAAGGAGTACACGTTCAACTTAGAGGGGAAGGAAGAAGACTTGTAGTCTTCTTTGGCTAGGTGACCGACGGTTCACAAGAAAGAAAAAGCTTAATAGCCTTTGGTCAAGGCTTGCCTCACAAGCTTGGAAGGGACCAATCGGATTTAAGAAGGGAAAAGATAGTCTTGGTCAAAGCTTCCCTTAAAAATAAAAGCACATCCATCTTAAAACAAAATAATAAAATAATAAGCTGATAAAAAAATCTTTATCTTAAAATGTTTGAATAGAATGTCTATCAAGTGTTCCCTTTATTAAATTAGAAATTTAGAGTACACATGTGTCATGTTCATGCTGATCGCATATTACTAGAAAAAAATAAGAAGAAAGAGAAAGAAAAGAAAGAAAGAAGGACAGGTATGTAAGTAGCGATTTCACCCTTCCTAGGGCGGGGTTGTTACAAGCTTGGTATTAGAGCAAAAGTTTATAAGGTTCTGTAGACTTTTGGGATGAACTAAGCTGAAGTCCTCTCTCTAAAGTATGCCAAGCTTCGCAGCAAGTTTAAACGGTATCTTTTACTGTGCATCATGAATTATATAAGAATAATTGCAAGTTAGGCCTATTTGTTTTATATGAGCCCATTGCCATTGTTACTGTTATACATGTTTTACTACGACACCTCTTGACAATACTAAGAAAGACGGATGCTGGGTGGAGACCCTGTTTCCTTAGTGTAGAGAGTCAGTAGGGTTCTGAGAGTTACAGGGGACCTCATCAATGCAGTCGCATGCCTGCTAGGAATAGTTATTGGTGGACACATCGAGACACAACATTTAACCACCTTCAAACATTTAACCCAACATTTAACCACCTTCAAACTATTTGGTAGACATCACCCTCTAGTGTTTGATGGCAAGTGTAGCGAAGTAGATGCTGACAACTGGATCGAGCAGCTTGAGAAGATCTTCCGCGTTGTCTCACGTGTGAAACAAGAGAAGGTGGAATTCGTTGCTTACAACTTATTTGACTTGGCAAACGAGTGTTAGAAGTCTACTCACTGGCTTATTCTGCAAGAGTTAAGCGAGGCGACTCCAATTTCATAGGCGATATTTAAGGAAGCTTTCACTGACCAGTTATTCCCCCTATTTCCCCATCGTGCATTAGTATTAGGCGATTCTATTGTTACACACTCTTTATATTCCATAAGTAGCATGTTTAAGTGAGTGGACCATCAAGTCCTTAGAGTGTTTGATGTCTGTCTCTACCCCATTTGGAGACTCTGTAAATTGTAGATTCGTATTGAAGGGATGCACGATAGAAATGCGAGGTTGGCACTTCCTTGCTGATTTAATTCTATTCGACATGGGGATTTCAATGCCCTTTTGGACATGGATTGGCTATCTCAACACCATGCTTGAATGGAATGGTTTGAGAAGAGAGTGGTCTTTAGACCACCATGTGAGACAGAGTTCTGCTTTTGTGCAGTGGGTAAGTGCCCTAAGCCCGGTTTTCGTACTGAAGGCCATTGAGATACTAAAGAATGGTTCTATGGGAATCTTGGTTAATTTGGTTATATCTCAACCAAATGAGCCATAGCTTATGGATATCAAGGTAGTGAGAGAGTTCCCCAATGTCTTTCTGGATGAGCTACCTGGCTTACCTCTAGATAAAGAGGTTGAGTTCTCAATAGATCTTATATTAGGGATGACATCGATCTCCAAAACACACTATTGGATGGTACAAGGAGCACAAGTATTCTCAAAGATCAATCTCTGTTCAGGATACCATCAGTTGAAGATTAAGGTAGAAATGCTCCTAAGATTGCCTTCAGGACAAGGTATGGACATTACGAATTTCTAATAATGTCCTTTGGTTGGACTAATACTCCAATGGCCTTTATGGATTTAATGAACCGTATATTCTATAGGAGTACGTCGACCAATTCATTGTCGTATTTATTAATGATATCCTGGTTTATTCTAAGAGCTTGGAGGAGCATGCAAAGCACCTGGAAGTGGTCCTACAAATTTTAAGGGAGAAGAAATTGTATGCCAAACTGACTAAGTGTGAGTTTTGGCTACGAAAGATTTATTTCCTTGGCCACATAGTGTCGAAAGATGGGACCTCTGTGGATCCTTCAAAGGTCAAGACAATTGTAGAATGGCCTAGACGTAAGACGGTCTAGGAGATCAGGAGCTTCTTGGGTCTTGTGGGGTATTACTGGAGATTTGTCGAAGGGTTTCCCCGCATTGCAGTCCCCATGACAAAACTCACCAGGCAAGGGGAGAAATTTACATGGACTGGGGAATGTGAGAATGGCTTCCAGGAGCTCAAGGAGAAACTTGTGACGATGCCTATTTTGACCATACCTTCAAGTGCAGGTGGTTCGTGACCATACCTTTAGGATGTGTCTTGATGACCACAGGAGAGTTGTAGCGTATGCCTCACTTCAACTCAAGGATTAGGAGTGCAACTACCTGACCCACGACCTAGAGCTACTAGCAGTTGTCATTGCCTTAAAGATTTGGCGACATTACTTGTATGGGGAGTACTGTGAGATCTACACGAATCACGAGAGTCTTAAATATCTCTTCATTTAGAAAGAAATAAATATGAGACAGTGCAAGTGGTTAGAGCTGATAAAGGATTATGATTGTACCATCAACTACCATCCCGACCAAGCTAATATTGTAGTAGATGCCCTAGTAGGAAGTTTTCTTCTGGTACCCGTGTGAGCATGTACACCCCTTATAAATTTATTCTCTTCGACATGGAGAAGCTTGGAGTGGAGATGGTGAGGGATGTATAGACAAGGGTAAGTACCCTGGTTCTTAGTCTGACCGTATTGGTCCAAATTAAAGCTGCTCAGAGTGAAGATGTCAACCTCCATAAGATCAAGACAGAGGTTTCAGAAGGGAAGTAGCTTAACTTTGTGGTTTTTGAAGATGGGTCCCTGTGGTTCAAGCAGAGACCTTGTGTAACGGTAGAGAAAGACTTATGGGATCTACTAGTGAGGGAGGTGCATAGGTCTTTATATACAGTGCATCCGGTTAGCACCAAGATGTATTGAGATCTAAGACAACACTATTGGTGGAGCACAACGAAGAGGGATGTATCTAATTTTGTAGCTCAATGTCTGACGTGCTGGATGGTTAAGGCCTTCAGGAACACTACCACCATTGCCAATCCCAGTTTGGCCATGAGACGAGATCAGCATGGATTCTGTAATAGGATTTCCTAAAGCCCCGAGAGGACAAGACTCAGCATGGGTGATCGTCGATAGGTTGTCCAAGACAACTCACTTCATCCTTATTCAGATGACCTATTCGATGAGCGAATTAGCAGAACAGTTCACGTCAGCATTCTGGGGAGTGTGCAAAAGAATCTGAGGATAGAGTTTACATATAGCACTGCTTTCCACCCTCAGACGGATGGCCAATCTGAAAGAACAATCCAGATATTGAAGGACATGTTACGAGCTTGCATCTTGGATTGAGAGGTTTGAGTACTTCGCACCAAAACAATTCCGATGGTCAAAGTGCTGTGGATCCACCACACCGAACAAGAGGTGACATGGGAGCATGAGGACTGTACGAGGGAAAAGTATCCACCTTTTTCTTTGAAGTACGTTCAATCTCAAGGACGAGATTGTTTTTGAGGAGGGGAGAGTTGTAATATCTGAGTCTTACTATGTAGGTCCTTACGTCATTTCATTTTTATTAATTCTTTAAATGAAATATTTTAAGATAAAGAATTTTTTTATTATCTTATTAATCTATTATTTTATTTTAAGATGGGTGTGCTTTTATTTTTATGTAGGTTATTAAAATAAATTAAGTACATGACTACTAAGGCCTTATAGTATTTTCTCTTAAAGCCCTCAAATTTTATTATCTATGAAAGAGCCCCATTTGAATTCTACCATTGCATGTGGTAGGTGAAGTGAATATCTCATTATTTTTCATCCAAGCCACCCCTTTCTTCAAGCTTCCAAGGGAAGCTTTGACCAAGACTAGCTTTTCCCTTCTTAAATCCGATTGATCCCTTCCAAGCTTGTGAGGCAAGCCTTGACCAAAGGCTATTAAGCCCTTTCTTTCTTGTGAACCGTCGGTCACCTAGCCAAGGAAGACTACAAGTCTTCTTCCTTCCCCTCTAAGTTGAACGTCCACTCCTTCTTCCTCTCTTTTTCTTCTTTTCATCTTCAAGCTAACCAAGCTTCATCTCCACCCCTTCAAGCCATGTGCTCACAAAGAGAAAAAGAAATTATTTTCTTCCTTCCCCAAGCCATAGCCAAGGCCACTTTCCCTCCCTTTTTCTCCTCTTCAAGAAATCAAGCTCCTCTAATCTTCTTCAAGTTTTGGACCTCCACTTTACCTCTTGAAAGAAGCTAGGAGCTTAAGGTAAAAATCATAATTTAACTCCTTTGATTTTGATGTATTTTAGAAACCATCTAAATTATTTAGCATATGTTTTGATGTATTTAAATTCTTATGTTGCAAATAAACACGTATGCTTTGTTTTTGACCCAAACCGAAATTTATTTAGAGAATTTGCTATGTATTTCTCCTATATTTGAAAATGGTATTTTTAATAACTAATTTGATTAGTCATAACTGATGTTAGTTGATCTTTTGATATATATATATATATATGTTGCCATGTGTACTATGTTGAGATCTATTTAGAGGTTTTGCTTGGTTTTTTATAATTTTATACCTTGCTTTTAAAAGGCATTAAATGGGTAAATATAAACTTGAGTGTTTAAAGGTTTTACAATTTGTTTAATGGGTAATTTTGCTATACTTTATGTTATGCTTAATTCTAATGGGAGATGTTATCTAAACTATTAAATATTGCTTGTGCGATTAGAGTATAACACTCTCTAGCAATAATTATGTTACTCTTGTAAAGGTTAGACAAGAGTTTAGTTAATTAAGATAACGTTAAGGGTAAAAAGGACGTTAGATTGTAATATTACAACTTTCTCATTTAAAGGAAGGCCTAAAGAATATTGGATGAGTATTAACATATTTATTATTTATTGAAATATGACTTAGATTGACGATTGGAAGTATCGAGAAGTATAGAGATAAGTAGCTATGACCATGCTTCTTACACACAAAGCTCTCTTATGAAAGAATGTCTCTCTCTCTTCAAATGTTCTTGTAAACAAATTATAAATGTATATACTATGTACAAGCCTTTCTTAGTAGCCCCTATTAAGCACCCTATCGATTATAATTATTTGTATGTGTATAAGGTAATGCATGCACGTAGATGCTAAGTCATGAGATTTTCATACATGCTCTCTCAAAGTATTAACTCTTATTTATACATAGCATGACATGAAATGCTCTTTTTCAAAACTAAACGCATATGCATTGGACTAAGAAAATATAATGAAAATGTTTTACTGTAAAGAAAGAAAGGAAATGAAAAGAATATTAAGGTATGAAAATATATAACTGCATGAAAGATGATGTTTAAGTTCATTCTTTTAAAGGACATTTCTTCCATAAATGAACTGTTAAATGAAAAAGACTTAAAAGTAAAGGACTGAATGAAAGAAGGAAGGACTAAAAGGAAATGAATGTTTTAATGAATGAAACAACGTAATAACCATGACTGATAAATGAATGATGGTATCAAAGGACTGGGCAAATTGCAATGCTGGATAAGTAGTATTGGCGGGACACCCACTGTTGCACCCTGATGGAAAGGGATTCCTAACTCACGGTGGAATTAGGTCCGAAAGACTGCTAACCCCCAACACACGGGGGGCAAAAGTGTGTACTGGCCAAATGAAAGTGAAACATTAAAGAAATGTTATGCATGAATGTATTGTTTAAATGTTATGCATGAAAGTATTGTTTAAATGTTATGCATGAAAGTACTGTTTAAATGTTTATGCATGAAACTACTGTTTAAGTATTATGCGTAAAAGTACTGTTTAAATGTTTATGCATGAAAGTATTGTCTAAGTGTTATGCATGAAAATAATTATCTCTGCCATGGCCAAAGGAAAGTCCATCTCACAAACAAGACTCATGAATTATTATCTTTTAGCATCATGACATACATTCGGTGAAAGCTCTCCATGTATGACCTCTCAAAACCCAACTTTGGATTAAGAAATTTTCATAACAAGTATACATAATCTTATCATAGACATTCATCCTTCAGTATGATGAAGAAAGGTTCTTTCATTTCGTAGGACTTGTAGTTGCAGTTGAAGGAAAAATACTAGTTCAAGGAATTTTCATTTAAGCTTGGGTTGAGTTCTTTTCCCCAACAAATTCTTGAGTGAGCTACTCCCAGGGAAAAAGCCTTTTAGTGGTTCAGAAAGATGCTTTGTCTAGTAAGTTCTTTAGAAAAAAACAATTTCCCTTGACTTTGCGTACTTGAAAACCAAAGTCTACATTTGAGAACCTTTTTTCATTTTAGAGTGACCTTAATCATGCAAGTTGGGACACACTCCTATTCTTGGAAAAGCTTTAATTCAATGTTTACAGATGAGCAAAGACACTAAATTACTTCTCTAATGAAAAACACCATGGTAATACAATCCAGCTCATTCTAGAAGTAGGCCAACACGAGTCATTTAATCTAAAATTGGAATTACACAAACAATGGCACGATTAGAGAACAGAAGCCATAGCATTTGTATGCAAAATTTGGAACTCACAATTAAAGATTACTAATGTAAACCTACAACATAGATTCATTTCTTATAGGCAGATACTGTGACGCCCCCAAATCCCCACGTACCAACACGGGGAATTCGAGACGTCCGGATGGTGACAACCCGGGTCACCATCCTATCGACGAGTGCCGAGTGTGTGCAAGCGACAAAAGTGCACGAAGAGATACGCAGCGGATAGCAAAGACATAAAATTAAGTACCAGAATCTTTTTCTTAAATAAAATACAAAGCGGTTCAAAGATACATAATAAAATAATACAAATACAAATATTGTTTTCAAGCCCAAAACCGAAACATAACTTCAACTCAGAACTCCGGCGGAGCCGCATCCTCGGGTTCAGCCTCCTCCTCCTCCTCGAACTCTGCACCAAAATCTACGGTACCAAAATGGTGCCGCAAGTAAGTAAAATCCAAACACCACTAGATAAAAGCATATTAAACTCAAACAATATGCATGAATAAATGCCAATGCACAAAACTCACAAACCATATTTTTTTCCACGCACGCCAAAAACCCATTTGGCTCAAAAACATATCTTTTGAACAAATCTCGCCATTATCCCCGATAATGGCCCACACATACCGAATAAAACCAAGTCTCACCATTATCCTAGATAATGGCCCAAACCACCATTTTTCCAGAAAATGGATCACAAGACCAGACCTCCTCGCCATTTTCCCAGAAAATGGCCCGTATCCGAAAACCATAAAAACCAACCGATTATGCATGCACCATGACCTCCCCTAGGGATCATCCGCACACTCTGGCTCTGTGCCACACCGCAGGTAACGTCTACGCGTATGACACCTACACGAGTGATGCCCAGACTCGCGCCTCGCGCGTACCTGGCCACTCTAGGGACCACGGAGTCGACACGACAGCGTTACCGTATCGTGCGATCCGGTCGTCGCCCAGCGACAACCCAGGGGATGTCACTCAGTATTATCCACTCCCGAGTGACCAGAGGAGCTCCACCGAGATAATAATAAATCCCGGCTTGGGCTCGTGATACGCACACTCCCAAAAATCCATTTACGCCAATAAAACATGATTTTCTCATTTAAAATAAAATACACGTGCATGCACCATGTAAATGCAAATTTCAATGCTCGACAAATACAACCAACCATAGAACAACAATTCAAGCAACTTCGTCCTCCATCCATCCGACCCCCGAACTCCTCGGACTCAGTCCGGAATCAGCAAACCAACCAAATAAATTATTGTAAGAGAAAAATATAATTAAATCTAAAAGTAGAGTTTAGAAAATACTTACAGAGCTATATAGGAATTTTAGAAGGTTCGGCACGCGCCAAACGATGGGCGGAAAGCAACGTAACAGTGCAAATGCACTGTAGCCGTGGGTCGCAAAATACTCACTTTTGAACGGGGACAAACCAAAACACCAAATTGATAGGGAATGGTCTAGGGATGTTTATGAAGCTAGTGGAAGTGAGTTTTGGCCGTGGGTGGGGGTGGAAACGGCGGTAGATGCGAAAAATGTGCAAATCGGAGTTGAGCTCGTGGGAGCTGCTCCGGTGGCCAATCTAGGCCGGAAATGGGTGGGTTAGGTCGGCAAGAGGTAGGGGAAGAAGTGGCGAAAATATGGTGGCCGGAGGTGGTGCGACGGCGCCGGAAACGGTAACAAACCGTGCGGCTTAGATGCGCTTTTCCGGCCAAACGCCGGCACGGTTGGGGGAGATCTTTGGCGGGGTGGTGCACCGGAGGGAGGGGAAGTTTTCTGGGTGGGTGGTGGAGGCCACGCCGCCGGCAAGTGGCGGTTCTGGGCGGAGGAAGAAAAACGGTAACAGGGGAAAAACTGGGTTGGTGCCGCGACTTTGAGCGACTCGTGACGGCTAACGGTGGCTCCGATGGTCCTGAAAATTGGAGGGGTTGTAGTCTGCCGTGAGAGGAAGAGAATGGAGGGGGTGGTGTATGACACCTCCACCGGACGGCGGAGATATGGCTGGCCAAAGGTGGCTGCGCGGAATGAAAAAGTGCAGGTGAGGGGGCTGGATGCGGACGACGTGGGGAAGAGGAAGGAAAAGAAGAAGAAAGGAAAGAAAGAAGGAAAAGAAGGAAAAGAAAAGGAGAAAAAGAAAAAGGAAAAAGGGAAAAAGAAAAAGAGAAGAGAAAAGAAATGAGGTCCAATCCTCACTTCCGGGATCCAGAAACTGATCCGCCAAAAGCGATATTAAAAACATAAAACGACTAAAATAAATTAAACACTACATCAAATAAATAAATAAACACCAAGAAAATATTTTAAACACAACGTCAAGCTAAAATATAATAAATAACTAGTAAAAACCAACTATTAAATTTTAAATCCAAAAACGAGCTAAAATAAATTAAACAGCAAATTTTAAACTCAACAGCAAATAAAATCTAATTAAAATCCGATAATTTAAAATAAAAGCACTATAATATTAATTAAATTAAAACCACTCCTTCAGTGAAAATACACGTAAAAGCGGGTCATCACATCCTCCCCCCCTTAAAACAAATTTCGTCCTCGAAATTGCAAGATCAAACATCAGCGCCAAGCATGATACCATATACAACTCATGTTATACCTAAGAAAATCATACCATCAACCATTTCCACACAAGTATGAAGAATACTCTTCCCAAAATACACCCCTATAGGCAATTCCATCATATTCGTTCTAATCTCCCAGAGACGCATCACGCCTAGAACTCTTAAAGCGGCCACGTAAACCGAAATCACCATATCCACAAGAACTTCAAAACCGCACCCAAGTAAATTCCAACAATTAGTATCTTCCCACAATAAATTGTGTTAACCTCAATCAACTCTTGTGCTATAATCTCCAAACTTTCATTGTATACTATATCTTGGTAACCTAATAGTCACTTCCAAAATAAACTATCAATCAACGTAATTTTCTTAACCAAAATATTACTCTCCAATTACAAGTACCTTCACGAAATTTTGAATCATCACTAATTACCCAAGTTCAGTCTAAAATTTAAATACCTAATTATCTCCAAAAAAAAAATCACGTTTCCGTGCGCACTCTGATAACTCGCCAAAATGCAAAAAGACTATATCCTCATAAATCAACCCCATTGGGTACAACTAACTCAATGCCTAAAATAAGGAAATCATTTACCCCACTTCGATAGAAAACAAAATACCTCCAATACCACGACTTATCACCCACTCATCATTTGGCTCTTGTTGTTTTAATCAAAATCAACATTCCACTAAAATACATTCCTTAATTGATGGCAAGAATCAATGCCGATCAATCTCAATGCCCCAAACTGAAAACACATAACATCGTTCCAAAATACACACCCCTTATAAAAATAAGGAACATATCCAAAAAGCCTCAAGTCCTTCTCGGCCAACCAACAAGTGCGCCTATAACTCCTACCTGACAATCCACACTTTCAAGATCATCACCTAAAATCCAAATATCGTCTAATTTAGAGATAACTAAATTCACTACGAACCACGATTGAATTCACCATAACCTTAATGAACCCTTCTTGAAAACTCACTTACCTACTTCCATTCCCATAACCCTAGTAGTAGCACGACTATTTCCTTCAATTGCATACAAAATTAAATCTCAAGATAGGCCATGCTATTCAAATCTCCAATCCATCAAAACTATTGCACTACCCTCCTGACTCCCACTGCTTATTACTTTACGTACTCGTTTAGGCTATTCACCGTTAATTCCCAAGCTTCCACTTTCAAGATTTTATTATCCACTACCCATGGCTACCCAACAACCTCCTTTCAAGTTAAATACACAGGTCTAAAATTCTCCCAACTGGACACTCAAACTCCAAAGGAAAGTATAGTCTCAAAATTTAAATTCCTATGTGACGTCAAGTCACAACTAATTCTTGAAAATAGACTCAACTATTAATGCCAACCATCACTCCAATTAGTAACCCACTTCGTCTGTACACTCCGATTAGCTCACCAAGAACTTGAAGTTAAGATCTCTTGAATTTAATACCATGACATCTAATCCACTTCAGTACTCGCTAAAGCCACTTCTCTCAAGTCAAAATGAGACTAGAATTTATACTCTCTAAAATCCATACGCCCTCACCACCACTGAAACTGAATCTCATGTACCCTTAGCTAATACCCAAAAATCATTCCAACGTATAAATGATCCATCGCTCCCATTTCCAACATATGTACCTTATCCTCAAAATAAACAAAGTTCATTTTTCCAAAACCTGCACCATCTATTATCCTTAAACTTGATATAGATCAATCCCAGAACCTATTACAAGAACCTCGAGCTACAAAATTTTTTTTTTTTAAAAGATCGATACATTCGATCCTTAGACAAACACACGAACTAGATCGACATCTTCAATCCCAAAAAAATATATAAATTAGATCATTACCTTTAATCCCCCAAGAAATATCCTCCTTAATAATTCCTATATCCATCCTTCCACTTTATTCAACTCCATTTATGATTGCAGCCTAATCAATTTCTAAAATAATTCCTACTAGTACACCAATTTTGCGAAATTAAAACTTCAATCTCATTATGAATCAGTCCATCAAATCCTCAATTCTCATATCCTTAATTTATACAAAATTACTTTTCCAAAATCCGTTAGGTCGATGAATTTATATCCAACAACAAAACAATTAACTCCCGAACTCTCAAAATCTAAAATTTTAAATAATACCCAATCGTTTCCAAAAATCTGCGAAACCTTAAAACTTTGTTGAAATTCCATAAAATCTATTCATGAAATTTGTTGATCTCATACGTTCTTAGCCGAAACCAATAGTCATTCCAACATACAAGTAATCCATTGCTACTATTTCCATCATCTGGACTTATATCCGCAAATCAACATGAGTCGTTCTTATATCTGCTTAACTTACACCCTTAATATCAGCAAATAGTTATCGTTTTAAGCTTAGTACTGAAAATGACCTTAAACCTGCTAATAATCCATTCCCAAAGGTTCCGAAACATAAGGTCTCAACTTCAATCGAATTGAATACCAACAATTAAACCATTGTTTCCAAAACCTTGATGGATCTATTTCTTCCAAACCGATAAAAATCATTTCTTAAAATCTATTACTACAACCTCGAGTTAACAATAATTATTTTCTAAACTAGCTCGATATCTTCAATCCTCAAAGAAATACACGAACTAAATCATTACCTCCATTCTCAAAGAAATGTACCCCAGAAATCAATAACTCAACTCTGATCAACCTCATTTTAATGGTTGCAAACTGACCTCTCCAGAGTAGATCAAGCTAGCACAACAAGTCTGTAAAACTAAGAACTCAACTCTTATTATAAATTGGTCCTTCAACTCTGCAATTCTAGAACCTTAAATCAAATAAGAATCACTTTTAGAATTTCTAAGATCAATGAGTTTACACCCCATAATAGAACAATCGACTCCCAAAGCTTTTAAAATCTAATACATTAACGGATGATAAATCATTTTCTGAAATCCTCAAGATTGATGGCTTTAATCCAAAACATTCACCTAAAAAAAAAACTTGTAAATTTTAAAACCCCGATTGCCACCAAATTGCTCATCCGAATCAGCGAAATTTAAAACTTGAAATTTAATTATTTCCCCCAAATCTTGTCGAACCTAACACCTTAATTACCCAAATCTTATTTCCTAAAATCTATAAGACCTTAAACCTTAGATAAAATTCTCTTAAACCAATCCTTAAAGTTCGTTGAGTCTACACTCTCCTATTCTATAATCTCTTTACATAAATTCTACAAAACCCAAGACCTCAATTATCTTAAGCGACTTAAAGTTAACTTCCCTCCTTAGTTGCAACTTACATTCCTACTCCCAAGAGATCGCCTAACCCACGTCGTTTCCTTCTAACCACAATATTATAAGAGTAACCCACCTCTATAAAATTCAACCCTACTACACTAAGTATTTACTCCTACCAACGACATTCTCAAAAGTACCTTCCTCCAGCCATCGCAAAATCCTTAACCCCACTTTTTTTTTTTCGGACAAAACAAAACATATAGCTTAAAACAAAACCAAATAACGATAACATAAAACCAAAAAAATACAAAACCCAACCACATAACAAGAAACAAATGAAACCAGCATGCAATAACATAACTAATTAAATAAAACAACCAAACAAGCTCAAATAAATTCAAAACAACTAAAACACGTCAAAAAGCAATATTACTTAAAATAAATTTTAAAACACAACTTAAAAAAACATTCTGGTACTACACCTATGGGACATGTGGTTTTACCCAGAGCCGAACTGTTCTGATACCACCTGTGACGCCCCCAAATCCCCACGTACCAACACGGGGAATTCGAGACGTCCGGATGGTGACAACCCGGGTCACCATCCTATCGACGAGTGCCGAGTGTGTGCAAGCGACAAAAGTGCACGAAGAGATACGCAGCGGATAGCAAGGACATAAAATTAAGTACCAGAATTTTTTTCTTAAATAAAATACAAAGCGGTTCAAAGATACATAATAAAATAATACAAATACAAATATTGTTTTCAAGCCCAAAACCAAAACATAACTTCAACTCAGAACTCCGGCGGAGCCGCATCCTCGGGCTCAGCCTCCTCCTCCTCGAACTCTGCACCAAAATCTACGGTACCAAAATGGTGCCGCAGGTAAGTAACATCCAAACACCACTAGATAAAAGCATATTAAACTCAAACAATATGCATGAATAAATGCCAATGCACAAAACTCACAAACCATATTTTTTTCCACGCACGCCAAAAACCCATTTGGCTCAAAAACATATCTTTTGAACAAACCTCGCCATTATCCCCGATAACGGCCCACACATACCGATTAAAACCAAGCCTCGCCATTATCCTAGATAATGGCCCAAACCACCATTTTCCCAGAAAATGGATCACAAGACCAGACCTCCTCGCCATTTTCTCAGAAAATGGCCCGTATCCGAAAACCATAAAAACCAACCGATTATGCATGCACCATGACCTCCCCTAGGGATCATCCGCACACTCTGGCTCTGTGCCACACCGCAGGTAACGTCTACGCGTATGACACCTACATGAGTGATGCCCAGACTCGCGCCTCGCGCGTACCTGGCCAGGCCATCCTCTAGTCCCCGCCACTCTAGGGACCACAGAGTCGACACAACAGCGTTACCGTATCGTGCGATCCGATCGTCGCCCAGCGACAACCCAGGGGATGTCACTCAGTATTATCCACTCCCGAGTGACCAGAGGAGCTCCACCGAGATAATAACCCATCCCGGCTTGGGCTCGTGATACGCACACTCCCAAAAATCCATTTACGCCAATAAAACAGGATTTTCTCATTTAAAATAAAATACATGTGCATGCACTATGTAAATGCAAATGTAAATGCAAATTTCAATGCTCGACAAATACAACCAACCATAGAACAACAATTCAAGCAACTCCGTCCTCCATCCATCCGACCCCCGAACTCCTCGGACTCAGTCCAGAATCAGCAAACCAACCAAATAAATTATTGTAAGAGCAAAATATAATTAAATCTAAAAGTAAAGTTTAGAAAATACTTACAGAACTATATAGGATTTTTAAAAGGTTCGGCGCGCGGCAAACGATGGGCGGAAAGCAACATAACAGTGCAAATGCACTGTAGTCGTGGGTCGCAAAATACCCACTTTTGAACGGGTATTTTGGCCGTGGGTGGTGGTGGAAACGGCGGTAGAAGCGAAAAACGTGCAAATCAGAGTTGAGCTCGTGGGAGCTGCTCCGGTGGCCGATCTAGGCCGGAAATGGGTGGGTTAGGTCGGCAAGAGGTAGGGGAAGAAGTGGCGAAAAGATGGTGGCCGGAGGTGGTGCGACGGCGCCGGAAACGGTGACAAACCGTGCGTCTTAGATGCGCTTTTCCGGAAGGAAGGGAAGTTTTCTGGGTGGGTGGTGGAGGCCACGCCGCCGGAAAGTGACGGTTCTGGGCGGAGGAAGAAAAACGGTAACAGGGGAAAAACTGGGTTTGTGCCGCGACTTTGAAAGGCTCGTGGCGGCTAACGGTGGCTCCGATGGTCCTGAAAATTGGAGGGGTTGTAATCTGCCGTGAGAGGAAGAGAATGGAGGGGGTGGTGTATGACACCTCCACTGGACGGCGGAGATATGGCTGGCCAAAGGTGGCTGCGCGGAATGAAAAAGTGCAGGGGAGGGGGCTGGACGCGGACGACGCGGGGAAGAGGAAGGAAAAGAAGAAGAAAGGAAAGAAAGAAGGAAAATAAGGAAAAGAAAAGGAGAAAAAGAAAAAGGAAAAAGGGAAAAAGAAAAAGAGAAGAGAAAAGAAATGAGGTCCAATCCTCACTTCCGGGATCCAGAAACTGATCCGCCGAAAACGATATTAAAAACATAAAACGACTAAAATAAATTAAACACTACATCAAATAAATAAATAAACACCAAGAAAATATTTTAAACACAACGTCAAGCTAAAATATAATAAATAACTAGTAAAAACCAACTATTAAATTTTAAATCCAAAAACGAGCTAAAAAAACAATTAAACAGCAATTTAAATTCAACAGCCAATAAAATCCAATTAAAATCCGATAATTTAAAATAAAAGCACTATAATATTAATTAAATTAAAACCACTCCTTCAGTGAAAATACAAGTAAAAGCGGGTCATCACAGATACATGATCCTAAACAACAAAAATGAAGCATAATTAAGGCTCAAAAGGCATTTTGAAACTCAAAGATTGGCTTTTAGGGGGCTTTCCATCAAGGAGGGGTTTCTGGGGATGAGTGACTGAGTCTTTTTTGCAAACAAGAAGTATGGACTCTGCACAAAATACCAACACCCATTGACTTAGATGAGGAATTCAAAACCAGATAAATACATGTCAAGCTGGCCTCACAAACCACTAGAGAGAAAGATAGAGACCCAATGGTGAGGTGGAGGGCTTCTTGTGCTCGAAATGTAAAAGATCTTTGTTTGTATGCCCTACATCTCTCCCTTCACTTTTGGGAAAAAATAGTCAGACTTTCAGAGAAGGTGGTGGTCTATATTCGGCGAAGTCATACTAGTTTCGACTGTGGTTTTGATTAATAGAATAGAGCCCATTGGGTCATCACTACTAGGTTGGTGGGCCTATTAGCATGGGTCATCAGGATGTTTATTGCTCATATACATATCATCAAGCAATGAGAGAGTAGCATCCAAATCATTCTTCTAACAAAACCCATGAATTAAAGTAGTAAACTTTACCACATTAATAGCACATCCCTTGTTCAGACACTCCTCCATGAACGTTTTAGCCTCATGCATTTTTCCCTCTTGGCAGAGAGGCTGAATTAGCAAGTTAATATCAATTGGGGTTAGAAGAAGCCCCTTTCTAATCATCTCCCTTGCCAAATCATAGGCCACAGATAATTTCCTTTCCCCATGTAACTCGTACATCACAACATTGTAAGTGATGAAACTTGGGGTCCACCACTCATAGAGATATAGTAAGGATTCATGAGTTTTGACAACATCACGGTAAACATCATTTCTTGAGAATTCCTTACCTGAGTTATTACATGTCGGCTGAAGCAAGGTGGCTAGACCCATTCATTAGCTCTGCTGGTTACTGCATGCAATCTTTTCCTATTGCTAAGTGAAGGGAGTCTACCTAAAATAAAACCAGTTAAAAGAATGTAGAAGATATAAGAAGATGAGTAAGGAAGAAATAAAATTGATGAGATTTACCAAGTCGTACCGGTGAGCTTTGAGCTACCTCCTCAAGGAGATGACTTTTTGTTGCTTTGTTGAAGCCTCAGGCTCTATCTCCACATCCATGATATCACGCAATACAGCGGAGGTAATAAATTTAGAATAGACGAAGTTTACATGAAGCCACGTTGGAAGGGAGGGTCATGTCTTCTAGGAAACTGAAAGGGCAGACATTGGCCATGGGAGATGCCAAAGTCGTGGATGCCAACTCTCTGGTTGGTGCAAAATTATTAAAACCCCCAATCAATCAGTCCTAATTTCCTCAGCCCTAATTTGCAAAACCCACTGATCTTCTGTTGGTTTGCACGGAAAAGCCAAAATGAATGAAATTGGGAGGAAAGACTCTATTCTCCCTGTGAAAAAGGGTTATGATCGAACAAAATAGAGATTTGTTCACAAAATGATTTTGTCCCAAAAAACTTTACTCTTTACAGTCAGTGAATATTTGAAGGCAATTTTATTGCGATGACTAACTTTTGCCGTAAAAGGAAAATTTTACCATGAAAACACTCTCGTGGCTGGGCATGTCACTGCAACATCTCATTTCATTTTTCACAAACAAGCTTGGTTTGATAACATAATGAATTCTCACTATGGTTTTTCATGGGAAAAGAACTGGTGGCAAAAGGCCCATTTTGTTAATTCCTTTGCTATGGTTTAATTCCTTATCTATTCCAGTTGCAGTTATTGATCTCATCTCTAGTCTAAGCATCAAGAGTTGTCTCGGTCTTATTCCATCCTTGTTCAATGCATATCACACATGTTCATCTAAAGACTTGAGGATAGCCTTCATACGAACTTTCCAATAAGCATAGTTTTTCCTATTAAGTTGTTGTAGGACATATAACGATGATGACATGACCTACAGGAACACGAATCACACTCAAATGAGTGAACCGCATTTTGATGTCAATTGAAATTACCCAAATGTCCCTGTATATTAACGCAAATATCTACCAACTCACTCAACAAATTAGTTAGTCGTCAACCATGCAATTATTTAATAATAAAACAATAACATAAATTAAATAAATTGCATAACACCAAGATTAGTAATGAAGGGAAACCGTTTAAAGAACTCTTTAAAGGTAAAATCCTAAGGGGCAACCAAATCCATAAAAATTAATTTTATTATTTAAAAATCAATTACAAACTTTTGTCAATTGACACTCTTACTTGACTAGACAAACGATCCGTTTGCCTCTACCGTAGTTGCAGTAAGAACCTTTGACGATATTCAAATATTGACTTTTCTTCTCGAACTCCAGTAGCTAAATCATGATCACACTATCTCAATTTTGGGTCAATGATCACACCCATTGAGAGAAACAATATGAAAATTCTCATTTTCTCATCAAAATATGCATTGGAAAGTGTTCTAAAAAATATCCAGAACTGGATCTCCATAGTTCCTAGCTAGTAGGACAATTTAAATAGATTTTTGGAAGCAGTTTCCAAGTCACAATGTAACCCTACTGACAACTTGCTAACACCTATACTTATCTTCTCAGTATTGTCAGTTTCACATTTAAACTTTTCTCTAGATAAGATTTATCTCTTAGAACTCAACTTCTACACTTTTGACTTATCTAAAACACTTCCTAACAACCTCCAGATAAGGTCAAAACAACTTTAGATAAACTCAAATTATTTTACATTCATCTAATATATAAATCCCAACATCAGATGAAGTCTATCTTAATCATCTAATCTTATCAAAAGTTATCAACTTAGTCGCTTAGTCCAAGCCAATATCTTGAATCTATAGTCTCCAAGTTGGGCAAACTTGGGCCCTAAGTTTAGTGGATTAGGCTTAAGTTTGGGTTTGGGCTTTGTCTTATTGGACTTTGCCCCACTAGCTTTTGGCCTCAATTGAGCCTAGGTCTTTTGGTTTTGACCTAATTTGGGGGCTTCTATTATGGCCTTGGGCCCATTAGGGTCATAGGCTCCTCATTTGAGCTTTGGGCCCATTCGGCTTGGGCCTAACCTTGGGCTTGATCTCTTGGGCCTATTCTAAATTTCATCCTTAGTAGGTTAGATCCTTTATCTCTATGTGCTTTTAGCGCATTCTTTTCTGAACTAAAGTACTCGAAGTGTCTTGGGCCTTATCCTTAATGTCTTAAAGATAGTAATTCCTTTAACATGGCCCATTATCCATAGAGCGTCTTGGTAGACTTTGGTAGGATGTTACAGATATACTACCTTCACTTTCAACGGTATGCAGGCAGGCTATTTGGAACGAACTACATGGCTGGAAAATTTATTGTGGCCAGTAGATGGATGGCCAGTAAAAGTGGCGATTGGGACAAAAATTAATGGGCGACCCAATGGCTATAAGAAATGGCCACAAATGATCTATTGTGACCATTTAAACACCATTTTTTGGCCAACACCGATGCTAGAAAAACCCATATCCGTTGTAGTGTGGTATGTAATCCTTTTCTATTTTTCTTCGAGTCTCCTTCGAACCTTTTTTTTTTAATTTATATTTTATGCATGACTTTTCTTTTCTTTTTTCTTGTTCTTTATAACATTCTAGCTCCATATAGTTAATGATAATTTTTTTTTTTTTTTTGTTAAAGAAGGAAAACTACTATATAAATATGCATGTATGTCATATGTCTCTAATTGATAGATATGTTGATAATATCTTTTATGCTTGAAGTTATGTTTATAATATTTTTGTATTATATATATCACAATCTATTATGAAAATATATAAACAAATTCTTTATCATGGTTGTGACAATAATCCGCCCTCCAAAGAAATTTCTTGATTCACGTCACTGTCCAAATTAGTCTAGGTATAACAGAGCAAGATTACGATGTACTGACTTGTCCACTCCAGTACTTTGTATACTCGAGGTTATAAAAAAGACAAGATGTCTCTAATTAGGAGTTTCAAATGTTTGGTTTCTTCACATTTTTTCTACGTAATAATTTTGGCACATGTTCAACGGCGGCCTTGGATTCGCACATGCTACCAATTTTTTCCACTCACGTGGATTGAATTTATCGACTGTCATTATCCCTCTTAATTTTTCGCCAAGTCGTAATTGCCGTAATATATATAATGATGAAAAATGCTATACGTCCATATACAATTTCCACACAATTCATTATTAAAATATTAATTTATGTTAAAGTAATTATTTGATTTTTATTCTATCTGGATGAGTTTGAAATTAGAAAGTAAAAATATTTTAATAGTCATAGATCAGTTGTATATATAAAAGTTATAGTTGGGTTGTGTGCATTCCAATACTCTTCAATAATTATTAACTATTTTATTAATTTGTTACTTATTAACGGCCTGAGGCTTTTATTAGGTGAAATTATGTGGCAGTACTGGTGCTTTGCCAATAATATCAGGACATCAAATAACGACGAATAGATCGAGACTTAAAGCATGCAGTCTCGCCTCAACACATCCGCACACACAAGATGACCATTCAAACCACGAACGGAAAATTAATTTATGCCACAACTCCGGCCAGCACACACGACAAGAAAATCAAATTTTTGTGGTTAATTTAAGTGGAATTATGTGGCATTGGTGCTTTGCCAATAATATCACGGCATCAAGTAACGACGAATAGATCGAGACTAAAAGCATGCAGTCTCGCCTCAACACATCAGCACACACAAGATGACCATTCAAACCACGAACGGAGAATTAATTTATGCAACAACTCCGGCCAGCACACACTACAAAAAAAATCAAATTTTTGTGGTTAATTTAAGTGGAATTATGTGGCAGTGGTTCTTTGCCAATAATATCACGGTATCAAATAACGACGAATAGATCGAGACTAAAAGCATGCAGTCTCGCCTCAACACATCAGCACATTGAAAAAACACATGATGGCCATTCAAACCACGAACGGAGAATTAATTAATGCAACGACTGGAGAATTAATTTATGCAACGACTAGAGAATTAATTAATGCAACGACTGGAGAATTAATTTATGCAACGACTAGAGAATTAATTTATGCAACGACTCCCAGCACACATTACAAGAAAATTGGACTTGGGCATCAAATAACGACGAATAGATCGAGACTTTAAAGCATGCAGTCTCACATTGAAAAAACACATGATGTCCATTCAAACCACGAACGGAGAATTAATTTATGCCACAACTCCCAGCACATGTTGCAAGAAAATTGAAAGATCGAGACTTAAGCATGCAGTCTCGCCTCAACACATCAGCACATTGAAAAAACACATGATGACCATTCAAACCACGAACGGAGAATTAATTTATGCAACAATTCCCAGCACATTACAATAAAATTGAATTTTTATGATTAATTTATTGTAAGTAAAAGACTATTTATAATTAATTCTAGCTAAAAATAATCATTTTACTGGAATTAATTAGTTGTAAATAAGCAATTTTATTGTATTGATAGACAAAAACTCTCACATGTATTGAAAGCATCTTTGGCTCAAAAAATCATTTGACTTTGGAGGGATTTTAACTTGCCAAGTTGCCAACCATGACCTTAGTTAAGGAGAAAGTAGACTGAGAAGCAAATAATTCAAGACTTCTGGCTCTATATAAGAAGGCGTGCTCAAACATGAGTACTACAGCAGAATACTAAAAACTTGATCTCTAAATTCGTAAAACTCTTGTTCTCAAAGAAGCTGTACGTGACTTTCATTCAATCAGCTTCCAACTTGTAAGTCTCTTCATTTATCAATTCTAAAACTATTTCCTCAAATCTCATTATATATCTTTTTGCTTGTTTTCTTATGTTATTGTACGGTTTACATTTTGTATCCTCATTTATAATACTCCAGTATAGTGGCCAGCTTCCAATATCTTTTCACAATCACTAATGATAAAAATATGTGAATA
Organism: Carya cathayensis; assembly: GCA_011037825.1. NCBI lineage: Eukaryota > Viridiplantae > Streptophyta > Magnoliopsida > Fagales > Juglandaceae > Carya > Carya cathayensis. The sequence goes on from QGSO01000209.1 coordinate 2,263,562, forward strand.
TATAGTTTGATAGATAGTAAAAAATTTGCTTATCATATATATAAAAAATTCTACTCGTCGTCTCTTATACCACGTACTAATATGCAATTCTTCATTTTTACCCTTCTATCTAAATACACATATATTGATGTGTAAGCATGTATGTTTAAATACAATAACAGAAATGACAAATTACATGTTAGTATATGGTGTGGGAATGTTGAGTAGCATCTCTTTCTCTAAATATATATATATATATATATATATACAGATATATGTATATATATATATATATACCACCAAAAACATCACATGATGATCATGGCTCTATTATATTACTGCTCCTCTTTCACAGTATTTATGGCCCCCAAAATCCATTTCACACTAGAGCAGCTTCTTTCTAACAAGTTCAGAAGATATGCCAAAAAAAGTATTAGCTATAAGCTTGGAAATCTTTAACATGGTTTGTAAATCGACATGAGAGTAAAGACTTAGGGTCTATTTGAGAACATAATTGTTCTAAAATATTCTCATAATACTTCATTATTATTAATTACTATTCTCACTATTATTCACAGATTATCATCTAAAACGGAACTTTAATGCTTACTGTAACAAGATTTTATTATAATGGGCTAACGTTAACTTTCTTAATTGCAAAATCTGTATAAATAAACAATATTTTTTAAATTATAAAATAAAGCTCTAAAACCACCTTCTTATTCTTTGTTTACTTTTTACTTTCAGTAATTTAATGTAAATAACTAATGTTGGAATGGATTCATGGAATATGGTTTTTAATGTATTTGTTTATTTAGATGAATTTTATGGGATCACAAGTCCATTTTCCTTTTATATTTAGATAAGTGTTGAAAAGTTGGAAATGTGTATTAATTATGGCTATGGGTATCAATTTTCAAATTGATTTTGTTAATAATTTAGTTTTGAATACATATACTTTGATACAAGTTAAAATGTTTATAGTATATAAATTATTTCAAATTAATCAATTAAATTAATTAAGTCAAAACAGATTCATATAAGTTTGTTTGTGTTAATTCAACATAATCATTTTTTTAGGTTCATGATCATTTTATTAAACGAACTATATACCAATGGTTACAACATGCAGCCACCAAGTCGATATATATATAATGAGTCATGTTAAGGTTGATGTTTAATTAAAGTATCAAATTAATTAAGATCGCCCGAGTCATACATAATATTAGACCCTTATTATCACTCCCAGTACTCCAGCCCCTCTGAACATGCAAAGTATCTCAAAGTTCATTAAAAAAAATTACATTGTAAAGGTATTTAAGGTTAACAAATTGAATTTAATCACAATAATTTTTTAAAATTATTTTTTATAAAATCTCTTTATAAATCTAGGACATTTCAAATACAAAATATCTATGCTTAACACCGATAAGTCTCATTCTATCTTCCTCCTTGCCTTCCAGGCCATGCTTCCACCCAAATCACATAACATAAATATTCCAAATTTTGACCCTTTTTTTTCACATCACCCTACACTTGATTGCAGCTTTTGCAGCAATGGGATGGTGGAGGTCTTATGCTAGTGACGAGACATTTTCTAGCTCTACTCTCACTATTTCGATCAGTATATTTGCGATGTTATGGTTGCTATGGGCCGTCAAGAAACAAAGAAAGGTTGCAGTACCTCCATTGCCACCAGGTCCCCGTGGCTTGCCAATAGTCGGGTACCTTCCGTTTATAGGTACAGAACTTCATACAAAATTTCAGCAACTGGGTGGGATCTATGGCCCCATCTACAAGATTTGGCTTGCAAATAAATTGTGCATTGTGATTAGCTCACCCTCACTAGTGAAAGAAGTTGTTCGTGACCAAGACCTAATATTTTCCAACCGTGATGCTACCAGAGTTGCACTTGCTATCACATTCGGGGGAGCTGATATCGCCTTTGCCCCAAATGGTCCTAATTGGAGGATGCTGCGAAAGATGTTTGTGCGAGAGATGCTAAGTCCAGCAAATCTTGATTCTACCTTCACTCTTCAAAGAGAAGAGGTAAGGAACACCATTAGGAATGTGTATGACCAAAAAGGTACCCCAATAGATTTCGGAGAACTGGTGTTTGTGATGGCGATGAATGTCATCATGAAGATGTTGTGGGGCAGCACACTACAAGGAGAGGAAGGGGTTAAGTTTGGAGCTGAGTTTAGGCGTATGTTTTCAGAATTAATGTTGTTACTTGCAAAACCAAATGTTTCGGACATTTTCCCCTCGTTAGCAAGTTTTGATTTACAAGGGATCGTACGGAAAACAAAGGGGATTTCCCAAAGTATTGAACGAGTACTTGATTATGCTATTGACAAACAGATCAAGAGTTTGGCCAAGGCCAAAGAAGAGGGGAAGCCAAAGATAGCACAAAAGGACTTTTTGCAAGTTCTCTTGGAAATAATGGAGCAGGATAACGGTGCAGATTCGATTAACATGACCCAACTGAAGGCCGTGCTTATGGTATGTATGTGTCCACTTTTCTACTTTTGTGTCTCATTACTTTAAACTCGAACTGAAGTGGTTTAGTTGTCCATTAATATCTTTAGCTAATTCCTAGACATCAATCAAATTTTATTTTATTTTTATTTTTGTTTTTTAATTTTCAATTCAGTTGATCACCTTACTCATGTTTAAATAGGATATAGTGGTGGCTGCATCTGACAGTACAACGACCATGTCGGAATGGGTAATGGCAAGGCTGATGAAACATTCAGAGATAATGAGAAAAGTCCATGAAGAATTAACAGAAATTGTGGGGATAGATAACTTAGTCGAAGAATCCCATTTGCCCAAATTACATTATTTAGATGCTGTAATTAAAGAGGCGTTTCGTCTGCACCCACCTCTTCCTTTCCTATTACCTCGTACTCCAAGCGAATCTAGCATCATTGGAGGGTACCATGTACCCCAAGGTTCAAGGATTTTCATAAATGTTTGGGCTATTCAAAGGGACCCAAAGTATTGGGACAATCCATTGGAATTTAAACCCGAGAGGTTTCTAAATGATGGTTATGGTAGATTAGATTATTCCGGCAACAATTTTAAGTATTTGCCATTTGGGTCAGGGAGAAGAATATGCGCGGGTATTACACTAGGGGAGAAGACACTCAAATACATCCTGGCTTCAATCTTGCACTCCTTCGAATGGAAATTGCCACAGGGTTCAGAGATTGATCTTTCAGACACTTTCGGTGCCCTTACTAAGAAGAAGAATCCAACAATTGTAATTCCAACTCCAAGGTTGTCCAAATCTGAGCTTTTCATAGAATAATACGATGTGAGAAATATACTTAGTTGCTTTGCATACCAATACAATGTATGAAGCATTTTATGCACAATAACTAATAAGGTTGTGATGGTTTTCACTTCCTTTAGAATACACATGAATGTAATGATGGTTTCCTTATAATGACGGTTAATTTGCTTGTTAGCATAGAGGTTTATATATGAATTTACCTGTCTCTGAATTTGTGTATCTCAAACAATTTGATCGTTTCTTTGTAGACTCCTATACGAAGTTTATTTAGGTGTGATTCTAGTTATTCCTTTATAATTTTGTCCTTGAGTAAAAGTTGGTTTCTACAATACTCTTTTCTTGAATATCATTCAAAAATTAGCAATCACCCAAGACAAAGATAGTTGTCTAGATGAAAAATTATTCCTTCTTGACCTATTTATAATATGTCACCTATTTGGTTATAAAAAGTGTGTCACAAAAATAAACTCGCAAACTAATATGGTTTGATGTGTTATATTAGATTATAAATTCTTTTTTTCTTGTAAGGTAAATATAGCGTATCACATGTAATCACATCAATTTATAAGCTATATTGTAATGACCCAACATGTACCCAAGATTCTTTTCTAAAATCAAAGCCTAGCCTGCAAAGAAAAAAGAAGGGATCAAAACAAGTTTGATATGATAAAAACCTAAAAAAAAAAATCTCTTTCCTTCTCCCTCCACGTCTTCTTATTCCCTAGCACCCATTGTCTCTCTCTTTGCTTCCTCTTTCTATCTCTCACTCGCCTCTCAGCTAGCCCCCCTCTCCCTGAACACACATGCACTTGTAAAAGTACTCCACACCAGGGCATCACCATGCAACTTCATCACTGCACCTAGCCCCACATCATTTTTCTTGGGTTCATGTTGCATAGCTGACTCTCCATCTCCCTCTTTCCCTAACTCCATTGACTCTCCCTCTACCCCACGATTGTTTGCTACATAACAAGCCACCCCACCCACTACACCATGGCCATGCTCCTCCGCCTTGCTAGTAAGTCCTCTTCCATCTTTTGTCTCTTCCTCTTTTCGCCTGTATCTCTCATTTTTCCTATTTGTGTTGTAGCCCGAACTCTCTTTCACTCCTATGAACCTTCACTCATTGTGGAACAATAGCATTGTCACCTCCGGCTCATGGTCTTCGATGCCGGTAAGTTTTCCGCCTATCTCTCTCTCTCTAACCCTTTGTTTGGTATATTCCTTTCTAGAATTAGGATCTCCTTGGTGACTAGTGAAGGTCGTTGGAGCTAGATCATAGCATGCCACCAGTCTCGGTTCTCCCCTCTCATTTTCTATCCTGTTGTTTTGCTTCTCTCACTCACTCTCGTTCTCTCCCTCCCTCAGACGTTCTCTGTCCACTATGAGTGCCACCATCCTCGCATCCCGAGCACATCTTCACTCACTCTGCGACCCTAAGATTCTCTACATTTCTTTCTTCTCTATGCATAAAATCACAAACACACTATCTCTATCAAACCACCACCCTTCTCTGCACTACGACACCATAGTCAGTTAGCCTCTCTCTCTCTCTCTCTCTCTCTCTCTCTCGTTTACTCTCTTATCCTTCCTCTAGTTCGTCCATTACTTGGTCAACTTGGGTGTTTCTATTACATGGTCCAAAATGTTGTCCGGCCACCACCGATAACCCCACTCAGTGCCACCACAACCATCTTCTGCCATACACATTGGGTAAGTGCCAACTAGAAGTTTGGATTGTCCCTATTTGTATATTAGAATTTCAAGATTGAGTGATTTAACGATTATTTTGGAGTGTCTCTATTTATAATGTCATGGAAGAAGGTGAGGATTGGACGTCATGTGGGTTGGTGTTCTGATATGTCAGGAAAATGTTTGTAAATGGTGGTGTGAGCCGGGTTATTATAAACCCAAGGCACCATGATGGAGTATTTCGTCTATGGCTCACTTTGAGCTATAGTGCAGGTTGTAGAGTTTTGTTAGTTAAGTTGGTTTTGTATTGGTATAAGTTATTAATATGTTAGCGATGTTTTTCTAGATTAGGTTTTAATACCTACTATGGTTAGGGTTAAAGGTGATAGTACTCTCTAAAAGTCAAGTTAGCGGTGCTCCTATGCTAGACTTTGCCTAGGCATTATTGCATTGATCCTGCCAAAGCATTATTATAGGTTACCTTCAATACATCCTAGTTCTACTATACCCCAATTGGTGTCGGCTGATTTGCTATGTCTCCATGAAGATGGGTTTGTTAGAATTGTAGTTATTGTGTTTTTTATTTAACTTGTTTTTGAAGTGGTCTGGTGTATCCTTGAGTTTTTGGCATTTTATTTATTGTCTATATTAATTTGGTATTTGTCAACATGAGTTTTAATGTCCCTGCAACTCTGCAAATGAAAAACCAACCACTCTGAAGTTTGCACAGCACGCCACACTAATTCAGAACAATGTCACTATAGCATTCAAATACTACTTACGAGCCTGTAACCTGCGCAATGCATGAATCATTATTGATGCTAAATTTTATAACTTTAAATAATTCATTATACATAATCACTATCATAACTATTAAAAAAATGTATATCAATTTATAAATTTATTTTTAAAATATTTTCATATCCATCTGACGGCTCATAATATGTGTCACCATTATCATTCTTACCATCCAGTGCATTCGGAACTCTTTCTGAAACGAAAAAGAGCGTGAAAAGGAACAATTTTCTCGTCAATTGAGAAAAAAGAAAACCTGAAACCTAGTCCATTGTTTGAATTTTCAGCCTTCATGAGATCAAACAACCCTCTAAACCTCAAAAACCTTCATTGCCCCCAATCCCCTTTAGCCCCTTTTATTCGCAGGAAGTCGTTGCTGTCAAGCTCTTTGCTACGTCGTTTTGTCCTCTACCAGCATATACAAAAGCCCCAGTCAGACAACATCTCCCACTTCTATCTTCAAAATTTTGCCTCCACTTCTTCGATTTCCTTTGTTGTGTAGAATCTCTTCAAGTTTGGGATATTGAAGATTAGGGTTTGTGTGGCCAATTTGTGTTCGAGTCCTTCATCTTGAAGATTATCATTTGTGCACGATAAAAAATCTCTCTACACAAACCCGATCTCATTTCATTTTGTAACGTGTCTCACCGGATTGATTCTTGAAGAATTGTTGTTTATACACTTGTCTGATTATTGGTCAAGTTGAAGAACCAGTTTTTCTTTGTCTTGAAGATGTGGTTTCTTTGATTTTGGTGAAGATATGTGAAGTTAAAAAAAAAAAAAAAACAAAGAGACGAGGTCACCTGTACATAAGTGACTCCTTCTCAATTTTATTAATAATCATCACTTATGGCAAAAGAAAACCGTGGTTATAACCCGACACCTGGGGGTTACAAGTAAGCATAAAGACCAAAACCCAGGAATCAAAAAACCTATACCCAACCATAGAAACCAACAACAGACAAGTCAAAAAAAGGAAAACAACCAAAAGAAGCCAACCTGCAAAACAACTCACACATAAGAATCAAAAGAAAAAGAACATGCACGAGAACATACCTCATTTTGATAACCTCAAGTATGGGAAGCCAATTCTGTCCATACGAAGAAGGCCACGCAACTGGCTAGGCAAATCTTCCCTCTCATCAAACCATTCCCAAGTAAGGCCGCCAACTCCCTGCTTAGCAAGAAAATCAGCCACAGCATTACCTTCACGAAAAACATTAGTCAATCTATAATCCAAGCATGCAAGGCATGCACGGAGCTCTTCCCAAAAGTCCTCGAGATACAAAATATTGCAAGCACCCTTAGTAACCCAATTGACCAGAAGTTGAGAATTGACCTCAATATAAACCTTAAAAAAACCATATCAACAGCACCTCCTCACACCTTCCAATAAACCTTTCAATTCCGCATAATTATTGGAACCCTGACCTAAGGCCATAGAGTACGCAATACACAAATGACCTCTGGCATCTCGAATAACACCCCCAGCACCAGATTGACCGGGGTTACCCAAGCCACTACTATCAGTATTAAGTTTCACCCAGCCTTGCTGAGGCCTAATCCACTTCACCATCGTCACCTTCTTAGGTTGAGGAGGAAAGACCTGGATATCTAACCTCCTTAAGATATAACCATCTTGCTTGGACAATCTCAAATGTTTCATAGACACTTTTATAATATGACAAATCCAAAATTTAATACTATTCTAGGTCAACTCAAGCGTGTCTGCCTTCCCATCAAACCTAGCTTTGCAACGTCTGTCCCATAACTTCCAAGAAACTATTGACGAAATAAGGCCAAAAGTGGTCTGAATATAAGAGGAGTTACCAGCACAACGAAACCAAAAATTGACCTGCTCCTGCCAAGTATGAAAAGAACCCATGTGCACACCTAAATGAACTGCAACCAAATGCCAAATTTGTCTCGCAAACTCGCCTGTACACAAAATATGAATAAGATCCTCAAGATGACCCACAGAACAACAATTACATTTAGAGACCATGGGGATACCAGCCAACCTGATCTTTTCATCCACACTCAAACAATTATTAGTAGCTTTCCACATCAAAACAGAAATTTTTTTTGGGAGAGTAGCATGCCAAATCCATTGAGCCCAAGGTAAAATAGACGCCCTAACCCTTATACAATCCCAAGCACACTTAGTGTTAAAATTGCCATATGTATCATTTTTCCAAATAAGGACATCATGCCCCTCCTTACGAGAGGCGAAGAATTGCACCAACTCAATAGCTTTCTGATGACCCACAAGCCTTTCCAATAAAGGAATATCCCACCCATTATCAATACAACACTCTTTAATCTTCAAGAGAGGCTTATCAATAACCTAGTAATGATCATGGAGAGGGCCATCTTCATTCCAATTATCATACTAGAAGGAAATATTACCATCTCTCACCAACCACTAAGAATTAGTTAAAACAACCGGGATACTTTTAACAATCGCTTTCCAAAACTGCATACCTTTATTAGAATCCATGAGAGATAAATGCTTACCTCGAACATATTTACCGCTAAAAAAGTTCGCCCATAAAGAATTCCCTGAGAGAAATTTCCAGGTGAATTTCATATGTAAAGCTTTATGTATATCACCAAAATCACGAATAACAATCCCACCTTCTTGAATGGGTTTACAAATATGTCTCCAGGCTATCCATTTTCTCTTACCTTTACCTGCAGTATCACCCCAAAAGAAAGAACTCAGGAGTCTATTCAACGCCAACAAGACCACATTAGGAACATGTAAAACAGCAAGCAGATGAGTGGCCATACTCGACAGAACATACCTTTATGAAGTTATGTTGAAACTATTGCCATCGGAGGACAGGTAATATTTACGTTGAATTTGTTTATTCGATTTCACCTTTGTATCTATCACTCTCTGTATTTCATATGTTAATTGCACTGCTTCAGACTTTGTAAATATGCTGAATAATTTCACCTCTTCACTCTTTGCAAATATATGGTTTGCAACTTTGCAAACCACCACTTGACCCTATGTTGTTTAACGGTATGCTGGGTTGTAAGGTGTACAAATGAAACTTGACTTTGCAGTTAAGCCCAATAGTGTGGGCTGAGTGCCAAGTCATCAATTTTAAACTTGGCTTTTATATAATTAAATAGATTTTATATGTTATGGAAACTGATCTTTCCTTGATTTACAGTTTACAGGATTAAAGCTGCAAGTTGAGAAATTCTAGTATTTCCTTTATTCTAGTCTTTATGCTATTTTCAAGTTTACATTTTTCTATTTGCAAGTTGTAAGTTTATTAAATTCCTCTATTTTGTAATTATTCATTTACAGTTTATTTATCCTGGAATACAATGGAATAATTAGTGATAGTTTTCTTTCCTTTCATACTTTTGTTGGAAAATAATGACTCATGTTTTCATAGAAATTTTAGTCTTCTTGTCCCTCGTGGAAATTGAGTAAATTTGTATTGGTATAAGTTCCAGAAAATCCTTGAGTCAATTTGTGTGACCAACCGCTCCTTTTTTTCTCTCGATTGATCACAAGTCACATCTTTGGGTTTTAAAATCAAAGTCGTGCTTTTAAAGCTAGTGGGTGATTTTAAATAGAACCAAGTAAAGTCTTTGAAATATTTTAAATGTTAAAAATTATTTAAAGAGGGGTGTTTTAGATATTATTGAACCAAACCTAATTTTTAAAGTCGCATTTTTATATTGTGAAGCCCCAGAAATATTATTGTTTAGAAAATTATTTTTATTTAAATGATTTTATTTCTTTAAGAATATTATGTGATATTTAATATTTCATTTTATGTTAAAAAGTCTATTTATTTAGATGGTTTTATTTCTCTTAAAAATATTTAGAGAACTTTATTATTTTATTTTATGATGAAAAATATTGCTTTGGAATTTATAAAACAAAGTTTGATTTTTATTTAATCCCATTGCATTTTTATTTCACCTATCTATTATTTAGTTAAGTGTTTTTAAGTGTTTAAATCTCCACTGTTGATTTAATTAAGAACCCTAGGATGAAGGGCCTAGATTAAATCCCTAGACCTCTCATCTTCCTTCTCTCTCCTCCCCCATTAGCTGCTCTCTCTCTCTCTCTCTCTCTCTCTCTCTCTCTCTCTCTCTCTCTCTCTCTCTCTCGGGAGCATAATATACCGAGTGATGTCCCTTGGGTTGTCGTGACAACCAGATCGGACAGGATGGTAACACTCATGCTAACTCTGTGGCCCTTCTGCTGGCGAGGACTAGAGGATGCTTGCCACAAATGTGCTAGGAACGGAACTGGGCATCGCTATTTACGAAGTCACATGCACGGTCGTTACCCGTGGTGTGACGAAGGGAGCTAGGGTGTGCGGATGATCCCTAAGGGAGATCATGATGCATACGGTTTAAAAATGAATTTTATACTGGGCCATTTTCTAGAAAAATGGCTGATGTTATTTTTAATGGACTTGGTTTTTGGGCTAAATGAAATTTTGGCGTGTGTTGGAAAATAATTATTTTTGGGAAATAATGATTTTTGGATCTCATGCATATATCATCATATGCATGCATACATGTTAGTTGCATGAATGTATTTTCATCTCTTGGGTAGTTTGGTTTATTACCTGTTGAGACTTATAATCTCATGGTATTCGATACCTTACATTATCGTAGATTTTGATGTAGATGATGACGTAGAGCCTGAGGAGTGATCTGGGGTCACTTTCTCAAGTGTTAGGATTTATTTCCCACTTTTGGATATTGTATTTTGGTTTATTTATGTTTTTACTATATAATTGTAATATTTTTTTAAACGCTTGTATTTAATAATTCTAGTGCTTAGTTGATTGACTTTAATGTATCCGCTGCATCTTTTATTTTATACATGTTACATGTGTACACACTTAGCACTTATTGTTGGGGTGCATGACTCGTATTGTTATCATCCCGACACCTCGATTCCCTCATTTTCATACGTGGAAGTTGGTGTAACAACCCCGCCCTAGGAATGGTGGAATTGCTACGTACATACTTGTCCTTCTTTCTTTCTTTTCTTTTCTCTCACTCCTCATTTTTTTTCTAGTAATATGTGATCAATATGAACACGACACACGTGTACTCTAAATTTCTAATTTAATAAAAGAACATCTGATGGACATTCTATTCAACATTCATCAATAAGAGACTCTTAGAGTCCATCATATGTTCATAAAAAAACATTACTATTCTAGTTAGGAAGGAACTCCATCTCTACTATACATACAAGAAGGCACTAATTCAATGTATAAGGGTTTACCATCACCCCACCATAACGGTTACACCATACCAAAAGATACATGATTTAAAGTCAAACCTGACAAAACATCCCAACAAGGGACTCATCCCAACATAAAAACATAGCATCCATAAAAATAACCCACCATTCATACAAGGTCGAACCAACAGGGAAGACACTAAACATCTGCCTCTCCCTCTGTAGTAATGCCCTACTCCCCAGCCTTTTCGTCGTTACCTGGCTCTTTAAAACATAAACACAAAGTGAGTCTAATACTCAGTAAGCATTACATGATGTCGTTAACGTACTAATCATCTATTCTTTTCTTTCGAAGACATGCATACATAAACATTTAAACAATACTTCCATGCATAAACATTTAAACAATACTTTCATGCATAAACATTTAAAATTTTAGTCATGCTTTCTTGCACACAATTACTTCATACTTTCATGCATACATTTAAATCATACTTTCATCCATACATTTACATCATACTTTCATGCATACATTTACTTTCATATTTCACTTTCATTTGGCCGGTACACATTATTACGCCCCGTGTGTTAGGGTTAGCAGTCTTGTGGACCTGATTCCGCCCATGGCCACAGGTTAGAAATCCTTTTCCGGCAAGGTGCAGCACTAGATGCACTGTCAATACTACTTACCCGACATTGCAATCTGCCCAGTCCTTTGGTACCATCATTCATTTATCAATCATGGCTATTATGTAGTTTCATACATTAAAACATTCATTTCCTTTCAATCCTTTCTTTTTTCCATTCATTCCTTTACTTTTCAATCTTTTTCGTTAACAGTTCATTCATGGAAAAACGTCATTTAAAATAATGAGTTTGAACATCATTTTTTCAAGAAGTTATGTATTTTCATACATTGACATTCTTTTCATTTCTTTCCTTTCTTTGTAGTCAAACATTTTCATTATCTTTTCTTAGTCTGATGCATATGCATTTATTTTTGAAAAAGAGCATTTCATGTCATGCTACGTATAAATAAGACGTTAATACTTTGAGAGAGCATGTATGAAAATCTCAATGACTTAGCATCTACGTGCATGCATTACCTTATACACATACAAACAATTATAATCGATAGGGTGCTTAACAGGGACTACCAAGAAAGGCTTGTACATAGTATATACATTTACAATTTCCTTACAAGAATATTTGAAAAGAGAGAGAGACCTTCTTTCATAAGAGAGCTTTGTGTGTAAGAAGCATGGTCATAGTTACTTACCTTTATGCTCCTCGATACTTCCAATCATCCATATAAGTCATATTCCAATAAATAACATAAGCATATTAATACTTATACAATATTTCTTTAGCCCTCCCTTTAAAAGAGAAAGCCATGATATTACAATCTAATGTCCTTTCTACCCTTAACATTATCTTAATTAACTAACATCTCATCTAACCTTTACAATAATAACATAATTAATACTAGAGCATGTTATACTCTAATCGCAAAAGCAATATTTAATAGTTTAGGTAATATATCCCATTAAAATTAAACATAGCATAAAGTATAGCAAAATTACCCATTAAACAAATTGTAAAACCTTTAAACACTCAAGTTTATGCTTTACCCATTTAATACCTTTTAAAAGCATGGTATAAATTATAAAACCCAAAGCAAAACCTCTAAATAAATCTCAACATAGTACACATCGCATCAACATTTATATATATATATATATATCAAAAGATCAACTAACATCAATTATGAATAATCAAGTTAGTTATTAAAAATACCATTTTCAAATATAGGAGAAATACATAGCAAATTCCAAAAATAAATTTCGGTTTGGACCAAAAACAAAGCATACATGTTTATTTGCAACATAAGAATTTAAATACATCAAAACATAAGCTAAACAATTTAGTTGGCTTCTAAAATACATCAAAATCAAAGGAGTTAAAATATGATTTTTACCTTAAGCTCTTAGTTTCTTTCAAGAGGTAAAGTGGAGGTCCAAAACTTGAAGAAAATGAGAGGAATTTGATTTCTTGAAGAGGAGAAGAAGAGAGGGAAAGTGGTGTTGCCTTTGGAGAGGAAGAACAAGGAGAAGGCATCAGCTTTGGTGGAAAAGAGAAGAAAAGTTTTCTTTGGCTTATGGTGACCGATGGATTGAAGAAAGGATAAGGACTTAACACTTAGTCGAACTTCTTTTGGAGTTAAAAGAAAGGGAGGAATTGGATAAGGATAAAGGAAATGATTACTTCACCTACCCTTAACTCAAGATCGATGGTTTGAAGAGGAGATAATGACTTAATTAATTTAATTAAGCTTATCCTATAAGCCATCAAGGAAGCCAACGGAAAGGAGAAAAGAATCACTTTAGACTAGTCAAAGCTTATCTCATAAACTTAAAGAAGAACCAATCAAATTTAAGAAGGAAAGTTAGTCTTGGTCAAAACTTGTATCATTGGATTGGAAGGTAGACCGATGGTTCATGGTAAATTAAAGGCACAAACTACTTTTAGTAAAAGGAACCTACGGATTCAACAAGGAATAAAGGTTTAAGTCACTTGGTCAAAACTTCCCTCGGAAGTTAGAAGAAAGGGACGGCTTGGATGAAAGATAAAGAGATATTCACTTCACCTACCACATCCAATGGTAGAAATCAAATGGGGCTCTTTCATAAATAATACAAATTTGAGGGGCTTTAAGAGAAAATACTATAAGGCCTAAAAAATCATGTACTTAATTTATTTATTAACCCAAATAAAATAAAAACACATCCATCCTGAAATAAAATAATAAAATAATAAAAATATGTATCTTAAAAGACTTAACTTAAAGAATTAATAAAAAAATGACTTAAGAACCTACGTAGTACGACTCAGGTATTACAGTTGGGGGCGTCAAAGGTAGTATCAGAGTGGTCTGGCTCTGGGTAAAAAACCACATGTCTAGTAGGAGAAATACCAGAAAATTTTAAAGGTTTAAGTTGAATTTATTTTATTTTATTTAAATTGAAATTATTTTATTTTATTTATGGGACTTATTTTATTTTATTTTGTTTTGTCAAGAGTTAAAAAGTGGGGCTAAGGGTTATGCTATGGCGGGAAGATGGTACTATCAAGAATACCATTGTTAGGCTTGAACATTTAGTGTAGTAGTCGACCCCATTTGGTAACATAGATGAGATGAGATGAGATGAGATGAGATGTTTTTCTAAAAGTTGAATAAAAAATTGTTATGATATAATTTTTAAATGTTAGTTTTGTTTTGAGATTTGAAAAAGTTGAATTGTTTATTATATTTTATGTGGAAATTTGTGAAAATTGTAATAATGAAATGAGATGAGATGTTTTGGGTAAACAAACGAGGACATGTGCTTTGTTTTAATAATATTGAGACTTTAAAGGAACGACATAGTTTAGGTGATCTCTCTAAAGTATGAGCTAAGTCACAACTGAGGAGGAGAATAGCTTTAAATTATTTAGGATACTTGATGTCTTAGATTCCGTAGAGTTTATGGAATGAGTTTATAGAATGGGAGGGTGTAAGTTCAACGAACTTCAAGTGTTTATGAAAATTTCATCTAAGGTTTGAGGCCCTGTAGATTTCTATGAATTAAGTTTGTGGAATTTAAGGTGGTAGGTTCAACAAGCATTTGAGAGATTAATTAAATTAGAAGTTTTAATTTTGCCGATTCTGATGAATAATTTGATAACATTTAGGGCTTTAGAATCTACAAACTTTGCAAGGGAATTGATTTTATATCTAACTTCATCGATACTGAGGATTTTCGGAAAATGAATCTTATAGAGTTTAAGGTTTTAGAATTGTAGACTTGAAGGACTAATTTGAATTAAGATTTGAGTTTCTAGTTCCACAGACTTGCTATGCTAAATTGACCTGTTCTGGAGATTGATTAGCTTGTAACCATTAAAATGGGGTTGATCAGAGTTGAGTTATAGATATGGAATTTTTTTCAGGAGAGTATTTTTTTGGGGATTGAAGGTAATGATCTAGTTTGTGTATTTTTTGGAGGATGGAAGATGTCGATCTAGTTTAGAAAATGATTGTTTTTAGCTTAAGTTAATAGTGGCAGGTTCAGGATTTGATCCATATCAATTTTAAGAATAATAGATGGTGCATATTTAGGAAATGGTTCTTGTTGATTTCGAGAATATAGGTCCAGATGATGAAAAATGGTAGTGATGGATCACTTGCACGTTTGGAGGTGTATTGGTTTTGACTAAGGATGTAGGAGATCAACGCGTAATAGTGGCTAGTGTGTATGGATTTCAGAGAGTACAGGTCCTTGTTTCATTTTTGGCTTGGAAGAAGTGGTTTTGGTAGGTGTTGAGGTGGATTTGATGCGATAATATTAGATTCAAGAGATCTTAGCTTTGGGTTTTTAGTGAGTTGATCAGAGTGTTCAATCGAAGCGTGTTACCCAATGAAGTGATGGTTGGCAGTAATTGTTGTGATTATCTTTAGGAACTAGTTGTGACTTGAGATCACATAAGAATTTAAGTTTTTTAGGCTATACTTTCCTTTGGAGACCGAGCGTCCAGTTGGAAAAATTATGGACATTGTTATTTAACTTGAAGAGAGATTGTTGGGTCACCATGTGTGGTGTATGATAAGACTAGGAAGTTGAAGCTTAGGCATCAATAGTGGATATCATAACTAGATTTATGAGGTAATAAAGCATTAGGATCTTGAAGTGTTAGGCAATAGTTTTTGGTGGATATAAGATTTGAACAGCATGGCTTACTTTGAGGTTTAATCGTGATGTGCTATTGAAGGAATTAGTCATGCTAATACTAGAGCTTATGAGAGCAGAATCAGGTGGGCGAGTTATCAATAAGGTTTCAATAATGTTTTAGTGAATTCAATGGTGGTTCGTATTGAGTATAGTCACCATCAAATTAGATGATATTCAGAATTTAAGTGTGGAGCTTTTAAGTATAGGTTGTCAGGTGTAAAGTTCATAGGCACTCTTATTGGTTGGCTGGGATGGATTCGAGCCTTTTAGGGTTTGTTCTTTATCTTAGATGGGGCTTGTATATTTTTTAGATGATGTTACTTATTTTCAATTTGGGATGCCGAGGTTGTTTGATACTAGTTTTCTAGCAATGATCATGGATGTATTTTGCAGAACATTGATTTTGATGAAGGCAGCGAGAGCTAACTGAGGAATGGGTGTGAAAATTTATGGTTTTAAGGGGTCTACCAAAATGTGGTAAGGTTTTTCTTGTTAGTAGGTGTTGAGCTAACTTATACTTGATAGTGTTAATTTATGAGGACATAATTTTATGCATTTTGACATGTTATCAGAGTGTACACTAAAGCGTGATATTTTGTGATATAGGTGAAGGTTCAAACTTCGTGTCGATCTTGAGGAATTAGTTGTGACTTGAAATTTTGAGACAATACTTTCCATTGAAGATTAATCATTCAATCGTACTAATTATGCTTATTGATGGTTAACTTAGGAAGTGGCTAATAGGTTACAAACTTGTAGAATACAATGAAGGTTTGGAAGTTTTAGCATAGGAGTCGATTGAGGTTAGCACAGTTTGTTGTATGAAAATAATAATCATTGGAATTTACTGGGTGTTGTATTAATGTTTTTGAGGAAATGGAGATTTCGGATTACATGGCCGCCCTAGGATTTCTAGACGTGATGTGCCACTATGAGACTAATGCGAGTATGATGGAATCGCCTATAGGGGTAGACATGAGAGAGTAGTATCTATAAATGTTTGGGTGTCATTGATGGTATGTTTCTTTCAAATGTATTCTAAGTTGTATCTTGTATCCTACCTAGGCGTTGATGTTTGACCTTACAAATTTCGAGGGCGAAAATTTACTTTAAGGGGGGAGGATGTGATACTTCATATTTACGTGTATTTTAATTGAATGATTATTTAAATTATTATAATTAGTGGTTCTCTTATTTTAAATTTTTATGTGTTTTTTGTGGTATTATTTTTTTATTTTCTAAGTTGTGAAATTTACTTTTATGTGCTTTCTTGATATTAATAATTAATTTACATTTAAACTACTCTCTAGCTTAAATTATTTTATTCTTGGGCTTTAATTATTATATTTTATTAATGTTTAGTTGTAGTGTTTTTATTTAGCTTTTATTTATTTTTATTGTGCATTTTTACCTTGTTCAATTTCTATTTTCGGTTTGAGTTTGTTTTTAGTGGGTTGTTCTTTGTTTTAGGCCAAGCCCCTTTTAGTTTTTGGGCCTAGCCCTCTCTCACTTTCCATGGGGCGTCATTTAGTCTCCATCCCTTAGGGCTTTCTTCACTTTCTTTCATTCTCTTCTTCTTCTTCAGCGCCGATGCCTCCTTCTTTTTCTTCTTCATTCGTTTTCTTCTTCTCCTCCAGCAAGCCGTCGGTTTCCTTTTAACCTTCTCCATTTCCTTTGGTTTCTTCTCTCTTTTTCCCCTTGCTGTGCCATCTGCTCTTTTTCTTCCTTGTGAATTTTCGGCTTCACCTTCAAGCTTGGAACTGAAGCTCTCTTCCTCCATTTTCGACTGGCATTGATTCTACTTTTATCTCTTTAATTTGTGGTTCCTCTCTGTTGTAAAACCGAGTAGATTTCTTCCTCTTTAGCATTTGATTGCTCTTTGGTTTCTCCATTTTCCAGGTCCAATTGCCGCTTTTCGCATTAAATAGGGTGCTTTTGTCTTTAGCACTATAAGTAATTTTCCAAAGAATCTTTTTGAGAGATCTCGTTGGTTGTGCTAGACGTTGAGTCTAAGGAATTTGGGATTGGTTGGATTAGACGATGGAGTTGCTGTCAAACTGGATTATGTTGGGATGTGCTCAATCTAGCATTGTGTCATGTTATTTATTGCATTATGGCATGCATTTCCATGTGAATAAATGAAAACGGGGTTTTCATGGGCAAAATGATTTTTGAGTGTGTGTGTGTCACGATCCCAAACCAAGATGGGGCATTATCTCAGTGGAGCTCATCTGGTCATTCAGGAGTAAAATATACCCAGTGTCGTCCCTTGGGTTGTCGCCGGGATCGGATGAGATGGTAACGCTCTCATGCAGACTCTATGGCCCCTCTGCTAGAGGGGGTAGAGGATGCTTGGTCACGAATGCGCTCGGTGCGGAATTGGGCATCACTCGTTACGAAATCACACGCACAATCGTTACCCGTGGTGTAACAAAGGAAGTCAAAGTGTCGATGATCCCTATGGAAGATCATGGTACATAAGGTTTAAAATTGAATTTATACTAGGCCATTTTCTCTCTGAGAAAATGACAGATGCTATTTTTAATGGACTTGGTTTTTGGGCCAAATGGGATTTTAACATGTTGGAAAAT
The DNA here is from genome assembly GCA_011037825.1 of Carya cathayensis. Taxonomy (NCBI): domain Eukaryota; kingdom Viridiplantae; phylum Streptophyta; class Magnoliopsida; order Fagales; family Juglandaceae; genus Carya; species Carya cathayensis. Next base: position 2,281,925 of record QGSO01000209.1, read on the forward strand.
AATGATTTTTGGGTCTCATGCATATTTCATCATATGCATGCATACATGTTGGTTGCATGGATGTATTTTCATCTCTTGGGCTGTTTGATTTATTACTTGCTAAGACTCATAATCTCACGGTATTTAATACCTTGCGGTACAGTTTTACGTACCGTACATTTTGATGCAATTGATGGAGTAGAACTTGAGGATGTGACTCCATCGGAGGAGTGATCTAGGGTCACTTTCTCGAGTGTTAGGATTTATTTTCCACTCTTGGATATTGTATTTTGATTTATTTATGTTTTTGCTATACAACTGTAATATTTTTTGTAACGCTTGTATTAAAGGAAATTTGTGTTTAAGAATTCTGCTACTTAGTTGATCGACTTTAATGTATCCGTTGTGTCATTGGTTTTACACATGTTGCATGTGCACATACTTAGCATTTGTCGTTGGGGTGCATGAACTGTGTTGTCATCATCCCGACGCCTCGATTTTTGCATTTCTGTACATGGGAGTTGGGACGTCACACGTGCTAAATCTGCAACTAATCAAAGTTCCATAGCAAGTGATGTGAAAATTTTTACGAAGGTTCTAGATCCACATTCAGTCTATTTGAGGGGTTTGGATCGTTGCGTCAAGCTTTCTAGCTCATCCTCATGGTTTAGTAATGCCAACACGATAATTGTCTAAAAAGTCGCTGTCTGCTTTCTCTCTCAGTGACCGAGCTTCTTTCTCTCTGAACCTTTTCCAGATCAAGTCGCCCCGATAGGGAGGTGGGAGCCTCGGCTCCCTCCTCCCTTCCCCTTCCCCTTCTCCCTCTCCGTTTCTTTCGTCTGGTTTTTCTGCTTTGTCTGGTTTTGGGAATAATGTTTGCTCGGTGGTAGGCTGTGGTCTTGGCGTGATGCAGTGGCTCATGTGCATAGCCCAAGTTCCCGGTGGCTCCTCTCTCTCTCTCTTCCTCTATCCGGCTGAAAACAGAGTTGCTATACAGTTTGGCCACGCACGAAGTGGTAGGAGAAGTGGATGGAGATAAATGGGAGGCTGCTCCCGGTCGGTCTGGTTTTTCTGGTTTTAAATCCTAAAACAGAGGTTTACGTCCTCTTGCAGACGTGCGGCCGGGGGTGGGGGGGGTCTTGCGCGCTGGACTGGTGCGGGAATGGCTGACTCGAGGATGTGTAGAAGCCGGTGCTCTCGCCGGTGTGCAGCTCCAGCAAACTGTTGCGGTAGCGGTTGCCCATGCGCTGGTGTTCAAGTCGAGACAGGGAGGCGGCGGCAGCTTTAAGTTTAGGATGAAACCCTAAATCCAGCTGTGTTCCGTCTGATCTTTGGGCTGTGTTGTTTTTTGGGCCCTTGGCTGGGCCCTTATGCCTTTTGTGGGTTGGGCCCTTGTTTTGTTTTGGTCCTGTCTTGTTTTGGTCTGGCTCTTGTTTTTGTTATTTAGGTTCTTTGTTTCCTTTTTTAATAATTAGGTTTTTTTAGTTTTGTGTCCCACTCCTCTTTTGAAGGAGGTGGGTGTTTGTCCTACTCCTCTTTTTGAGGAAGGTAGGTGGTTGTACTTTTCCTCTTTATGAGGAGAGAGTGTGGTTGTACTCCTCCTCGTTGGTAGGATGGAGCGGGTGTACCTTTCTTTTTTTGGAAGAAAGGTCTTTTAGCTCTATTTTAATAGAGCGCCTCTCTATCGACTGTTGTCGATAGAGTAGGTTTAGAAATTTAGACAATGTCCGCTACCTTGTGTGCGGGGAAGCTCCTGAGCAGTTTGTGTTAGTTGGCTTACAGTCAGTTTCTAGTTGTTAAGTCGCAGTTGTAACTTCGCTTTGATGAATGCTATGGTGCTTTTTCTCAAAAAAAAAAAAAGTAATGCCAACACTTCTAGAACATTAGAGGAAACGAGGTCACAGTTAAGGAATTGAGAACAAACCAGCATAAGTTTGTGGCCCAACAAGTTGACTTGGGAATGCGAATGAAACAACAAGAAAAGCAACAATCAGAGTTCAGGAGAGAAATGCAACTTCAAATGCAGATGCTTATGCAACAACTGTCAGCTTCTGTATTATGAAAACTACTATTTTATTTAGTTGGTTTGCATTTAAGAGATTTCTTTTATGTTTGCTAAACATGTGTACTAATGTATTTTAAGATGTTATTTTGTGTATTCTAGTTTCTATCAATGGGTTGAAAAAATATTATACTGTTCTAACAGCAAATAAGCACCAACTATTCAAACGATACTATCAAGACATTCAAAAGTAATGCATAAACTGCGTTCGAACAACTATCGAACAAATCAAATGTTACAAAACCATTCGAAGAATACACTAAGCGTTCAAACGAATTTGAATTGTAAACTGTTCGAACATCAATGTTGATGTTTGAACTGTCAACTACAAATGTTCAAACAATATATGACGTTCGAATTTAAATTTTGACGATCGAATGTAAACTCATTTGAACCGAAGTTATTCAATCGAACAAATACTCTAACCCCATTCGAACTTCTACTTCGTTCAAATGTGTAAATTTTAGCATTCGATTAACTTTCTAGGATGAAATAAAATTGTTCCAAAAAAAATTCCGTTCATTGAACAGTTTTCTCTGATTTCATCCCAAAAAAAATTTTTGGACAAAAATCAAATTTTCATCCAAAAAAATCTTGCAGGACAATGATATTGGAATGAATTTCTGACTTTTTTTTTGTTCCAAAACATACAAACTGTTATAGTGATTGCTTTATGCATTGTAATATAATGTAATTTCTTAGAATATAAAACAAGTACTCTGTGTAATTGCTTTATGGATTATAATATAATATAAGATGTGTAATTCTTTTTAAGTATCTTGATTCAAAGTTATTGTTTTTATTATGTTGCAAACTATTTCCGGTGATCTTTACTTGAAGGAAATATACTTTTGATCACTAATACTTACTTGCGTCCACAAATATTGCTTCGAAAATATATATTTACCACCAAACAAGTTTGGTCAAAAGCCAGGACAACGGTTATTTTGTTCTCAATTTATATCGCTACAAATAATCATATAGGACAACAAATTTGCAGCAAATATAAATTGAGACAACAACAACAATTTTTTGCAATGGCTTTTTGCGGCACTATTTTGTTTTTCAAACAATATACTCTAGTCACTAATAGGGCATTATGTGATAATCCGCTCCTTCTTCTTTCTTTAAGTATGAGTCTCGTTTTATGTGTGGAGCTTTGATTTATGTGTTGAGCCTCGTTCTACATGCCGTACTTCGATGGCATGTTTTAAAAGATATCCATCGGATTTAAAAGCAAATAAATATTCTAAAGCTTATGGATATTTTAAATATTCTGGAAATATTATATGTGATATTTCCAATATTATTATATAAGCTTGTTTTTAAAATAATGCAATTATAATATTTTGATGAGCTCTAAAAATATTATAATTGTAGATAATTATTTAAATTAAATATTTTAAGTCATTTTAAAATATAAAGAGATTTAACTTTACGTTGAAAACTCTAAATTAATTTAAATGATTTTATTCTTTTTAAGTAATTAACGATACTTCATCATTTTAAATAATGATGAAGGAATATTATTTTATAAACTTTAGTTTATAACATTATATTCTATCTTAATTCCTCTCAGTGTTTTATTTTAAACTTTAGTTTAAATAAAACACTTACGTGTTTTCAAATCAGTGTTTAAACTCATCGTTAGATCGTTTTGAAGATCTCGAAACGAAGGAGTTGGATTAAATACCCAAACCCCTCTCTTTTTCTCTTCACGTTTCTCTCTTCTCTCTCTCTCTCTCTCTCTCTCTCTCTCTCTCCCCCCTCTCTTCCAGCCCAATACATGTCCCTCTCTTCCTCACTATGCAATTTCTTCCTCCTCCCAGCTCAGCCCCTTGCCGCCGTGCCCAGCTTCACTATGCCACCACCGCAGCTCCACCTCCCCACCGATGACTTCCCTCATGCCAGCAATCCCCAGCTCTCTCTCTGCCCTCCCACGGCCTCTCTAGCCAAAATGGGTAAAAACTCATTTCCTCCACCTAGCGCCGTCATACACGGCCAAAATGGCCACCAAGTACCACCAACGGCTTCACCACATCATGAGCTTCCTATCCATAGTCTCCTTTCCCCCTACCTCTCTCTTTCTCCGATGGGTCTCTACGCACGCACACATTAGGGTGCACCATCGTGCACTGATTGAGCTAAAATATTGCATATTTCATATGTTTAGAACTAATACATTTTAATCATTTCATGACATTATTATTGGTTTTAGATGAAAAAATGGTTAATAGGTATAAATTCGAGTTTTGATTTAAATTTATTAATATCATGATTTATACTCAATGTCACACTACAAGAAATCTGGGCTATGTCGGCGATTTCCTAATCGCTGCAAATTAGTTCGTTGCCAGCGATTAATAAATCGCTGTGCGCTTCAAAACCAAATATGTAATATTTGTACAATCGGTCTATTGGCAACGAGGATTAATCGCTGCCAAATCTGAGTTTTTAATCTCTTCGTTGCCATAGTTTGGGGCGCGAAAACACGACTCTGCATTCATTTTAGTTTCCCCGCCATCATCCCCCTCCCCCCACGAAGACATTTCCCCCCAAAATCTAACTCCGACGGCTTCACAGACATAACCCAGCGCTTTCAATTTTCTACTCCCAGCGTTTACGCACGGCTTCACCAAGTTCCCACCGATTGACCAACCTACACGGCGATTAACTATTCGACTCCCAGTGTGCACGCACGGCTTCACCAAAAACCAACCTACACGGCTGTCCTCCTCCACCGAAAACCACCACTAACAGCGATTCATCCACCCATTTTGCCGAAAGGAAGGTTTTTTTCACCTCATTTCCTGGTTCACCCGATTTCCATTCTCAAAATCGCCCCTTTTCATCTCAACCCAACCCGCTATTCGTGGCCTCAAGCGGTGACCCCTAAGCCATTTAAGGGTTTTCCAGCTCGCCTCCTCCGTCCTCTCCTCCAATCAGTGGTCGCCGATTAGCTCTCATACCTGCCCACTTAGACAAGCTTCGGGAAGCCTAGATTTCCTCATTGGGCGGCTTAGAGCTGCTTATGAAGAGAACGGGGGCTCAATAGAAACAAATCCCTTTGCTAACAGCGCGAACAGGGATTATCTTCAAGAGGTAAGGGAGTGTCAAGCTAAAAGCAAGTGGATTTCCCTTATAAGAAGATATTGAAGAATACCAGTCAAAGCAGGGGAAATGACTTAAGTTCTACTATGCACTTCTCTTGATTCGCGTGGCCAAATCAATGTGGTAATTTCTATACATGTATTTCTGATCAATTGCTTTAGTTTTTTAAATTATTAATGTTTGTTGTGAGGAGTACTCATGATCAATTGCTGGTACTAAACTCAGGTCCATTTTTCACAATAGATTGAAGCATGACTTATGAATACAAAATTTAGTCAAACTCAATATTTAGTCATGACTACTTTTGATAGATGATAACCGTCATATGGCCTGATAGATTTGGACTTTAGAAATTAGTACTATGCATCATGTGAAAGTACAAAAGGCAAAAAGTATAATCACCAAAATGTTTGGCCTGATTGTTTGGTTTTTGATAAACTGAGAAAGCTGCATTTTGAAACTTGTGGGGGGTGACTCCTCTCAGGAGAAGGGGTGGAAGTCGCCCAGTCAAAATGATTTCTGCATGTTTATCACTAACACGTGACTCCTCTATATATAAGACTGGTATATTTTATGGTAGAAGTCCTTAGGATGGAATTGAGCTCAGTAACTCTATATTCAATGTAGACAATAAAGATTGGCATATTCTTTTTGTGTTAAACTTGTGATGAATACTTTATATTCCCTCTCCCCTCTATCTTTCTTGAAACATTATGTAGTAACTCTGAGTTTTTGGTGCATCAGACATTAAATCAAATATTAATTGAATCACAACATTTTCCACGTTTAGCTCCATTTAGATTATGTTGATTTTGTGCTCAATGGTGTGAATTAATGGGTGGAGTTAGATAGTTAGGGCTCATTTGGATTAAGAGCTAAGATGGTTTTATCTCATCTAAATGGAGCTGGCTGATACTCTCTTATTCACCAAAGGTATTTTAAAATCACTTCCTAATTCAAAACCATCTCATCTCATCTCACTTCCTAATTCAAACACAATTTTTAAAAATTATCTCATCTCATTTCAATTCAACAATCTCATTTCAATCTTATACTTTACTGATTCAAGAAATTAAGCATAAGTTTTGTAGTGAAACAAATGACTATTTAAGTTTGAAGTAGCAATCATCTGGTCTAAATATATATATATATATAACAAAATTTTCCAGAACCAACATAATTTCTTCTAGCGCTTTAGTGCATATATAATTTTTTATTTATAATATGCAAAGAAAATGTTTATATTCTGAGTCTTCATTATATTTTGAGTCTTCATTTGTTTTATCCCTTTGTACCTTGATCAATAGTAAACTGCTCATATTTATCCAAAACCGGATTTTGTGGTAAAGTAATTAAGTCATTTTGTTCACATGGGATTTCTGGTACTAATTAAGTGTAAAGGAAATGCTTCATGTGTGTTTTGCTTCCCAAATACGCCTTATATAGTTAACAAATTATACTTTTTCTACTTCTTTATATATGTTAATTGTTCAATCTTGGATGCTACTATCGGCTCTTGAAGGAGGAATTTAACATTTGCATACTTTTTAGCACCAATCAAGGTACTGTAAAGTATTAGATTGGGTAGAAATTATTGGCATTGATTTAGTATTCTTAGTTAAAATGCATTGCAAGTCATGTATTTATTATGCTCCTTTGAAGATTCTGTAACCATTATACATGCTAGAAAAGAATTGCAGTCTTACGTGTAAAATAGATGCATTTATGCTCATGGAGTAATATTTATTAATGAGTATGGAAGATTCATGTGCATTAATTGATGAAGTACACTTCCCCATAAGCACTTTCTTAACAAATACAATGAGTTTCTCTAGGATTCGAATTGAAGTCTGGCAGTTTAATCTGGACACAACTCTTGCTTTATAATGATAACCTCTCCTCATATTCTTGATTGAGTTTAATCTTGTGATGTCGTTTAACTCCAAATATCACATGCTTTTGCAACAACTAATTATAACAAGCTTCCATGTTTGATCCTTTTCCTATTATGTCAATCTCTTTGATCTTTCGTCATCTCCTCATCCAATTCTTCTTACAATCCGACCTACTTCTTTGAAGCTCTTTACCATTAAAAAACACTACCTTAATCACTAAGTAAAATAAAAAAAGTGGTCTTTGTCTCGATTAAATAAGTCTGGTATATCATCTACCTAAAAACCCTATATATGGTAATTTAATTCTTAGATTGGTGAATGCAGTATATGCTAGTTGAATTTCTATATCCAGCATGCAGTGAGTTGCTAATTCCATAATGCTTAATCTAGATCATATTATTCTGATTTTTCTAGAGTACACTCATTGTCATAGCCCCTCTAAATAATATTCTTGATGAGAAATGCTACTCATCATCCCTACACCACACACTAATATGTGATTTGTTATTTTCGCTATTATATTTAAACACATACATATTAACGTATAAATAATAAGTGTTTAAATATAAGGGCAAAAATGACAAATCGCATTTTTTCATATATATGTGTTGTGGAAATGATGAGTAGAATTTTTCATTATTGATAGAGTATTGTTTCATAGCCAGTAGTACTTCCAATGATCTTGATACTACTATCACTTCCCTTTTCAGAATTTCTAGGCTTCTCAGTTCTCATCTTTTGAACCATGATTTGAAAAGTTCCCAAATTCTCCTTCAAAACATACACAACTATCTTCTAGAATTGTAAAATTCTGACCAAACTTGTTCTATAATGTCAGTTATCATGGTATCAGTCATTAATTTGGAGCATACTACAAAAAAAATTATGTTGGATAGGAAAATCTTCAACTTTCCTTAGGTTAGAGTACTTCATGGCTCGTCTTGAAACCATTATAACTCCATAACAATTATCTGAAACGGCATTAACCTAATAAGACCAATTAATTAGGTTAATTCCAAAGTAGTTAACTAGCTAGCTAGATAGGTATATTATAAAAAAGATCATATCATAAAAATACTAGGCCACCTCAAGTAAGGATCATAAAGGCCGTAGTCTTCTAGAGATCAATAAGGAACTTCTCCTCTTCCTATAGATTCAACTATTTCAACAATTTTTAAGGTACTATATTACATGGTACCTGAACAGTAAGTAAGTAGCTAGACTATTTATTATATGAACCCTTTCTTTACAAGTATTTTTCTATAGTTTTTCAAAGCAATATTTCTTGTTGCAATAAGTTTTAAGAGTATCATCTATCATGATATATAGACCAGAGTTAGTTCAACATCGTACTTTTGGCTGTTACGTCTTCTTGTTTAGTTTTTTTCGAACTCGTATCACCCTCGATCTACACAGATTGATCTGGATGGTTAAGCTATCACCCCACATGGCTAGCTAGGGCCGGGTTAATAACTTATGAATTATCGCAAGATTATTATTGTTATTTTATTAATGCATATTTCAAATTATATTTCTTGGATATAGTTTCTAGCTAGCACCTGATCATATGCGCTATGTATCTCTCCAGTACTACTTATATCCAAACTAGTAATTGTTTAAAAAGTGTAGCTACTTGTCTAACATCAAAGAGAAGTAATTATTGAATACTTAACCCTAGTGTTAATTATTTTGGATATTTAACGTACGTTGCTAGATAGGAGACTTATCTTTGTATCTACTCCTAATCTAGTTATCATGAATAGCTAGATCCAGGAACTATCTTCTTCCCCTAACCTCATCCTATAATCTCGTCCCCTTTCGATGATCTTCTAGATGTCTTTAGCTAAAGTTTCCACCATTTCGATTTTATTTAACATCAGATTAGGCCTTCTTCTAGTGGAAAAAATTACTTTCCCTAGGAAACTAACGTGGGTATGTTTGATATGGAGAAATTTTGACCTGTTTTCTGAGATGTTGGGTATATTCTGCCACTAAACCCCTTCCACCCAAAAAAAACAAAGATGTCTCATTCCATAGTAAAAACCCCCTCAAACTTTTCAAAAACGCTGAGAGTCTCCAAAAACCATCTTCCAAATAATATTCTAAAAAATAGTTAAATAAAAATATATAACTAAGCATGCAGCCACTCCAATATTGCTGCTACTACCATGAGATATACTCGGAGCCACAATGTACGGGTGGTTTGATCTAGCTAGGCCACTCAATCATCAGCTTCTTTTCCCATAATTTTGGCTTCTAATTTGGCTAACATCTTCAGTTTTTCTTTTGTGATAATCTATGCTCTATTACTTTATATTTTTTTCCTCTGCATGGTATATCCACATTAGGGACAACATAGATCGCCCTAACTAAAGTTGATATTTGTGACGAAATATAAATATCACCCTAACTGTGTTTTTTGAGACGTGACATCTCTGTCCACTTAGCGGCTGCCCTTTTTGTGAATGGTCATATTCCTATCAAATTAAACTTATTTAGTCCAGGAGCAATGATCGCTACACCTACGATATATGAGTTTTTACAAGTTCAATTTTTATTGTTTTATTTTTTTTGAATCAAGGACATTTATGAAATAAATTGTCTTAAAAAATATAAAAAATTACTAGTTTTTATGTTGCACTATCACATTGATTGATTGTAAAATAAATGTAAAATTAGGTATTAAGCAGTTTCTCTTCTTTTTCCTAGGAAAATAAAGGTTTAAATGTCATTAAACCAGGTGTGAGATCACAGCCCTGGCTGGGTTTTGTTTCCATAGTTACCAGTACGTGAGTTCCTTGATTTTTTTATTGATGTTTCTGTCTATTGCATGATCCATTTGTGTGCTTGCTGAAATAGAATGACCTGTATTGTTGGGTGGCTTACAGAGTACTTGCACTACTTTGGATTGCTTGATCTTAGCCTCTTCTAATGGCTTAAAAATAATTTAGATGGGGGAAAGGAAAGGAAATTGTTTGTACAGATATAGATATAGACACATAGTGACAACAGCAAGATCTAAAACATGATTAGCATCTACAAACAATGATTGTACACCATGTAATTGCATTCCTTCCTAGATGAGTTGGAAGTGGATAAGTATTTTGTGGACTTCAGTGTTTGGGTAACACTTAATTGAGTTCTTTTAAGATGAAGTGCCAAAATCTACTTCTCTTTTTGGACAAAGGATTTCCTTAAGTGGTCCTTTGTTAGGATTTTTAAGTTTGGGTTTCAGTACAAGCCAACAAAGTGAATTAATGAAATTCCAGCAATAATTTAATTACTGGAAACCCCTTCAAATTAACTCCAGCCAAATAAAATCATAGTTATTTTCTACAAATTTGATTTATCATAAACCACAGTATATGACTTCAAACCTATTTTTTAGCTTGTTCTATGACCCACCAACCAAAATTGCCATGAAAGGTTGAGTAATCTCTACAAACTCGATATGTACTCAGTATTTAAAATAGTCGGATGAGTTGGATCTTTGTTTTTTTTTCTTCTTGGCAGCAAAAAAATTCTACATCACCTGAAGAAATGCATCTGCTTACATACATCTAGTATCTTGGAATGATATTAGATTCCAAAAAGGAATGGTACAACCCCATATAAGCATAGTACATTGATAGTATATAAATAGCATTATGTAACAACATAATGCTATTCCCAAAACATTGAGCTGCACTGTTTTCAAATCATTTGACACAAAACTTGCTTAGACAACCTGTATATTTGCTGCAAAACAGATGGGAAATAAGAGTAATGCTAGGTAGTTTTCCATGTGCACTTTTTCAGTACTAGAAAATGTAAACTGTTCATTACATTTATTGTTTTTTTCTTTGTTGTTTTTGTTTTTGTTTTCTTTATAAGTACTCATTTTATCAAAGAAATAGGCATCAGCCCATTTACAGAGGAGCTATACATAGATTAAAGCTACATTTTTCCGAAAAATGTTCTTGAAAACAACACAGAAAACTACAACAAGTTCAGAAATTTTTTTTCTGAATTCTTCCATTCGCCTCCTCCGTCACTAGGTCCTCCTAAACAAACTCTTGATCCTAGTACAGGCAGGAGAGGTTAAAGAGTAGGCGCCGTTTCGCTGTCCGCCTTGACTGAGACCTCAGCTTCGTGTTGGCCCTCGATTTTGCTATATTTCTTAGCATCAGTCCTCTATAGTTCGATTTCTAGGTTTTCTTTGAAACCCATAGCATCGTAGAAATTGCGGTGAAACCCATCATTACTACGGAAAAGAAGGTTGCTTACGACACAAAGCTGTGCCAGTTACTTGACAAGTACACTCAAATCTTGGTGGTGGCGGCCGACAATGTCGGATCCAACCAGCTACAGAACATTCACAAGGGTCTACATGGCGACTCCGTGGTGCTCATGGGCAAGAACACCATGATGAAGGGCTCTGTCCGGATCCATCCTGAGAATACAGGCATTCAAGCCTTCCTTAACCTCATTCCCCTTCTTGTGGGCAACGTGGGGCTGATTTTCACAAAGGGTGATTTGAAGGAGGGCAGCAAGGAGGTTGCCAAGTACAAGGTTGGAGCACCTGCTCGTGTTGGTCTGGTTGCTCCAATTGATGTTGTTGTCCCTCCCGGCAACACTGGACTCAACCCTTCACAGCCCTCTTTCTTCCAGGTTCTTAACATACCAACAAAGATTAACAAGGGTACTTGTTGAAATGGCTCCCTACCCCTGTCGAGCTTATAAAGAAGGGTGACAAGGTCGCCTCCTCTGAGGCTGCGACTGCTTGCAAAGCATGGAATAAGGCCATTCTCTTATGGCCTTATTGTCCTATCTGTTTATGATAATGGCTCAGTCTTCAGCCCTGAGGTGCTTAATCTTACCGAGGATGACCTTATTGAGAAGTTTGCCATTGGTGTATCCAAGATCACCTCATTGTCACTGGCTCTCTCATAGCCAACCCTAGCTTCTGCACCACATATGTTCATCAATGCCTTCTAGTCAATGCTCTAGCAAATGCTGTCGCTACTGAGTATTCCCACCCCTAGGTGGAGAATACTCAGGAGAGTTCCTGGACGATCCTAGCAAGTTTGCTGTTGCTGTGGCCTCCGTTGCATCAGTTTATTCGAGTGCTGGCCCGGCTGCTGTTTCTAAGAAGGAAGAGAAGAAGGAGGAGCCGGCTGAGGAGTCCGATGATGACATGGGTTTTAGTTTGTTCGATTAAGTTTGTATTGCTTATGTTTTTTCTTTAGGATGGTGATCCTTTCATTTACCTTCTTTTTGGATTTTAAATGCTGGACTTTATGTTTTATGTTCTTTTGTTGACCTTGTTCTCTCGGGAAATCACCAAGTTTACGTGTGCCCTATTGCTAAGCACGTCAATATGCTTTTTGCTATTGAGTTGTTCATTTGGAGAAGTATCAACTATCAAGTGTAACGAGGCAATTCTATTTTTTGCTAGCTAGTTATTTTCTACTAAAAATAACAAGCTAAAAAATAAAAAAATGCCGTTCAGAAAATTTTCAATATTCCATTACCTTACCTTTTGCCCAAAAAACCCAAAGTAGTCAAGTAACCAACCCTATGGTCTTCCAAACAGTGTTCTTTATCTTCAAAACATCTCATATTTCTTTTGACAATATGCACCACATTAGACAGCCCTTAGTTTGGTTTATGTAGTTCAATTTGTGATTAAAACCATTACACCTATTTATTTTCGCATACATTTTTTCTTGACGTGATTTTGTTTGTGTTATATTCTGGTATTGATTTGAAACTGAAAATTACTCGGACTTTTCCAATGCAGAGTAATAGGATGGACATCGATTGCTTTTGATCTAAATATGCATTGACTAGGGTTGAGATATTTGTTTAGGGGCGTCATTTCAGCCAGGGGTGATCCGAACCAGACATCATTGGCTCTTGAAGGTAACGAATGCAATCATTGTTTTTAAATCCTTGTTTTTATGTAGTATCAATAATACTAGTTCACATTATTGAAAGCTTTATGTCTTTGTTTAATAAATGGAACGTTGAAATGAATTGTAGACCTTTTATTGGATATCTACGTTGTTTGCTCTTCGAGTTAGTCAAACCCTACATTGACTATACCTTAATGTATAGTCTAATTATTGTTCTAGCTTTTCTTTCACTTTAATAGTTTCACATGACTACTTCTTGATTATGAACCATTATTATCTTTCCAGGGCATGTATGCGCTTTATAATATATACAGATGTGAAAATACCCATATATATATATATACATACACATATATGTTGGTGCCATCTTATGATGTCTAGATTTGGTGCATTATACTATATATGGGTTTGTATCCATTACCGATAAATTACTATATAGACAACTAGAGACTACGTAGTTAGCATCATTTCCGAGTTTGTCATCACATTAATGTAGATGACAACTTATCCACAACAAGAACTCAAATTTTTCTTTCACATAATCTCATAAACAATGACCCATTTATCTTTTTATCTACCCAATTCCCTGATGATGATCATCTGGTACATATACGTTTACCCAACCAATTATCCTTGTGCCATACATGACCAGAAACCTCTGAATTAGTTAGTTTGCCAAGAAAATGAATGTTCTTCAATTTAAACATTTATTCTCTTGTCTAAACTAACGTAAGGGTTAGTTTACGTGTCTAATTGATAACGATGTGATTTTGTTCACTCAATCAATGTTGGAGTACCATCGGGTTTGAGGCTTGTCCAATACTCGATCCCTAACGTACAACTGTGCAACATCACTCAGTCCACTAACTCATAGTGGACTCACGAAAATAAATTTGTAACATGCCCACCTTTCTCGTATGAACTGAACTCAAATATGATACACTTGCTTCTTCGATAAGGTACAAATATGCGCTTTATATCAACAACATTTGTGATCATACCATTCTTTGACTTCGGCATTGGACACAACTTATTCATACATCATTTTGCCTTGGCCATGCTATCCATTGACCATATACTAGTATTCCACATTTTACAGCCAATTCTAATAGCTCATGTGACTTCATCAACTTTCTATGGGAAAACGGCCTCTGTTGATTTAACTCTATTTCCCTTCAAATTTTTTTTAGATGGACAAAAGTTGAATGAACGAGGCCGATAGACTTTTATCACCTGTATATGCCGAAGGGGTCAAAAATTTGCTCACACAAGCACGAAGCCATGCTGGTGGACGGGATCGCATTCGGTGTCCATGTTGTACATGCCTTAACAATCTGTGGCTACCAATATTTGAGGTGGAATCCCATTTTTTTATCAAAGGGATCAATCCAAATTACACCCAGTGGATATTTCATGGGGAGGAGGAGACAACATTGAACGTCAGTGACGATGATGCTGGTGATGAGGTTTTACTAGAAGATGATTATATTGATGACATGCAACATATGTTGGATGACATCTGGTCAGGCACCTTTGTTGATGTGCCTGAGGACAACACTGATGCGCCAAATTGGCCACCAATACCATCAGATTCACCACCACCTACTTTTGGGAAGCTACTGGAGGATGCCCGATGTCCTCTTTTTGACGGGTGTACTAAATTTACAAGGTTGTCCTTCATTGTCAAGTTATTACATATCAAGTCAGTGTTGCGGTCTTCCTTTCCTGATGCGCTTTTGCCACAATCATATGAGGAGTCAAAGTCTTTGGAGCTTGGGTTGGGATTCAATTACCACAAAATCCATGCATGCCCCAACGACTGCATCTTATTCTAGAAGGAAAATGCCGATCTTAATGAATACCCTGTATGTAAGGCTTCGAGGTGGATTCCAAATACACATGGATCACGCGTTATACCTCAAAAAGTGTTGTGCCATTTTCCGTTGAAACTGAGATTGCAACGTCTCTTTATGTCTGCGAAGATAGCAGGTGAAATGAGATGGCATAAAGACCAACGGGCGATAGAAGATACCATTATGAGACATCCGGCTGACTCTGAGTGTTGGCAGAAATTTGATGAACATCATAGTTGGTTCGCTTTGGATCCTCGCAATGTTAGGCTCGGACTAGCAAGTGACGGCTTCACTTCGTTCAACAACTTGGCTAAACCTTATAGCATTTGGCCTGTGATCCTTGTCTCATATAACTTGCCGCCATGGTCATGCATGAAAGACCAATTCTTTATAACATCTTTGATTATTCCAGGCCCAAGGTC
This sequence comes from Carya cathayensis, assembly GCA_011037825.1. Lineage (NCBI taxonomy): Eukaryota > Viridiplantae > Streptophyta > Magnoliopsida > Fagales > Juglandaceae > Carya > Carya cathayensis. The sequence continues at coordinate 2,297,144 of QGSO01000209.1, forward strand.
ACCAGGGAATGAGATCGATGTCTACTTGCAGCCGTTGCTCGATGAATTGCTTGAATTTTAGGAATATGGGGTACCTACATATGATGCCTCAACTAGGGAGACATTTAGGTTGCATGCTGCATTGTTGTGGACAATCAATGACTTTCCTGCATACAGTAATCTCTCTAGCTGGTCAACAAAGGGAAAATTAGCTTGCCCGTCTTGTAATGCCGACACAAACGCCAATTGGTTGAAATATGGCCGAAAACATTGTTATATGGGACACCGACGTTTCTTATCGCCAGATCACATGTGGAGAAGGAGAAAAGGGTTGTTCAATGGTAAAGAAGATCATCGCATGCCACCAAGGGATATAGGAGGATACGATATTCTAACTCAATTGCAAATGATTAGGGATGTAATGTTTGGCAAATCTCATAGGAAGAGAAAACGTACTGCTGAAGAGCTGAACTGGGCAAAGTGTAGCATATTCTTCACGTTACCTTATTGGTCAACACTTCGACTTCGACATAATTTAGATGCTATGCATATTGAAAAGAATATTGCCGAAAACATCTTATTCACTTTAATGAACACTTCAGGAAAAACTAAGGATAATACCAATTCAAGGCGTGACCTGGAGATATTGGGCTATAGAAAAGAATTACATTTGAGGCATGAAAGTGATCATGTAACAATGCCGAATGAACTGTACACATTTCATGGAGATGAAAGGAAAAAATTTTGTGAGTGGCTAGCCGGTATCAAATTTCCAGACGGGTTTTCTTCCAATATCTCGAGTTGTGTTTCTCTACGTGATTGCAAAATCACTGGGTTGAAATCCCATGACTGTCATGTTTTCCTTCAAAGACTACTCCTAATCGCTGCTAGGGGTTTTTTAAGAAGTGACATTGCCTTGGCTTTGACTGAACTTAGCACTTTTTTCAAAGAGTTGTGTGCTCGAACACTGGATGTGAATCGCCTATCCCAACTCCAAACTGATATTGTCACCATTCTATGCAAACTAGAGATGATATTCCCTCCCTCCTTTTTCGATATCATGATCCACCTAGCTGTCCATTTGCCTCGTGAGGCCATACTTGGGGGACCAGTACAATATAGGTGGATGTACCCATTTGGGAGATATCTCGGAAAATTCAAGCGGTATGTTAAGAATAAAGACCGACCGAAGGTTCAATAGCTGAGGTCTACATTCACACTGAATGTCTGACATTTTGCTCCATATACCTCCAAGATGTTGAGACGAAGTTCAATCGAGCGGACCGCAATATTGATGCTGATGAAGAGGAAACTATAGATGGATTCAAAATTTTTAACCGGAAAGTTCATACTTTGGGTATAGCTTCCAATGTGCAATTAGAAGATAAACGAGTTTACTGCAAAATATACTTACATTCAAATTTAACAAGTTTGATTATATATGCAACAATAACGTCTTGCCATTGTTGGTTTGCGATGCATGCACCAAATGTAGGGAACACTACGAGATATGTAAGGTGCAACACCCAAATTGCATTGATCGCATGCATTAAACTGACTTTCCAACTTGGTTCAAGCACCGTGTAAGTTCTATGAGATCCTTATCTACGTACAAACATTATAGATTTGATGACATGTTTTGGAATGAATGAATTTTATAATTTTGTGTACATTTTCAACAATTTTTTTTTTAGATCCAGGAACATCGTACCAAGAATCCACTTGATGTATCTGCTGATCTGTATGCGTTGGCTTGCGGGCCTGACCATTGGGTTGCATCATATGATGCTTGCATAATAAATGGAAAAAGGTTTCATACGAAACATCGTGAACTGCGTCGCCATACACAAAATTCTGGGGTGTTGGTAACTGGGGACGAGGCCCCAAATAACGCAGACTTTTACGGATGTCTTAAAAATATCATCGAGTTACGCTACATGGAGTGGCGTCGGGTGTACCTATTTGAATGTGATTGGTTTGACGTTGGTGATCGAAAACGAGGGGTGCGGGTAGATGACCATATGATTAGTGTGAATATGGACAGGACTTGGTATAAGGATGAACCATTCGTGTTGGCGAGTCAGGCTAATCAATGTTTCTACATAAGAGATTTTAAGGCGAAAGGGAATTGGGGTGTTGTGCAGAACTATACAAATAGAAATGTATATAACATTCCGTCCGTGTCGAGGGTTTTGGAAGATATTAATGATGGCAAGCCAAGTCCTAATGAGGCCGATCAAGAAAGTGAGTCATCAAATTATTATGAACCAGTTCAGTGCGATAATGCGGATCTAGTGTCAACTCCTCTGGATAGGCTTGATATACCACCTAGTCATATTGATGCACGAGAAGTCATGGATGTGGATGGTCAACGCATAGATGCATCGGGTTTATTAATGATGACATGACTACTTCTAGTTCTGGAGATGCGTATACTAAGGGGGAATATTCAGATGAGGAGGACCTATCCACAAACCAAGAGGATGTGTCAGATATATAATTACAGGACAGTACCAAATATTCATTAAGGTATATACAACATATTAAAACCATTACGTATGAAATACATTTTTTTATTTATTTTGTAAAACCATTACGTATAATTTATATATGCTAGGACTGAACTACTATGTGAGTAATATAACATTTATGTTTTCATATATTTATTTCCTCTAAATTTGTTTGCCTTCTAATGTGTTTCATATGACTCAAATTGCTCAAGTGAGGAGAAAACATTACTACGTAGCGTTAAGGCTGGAAATTCAAAGTTTGGGTAGGAATTGCTTTCTCATATCTCAACCAATTTATCATGCAATCCCATATTCAAGTTGGAGGCATGAGGAGCACTATAAATTATCAAGGTATATAATTTAGATCGTTAAGTTATTCCTTTCCAAATACACATGCTGATGAACAAACGGGTTAGGCTATGCATGAAGTAATTGAAAATGGTAGATAATTGATCTTATTTCTATTGTTGGCTGTGAGTTTGAGATTATTTTGTCGAATGGAATAGACGTTTATTACAATGATATTAACTCATACACACGCAGGTGACCGGGCGGGACCTAGTTCTAAAGGCGGAGGGAGACTCCGGGGTGGTCGTGCTAGGCGCCATGTACCGTACTCGGCTCGCCACAACCGACCACGGGGAGCAAAAATCTCCTCAGTGTACAGCCCTGAGCAGTGTAATCAAAATTCGTCGGATGACTCGACACAGCCCCCAAGTCCCCCACCACCAACCAACCCGATTCCCACACATGTGCCTATTCGGGAACCCTCACCACTGCAGGAACAATCGCCAGCTAGAGAGAGGCAATCTTGGAAGACTCCAGTATACCATGAACTGGTGTGTGTTTGTACAATATGAATGCGTTGACCTATTTATATGTGTGTATAAGTGTAAAGAGATTTTATAATGACATACACTAATCTAGTTCAAATTTTGATATATAGTTGCAGATGCCCCCACGGAGCCCCAAGTTACGCAGCAACAGAGAAAATGAAGTCATGGGCATGCTAGATGCATAGAGTTTGAGAAGGTGAGGAAGCACGGGAAAGTGCTTTTAAACATAAACGATGGTGAGACTGCCCCGTGTTGTGAACACGCTTCAATGGTCACAACACGAGTATCATGGATTGTAAAACAATAATGTGACATGAGTCATGCTCGCTGGACTGATGTCCCACAAGCCATGAAAGAGGAGCTCATTGACCACGTTCGGGTAAGTTATTGGGTTGATTAATTTCATCTTATGAGTTGAAAGTGGTTTATGTAGTATAACCGTCACATTAATACTAGTTCGCTCTGTCATTGTAGTCTGACTTCGTGTTCGACTGGGAACGAAAAAACCACCGATTGATGGTGGCAAAGGCACTTCGTAAGCGCTTCAACAGTTTCCATCACGATTTACACAAGATTTACGAATCCTTTGGAAGCCATGAAGAAGCGTTGGCTCATGGGACAAGCTTAGTGGACCCCCTTGTATGGGTCAAGTTGTGTGGTAGGTGGGGCAGCGATGCATTTAAGGTATATATGCTCTTTCTCAAATTAAACCATAAAATCTTCCATTTAATATGTCTACATATTGTCGTGGGAAAGACAAATAGTTATTATAGCTAACATGCCTGATGTGCATGGCAGAAAATATCAGCTCAAAACTAGGAGAACCGAAAGAAGCAAGCAATTAATCACACATCAGGACGCAAATCATTCGTCCGAATACTTGAGCAAAAGGTGAGTCAGATTCCTTCCAATAATAATTTCGATGGGCGTCTTGTGATATGATTATCTGACTGTTGGGTAGTGGTTAAAAGGAATGTTGTTGAGCTTAAAATGCACATGTGGTTGCCAATACTTTTCAAACCGGGGAAAATTGACTTCTTATATGTAATGCTCACAAATGTAGCGCGCGGAGAATGGAAATTTGGTTGACTTCTATAAGGAGACGCACTGGTCGAAGAACAAGAATAAGTTTGTGACAGATGCTACGGAAGATGCTTACGTGAGTAGTACACTTCGTAACCTGCGATCTATGTTTGTTTCTAATAATAATAAATGCGTACACAGCACATGCCTAGATTGTTAACCAATATTATTTTGCCTTTGTGCAGAAGGAGATGCAAGGTAGATTGGATGGCCTAGAGCCAGAGCAACGTTGTGATGAGGCAGCAGCGACTGTCTTTAGGGAGGTCCTTGGCCATCGACCTGGATATGCACGAGGACTGGGGGAGATGGTCATCCCTGAGTCCTCGCGACAACGTGACCAAGTTAAAATGCAATGCTACCAAAGTGAGATTGAAAGACACAAGAAAGATGCTGAACAACATAAGAAAGATACTGATGACTATAAGAGTAGGCTGGATCAAATGATTATAGAGATGCGGGCTCTTAGGGAGCATCAGCTTGTGACTGACAGAATGCTTCAAGAATTTTTTAAGGTTCATCCGTCATTCACTGAGTCATATTGACAGACTCATTGTAACGAGACCCCCGACCCATAGGGGGGGTCCTAGGTTTTTTTGGGTGGTTTTTTGGAAGTCGCCATGATAGCTGGGTAGTAATATATATAGATATGTTACTATATATATATATAGAAAAAGTTCTTGACTCAACTGTGGGGAGATAAGAAAGACTCAGACCGATGTCGTCTATTTTGAGGAGTTATTGAGCACATCGAGTGCTTCAGAATATCTGACAATCTGATACGAGGGTTCCGCTGCCTCTTTGCCATTCCAAACTCGAAAGGGATCAAGTACCAAGAGGTAAGGACTCTCTAAATACAAATCTTCAATTTGCCTTTTGACCACAACAACCATGGCTCAACTCCTTAATATGGAATTTAGTTACCATATATATTTGTGCTAGTATATTTGTTGGGCTAGCCCTTTTCTTAAACCTTCAAAAAAAATAGATTAAGACTTGTTAAATAGATAAGAAAAAAATAGATTGTGACAATTTATATAGATAAGAAACTGGTTTAATAGGCGCTTGTTATTGATGCGAATCTTTAATCACCTAAAGATTATGGTCACACCCATTAATAGGCATAGGCCAAGTATACAACAATTGACAAAAGTTAGGAGACTTGGCTAATGTGTGTGTGTGTTCGGGTGGTTACATTTTTTTTTTTTTTTGGTTTTTTGTTCCGGCCCGGGGGGGAGGAGGATGGGGGTGTATAGCGATTTGATTGTAATTCCTTATATGAATTCCCTCAAGAACTTTCATTTAAGTAATATCAATCCTTACAGAAAACGGTGGTCTCGATCTTCTAATCCTTGATCTGTCGATGATAATCTCTTTCATTTAAACAATAATGCGTAGCTGAAATAAATGTGACAAACAAGAGCACCTTCAACGATTTTGTCTAAAGTTATATATATATATATATAAACTGCAAGTCATTGAGTAGAGAAACTCACCCTGATTTTGAAAGAAATCTTTTACTAGTCTATCCATGATCTGATCTATATATAAGCCCACATAGATCATGAAGTACACAGACTGAAATCAAGTTAGGCTAGAGGCCATTCTATCTCTATTTATAATATATAGTACTGTATGGTATCATTCAATTAATAGATGCAACATCTGGTGTACCATGCATCAAGCAATAAAACGTGCAACATTATTGTAAACGGGCAGGCAACATTATGTCTCTTAAAATAAGAGATGCTTCTCAGATATATAACGTTCGCATGCATAATGTCTCCGAGTTTTCCTCATATATATAACCTATATTCCAACAATCCCACTACTGCATCTGCTTGTCTTTGCAATGTCAGATATTGACGAATGTGCACATCCAGAGCTCAATCATTGTTCGGACTCACGCTGCAAAAATACTGATGGCGGTCACCGTTGTACGGACACTAGGATGTTGATAATTATAGGTATGGCTTCCTTTTCAATCAATTTAGCTACAGTAGTACTGAATGTTTGTCAGAAAATATTAGGAGATATTCCTAGTTTGATCAAGTATTAATATTACTACGTAATCTTATCAATTTTTTTTAATTGATCTTATGAACCTTCTATATATTAATTTGGTTAAAAAAAGGCCCAAATAAAATTGTCAAATTCTCCTTCAGTACTACAAGTTAACTGAAAAGAAAAGAAAATTAAAGTGAGATTCAAAGAGTACTATGATGCTTAATGCGGATTGCAAAATAATATATGATAGATTTCATGGAGAGTAATTAATTACAAGTGATGTTCATGTAGTCTAAGTAGGATCGTAAGAATGTCCAAGCCAAAATTATACATACGTTCATACATAAATACATACATATATACATATACATATATATTTATGTGTGTGTGTGTGTGTGTGTGTGTGTTTTGAAAGGTATATATATATGTAGCTTTGAAAGGTGATCGAACACCTATCGATTATTTTACAGTTTTCAATCAAAAAAAAAATTTACGAGTGCTTCAGGTAAGAAGCTTTTACGAGGAATTGGTGTGAAATAATAGATGTTGCCATATATATTGTTTAAATACCCCAGGCCACGTGACACGCGTCTATTTGGAAAGCTTACGAACAAAAGCAGTGCCACGTGCGTACGTTTACCAACGAGTGAAAATGGAACTTATTAATAATGCTCCAAATTACTTATATTATTTTAGCTCATATTCGTTAATTAATGATCTTCCTGATCAATCGTGGACAGTATGTTCTTGAATGATATAATTAACAATACAGTTGAATGAAATTATATTGATCAATAGAAAAAGATATATATATATATATATATATATGAAGAAGATTAGAAATAAGAAATGATCATAGAGTAATTAATTGAGGCGGTTTGATTTTAGAGCTAGCCCTATATACATATATATTATACGTACGTAAAGTTCAATAATAAGGATTTACTTTTATTATCTTGACTTGTAATTTTCTGTAAGAGAAAATACACATTTATAGGAAGGCCAGGAACCAAAATCTCAACTTCTTGTCTAGGAGCTAAATGGGTTTGAGAAAAACAATCTGTGATCTCATTAAAATTTGAACCATGTCTGAAAAGGGTGCCATTAGCCATGCCGTTACATTTTTCCTTTCTAATTTTGGGAAAATAGGATGAAAAAGGCCCGATCTTCTTGACGTGGAATGAAATCTAGTGATGAACGGATCTTAGCTAAACTTGTACACTTTTCTATTGATGTTGAGATGTTTAATCAAGAAAAGATGATTACGTAAAGCATTTATATGTGTTTCAGGTGGATGAGGTAATTGGATTGGACCTTTGAGAAGAAGGGGTTCTATTTGAAAGGTAAGATCTTTTCGAGCATTCTCTAATAGAATATGGTGTGAATTTATGGGTTGGCACAAATATGTGCATGGCTAGCTTTACATATGACGATTTTCAAAACTGAAATGCTCCTAAAATAACGGAGATTGCAATCTATTAGCATGAGAGTCTGAAATGACAGATCAATACCATGGGTACATCTAATTATAGAGGGTTCAAGCTGAGATGCTGGAGTTTTCGGTTTCATGTCATTGGATGTGCAATAAATTCCCATTCTTCTGTGGTGAAATGATTGAGAAAATGAAACAGCAATTCATGTAGTAGACTTGCAGTTAACTACATTTTTGTGATTAGGAAAAGGAATTAGAATTAATGGTTATGATGTCCGAGACCTAGAATTAATGGTTAGCACATTCTTACAATCACATCAAACACATATTGTATACGTGCAACCTTATCAATGTTACCTAAACCATTCCATGACTTAAATTTGCCACATTTAATAAAGTAAAGAGTATGCAGAAGAAAAGGAAAGAAAGAAAGAAAGTAAAGAATAGCTAGATAAATTACCTCTCCAGAAAGTGGTCCATTGTTCCTGATATTCACATCTTCAACTCCATTGGAAGCAACCTTCACAAATTATAGAACAAGATATTTTTCAAGCGGGCCGGGGGGAGTGGGAGAATAAGTAAAAAAATAGAATTAAGTTTTTCAAAGGTATGAAGAGTGCAACCATCACCTTGCCCTCCTTCCACTTGATTTCTAAACCAGTTATCTTAGTTGCTTCCTCAACCATGAGAGAATGTTAATTTCTTTGTCAGCTTTGGATCTTCAAAGTAAGGATTTTCGTTCATATTCTGAAAAGTAGGAGTCCAAAATTCAACATTCATGCATTATAATTCCTCATTAAGAAACTATTAGACTGTAGAAGCGAAATATATGATAAACAGAATCGGCACAGAATAAACAACAGACATTTCTATACCAGCACCTCAAAAGAATAGGGAAAATGATAAGGTCAGCTAAGCAAATGTAATTGAGTACCCAGACTTCACATTAAGTTTGAAATCCTCCACATTATTAGAGTCTATGTACTTGAAGAGTTTAATCAAGTATTAAATGAAGGAAAATAAATAAATTGTAAGAGCAATTACTCCAAAGGTGCTGCTTCACAATTAGTATCCAACATTGGTCTTAAGTGGCCTGAAAATTAAAAAACTGAATCTCTTAAATTAAAAAAATTTAATTTAAAAATTATAGGACCAAATAACTAGTTGATGTCAGAATGATCTTTCCAATTAACAAAATTTCAAATCATGCACCAAACCTTCTAGTCTTCCTCACTCAAGAGATCACAAAGTGCAGGGTGGCACAGGAACTGCATAGACTAAAAGTTTGCAAGTCATTAGTAAATGCAGTTAGTATTGAAGTGAATTGATACACATTTTTTTAAACGAGTTGTTACACATCACAAGAGCTGGAACTTCATTAATTCAATAAATTCAAAATATTTTGAGGACGGATATATTTATGTTTCCATCATATTCAGGTTGCACTTCACTCTTGGGGTACAGGTGGCGGTGCACAGAGAATTGTCTCATTATGCACCTTTTTGAGATATGCATCTGGAAAGGGGCCTGATTGAAAAGTTGACTGCTTTAAAGGGATTTAAAGCGTATAAATGCAACCTATGGGGGTAGATCTTCCTACTATTGAGCAATTGTTTTTATTCGACCATGGAGCAATTATGGGGCCGGGATGCACTTAATACAAAGTCTAAGGTAAGATATCAAAATTGATCTTTTGATAAGTAAGGAAATATTTTCTTCTTATAAATTGTTAGTTTTGAGGATTCTCAAGTAAACTAGTTCTAATATTTTGATGGGGTTTCACTGTTTTCATGATCAGCGAAAATACGGATGTACTGACTTAATGCAATAGATCAGGAGAGTTCATGATCATAGGGGTGATATGGCCATTCAAGCTGCTTGGGCAAGCAAGCTCATAACGTCAGTTTTCTGTGTTCGCCACCTTTGTTGATCAAAGGCAAATTCCCAAAGAAAAAACTGTCGATGAAAAGTCTGATCTAGTGATAATAGAGTGTTCAAATCAAATATATAATAGTGATGACTAGATATGATGTAATTAATAGCTCAGCTTGTTTGGATATCTGATTTGTATTTGTGCACCACCCAGTGATAGTTGATATATGAGTTTTGTTGAATTGAATCAATTATGAAATTGTTGAATTAAATAGATATGGAAATGTTGATGAAATGTAGATATGAAATGTCAATCAGGTACAATTGCATGAATGAGACCCATTATTCTTATTGGGTCATGCCATACCTAGTAAGAATAATGGGTCATAAAAATTCGATTTTTATGTTTTCGCAGCGATTGAAAACTCGCCGTCAAAAAATTTTAAAAACCATGAAATCCAAAGCAATGTGGTGCAATATTGATTTAGCAGCGATTTTTTTATCGCTGCTAAATTAATTAACAACGAAACACAGAATGCCAGCGATTCAAATATCGCTGCCATAAAATATCCCAGCGAGTTCCTAATCGCTGGGAAAGAAATCTAAAACCAGAAATTACTATCCCAGCGATTCAGAAGTCGCTGGCATCTTCTATGGCCGTGATTTTTAACACGTTGGGAAATATGTTTTAAAACATAAAAACCATATGCCAGCGTTTTAGAAATCGCAGCCATAGAATATGCTAGCGACTTCTGAATCGCTGCCAAAAGAATTTTTGTTTTTAAATTTCTATCCCAGCGATTAATAACTCGCTGGCATATCATATGGTCGCGATTTTTAAATCGCTGGGAAATATGTTTACAAAGAGAAAATTATATACCAGCGTTTGATAAATCGCGGCCATATAATATGCCAACGAGTTGTTAATCGCTGCCAAAAGAATTTTGGTTTTAAAATTTCTATCCCAGCGATTAATAACTCGCTAGCATATTCTATGGCCGCGATTTTTAAATCGCTGGGAAATATGTTTACAAACAGAAAATTATATACCAGCATTTGATAAATCGTGGCCATATAATATGCCAGCGAATTGTTAATCGCTGGGATAGAAATCTTAGAAGAAAAATTTTTTAGGCAGCGATTCAAAACTCGCTGGCATAGCTTATAGCTGTGATTTCTAAAACGCTGGCATGTGGATCCACAGAACCAAAGATATTTCCCAGCGATTCTATAATCGCTGGTAAATGATTTGGCAGCGATTTAATTGTCGTTGCCAAATAATATTCAGTTTTTGAATTTCTATGCCAGCGAATCCAAAATCGCTGCGAAATGTACGATTTTTCGCGGCGATTTTTAATTTCCGCCGTAGTATATTGGAAATGGCTGAATAATACCAGCGATTCAGCAGCGAGTTAGAAATCGCTGCTATATACATATGGCGGGGATTTTTGGGCATTTACCAGCGATTTATAATCGCCGGGAAAAGTTCAATCTGTTGTAGTCATAAACTGTGATTTAATTGGGTAATATTTTCTCAATACACAACATATTTGTGATATTTTATTTTATTTTTTTCTTTTAATTTGACATTTCTTTACTTGTTATTTTCTTTCTGTGTATATGCACTTAAAATATTGAGTCATTCTTTGTCTTTACAGCCTTCCATATGAGAATGATTCGGAAGCTGTGTACGCAGCATGGATGACATCTCTTCATTTTAAAACCATAGAAACCTGGGAGACAAATATTATTTTGGACGGTTTTTAATTGTGGGAACATGGAAGACTTGGAAGATTGAGAAAAGCACATGGGACAAAAATCAAATGGGACCACCAATTGAAGACCATGAAGAATAGAATTGAAATCATGCGGACCCATGCATTAAGTAAAAGAAAAGAAGTCACATGGCAATCTCTTTGAAGCATCGCAGGTAGCAAACGGCAGCAGCTGGAACGGGTAACTGCAGTGGCATTTTTTTGGAGGAAAATAGAAAGGAAAGAGTAGGACGCTGGATGAACCGAATGGGAAAAATGCAGATTAGCTTTTTGGGAATACCCAACTGACTGGTGGGTTGGACGGAAAGAACTAGGAGGCAAAACGGTAACACAGGGAGAGACAGCTGGATATATTTCTTTTTTGGGGTTGAGCGATACATGTAGCAGCTGGTCTGAGTTTCAAGGGAGAGAGGTAACGTGAAGGGGGAAAAGAGGAGTTTCTATTTTTGTGCTTCTTCTTTTCCGTTCAGGCAAGAGAGGAGAACGGATGAGCATTTTTATTCTAAAGGAGAGAGACGAAACCAAGAGCTGGCTGAGTGCTCTGTTTTGAGAGAAAAAATAGAGAACCAGTGGAGATTTTTTGGTCTGGGCGAGAGACAAACGGAAGAGGGTAGGAACGTTGCAAGAGATTTTTTGTTTTTCTTTTCTTCTGTGGATTTCAACTGAACGGAGACGTGAAGAGCTGGAAAATAAACGAGTGGTGAAGGGAAGCAGCAGGAGACTGGTTTCGTTCGGGTCATGAGGAGTTGGAGTTTTTTCATTGTTTCTTGGGGAGACGGAAGCCAAGGAGAGGCTGGTTTTTGGTAAGAGGAGAAACGAAAAAAAAAAAAGAAAAGAAAAGAAAGAGAAAGAAAGAGGAAGACAGAAGCTGGAACGTGAGTGGCTTTGACGGAGAGTTTTATTCTTTTTTCTTTAGAGCGAGACGCACGGGAGTTTTTTGGACTATATTTTTCTTTCACTTTTGTTCTCTTGTCTAGATTGTTTTTCAGTATTATTTTGTGTTTTATTTTAATTTTATCATGGAAGATATTCATTTGATTTCCATGGCTCTTTTGATGAATATGATTGGTTAAATTTTCGTACTAAAGTTAGAGGTGAAATCTAATGATTTATATATTATTTCATATCATCGATAAAATTTATATTATGAGTTTGATCGATTGAATGGTTTTATTATTGGATATTTTGATTATCTATATATTTCTCTTGATTTATTGTAATTTTCGAATACGGTGAATGCTTAAAAAGATCTCTGTGATCTTCAACTGAGTTTGTGAATGTTTTAACCATCAATCGTTTATGCATAATTATTAGTGACTATTTTTCTTGACCTCAAATGCTAAATCATGCAATTAAACAGAATCATTATTCTAGTTTAATTGAAGTAAATCGATCAGAAACAATATTTTAAATTATTAGACGGATCCTCGAAACCTTAGTAATTTTCTATATCGATTTATTTTGTCATTTTATTTTTATTCTGTTACTTTAAAAATCTCCATCTCAGTAATTTTCTTGTCTAGTTGATAGCACGTTCATTTTAGTAATTTATTTTCTTCGTTGGAGTTTATTTTTGTCATCACATAAGTTAATCCTTATGCATTCGATCATGTTAGGTACTACAACACCTATATACTTGCAGGTAAAATTGTACTAAATTTTTTGTTCACTAGTTTGAGTCAAAGTTTAGGCGCAACAAATTTTTGACGCCGTTGCTAGGATTGCAACGTGTGATAAGATTTTTTTAAGAAAAAGAAAAAAAAATTAGTAATCTTTTGCTAACTTTCTCTTATTTTTACAGGTACGATTTTTGTTATTTTGTTGGGAAAGGGATCAAGTAGCATTGCCTTTACATTCATATTATTTGGTAATCTCGTTCCATTTTTATTTTTTATTTTCTTGCTTGTTTTGCATTTAGTTTTTATAATAGAAGACTTTAGGTGGTGCACGCATTAATTAGTTTTGAAACTTGTCCATATCTTTTAGTCTTTTTGAATGTGCCTGAACCTTTATGATGAATGATCTCATGGCAACGGGATCAATTTGGTTAATTGAGAAAAGAGAAAATTGTTTTAAAAGAATTGGTTGATAGGTTGTCTGGTGATTCCAAAAATTCTCATTCTAATACCATGGCTGACAATTATAGTATTCATGATGAATTTGAAAATGAGGATGCACAAAATAATCCACCAATGATAACTTAGCGTGAGTATTTGCAACCAACAAGGACAAATACTCCATCTTGCATAATTTATCCTACAAATATGAGGAATTTTGATTTAAAACCGGGAGTAATTCAATTACTTCCCAAGTTTCATGGCTTAGACCCAGAAAGTCCTTATTTACATCTGAAAGAATTTGAAGAGGTTTGTGCAACTTTACAAAACCAAACTGTCAATGATGATATTGTTAGATTGAAGTTGTTTCCATTCTCTTTGAAAGAGAAATTTAAAAATTGGCTGAATTCGTTGAGACCAAAATCTATTAGTACATGACAAGAAATGCAAAGAAAATTTTTTAAAAAGTTTTTTCCTACTCACAGGACCAACACTCTTCGCAGAAAACATTATGAATTTTTCTCAAAAAGAACATGAAACATTTTTTTAGTGTTGGGGGAGTTTTAAAGAATTATTGCTAACTTGCCCACATCATGGCTATGAAACTTGGCGCACCATTAGTCTTTTCTATGAAAGTTTAACATCTCAAATGCACTAGTTTGTAGAAATGATGTGTAATGGTGAATTTTTAAAGAAAGATCCTGATGATGCTTGGGACTAGTTTGACCAATTGGGGGAAAATGCTCAATCTTGAGACAACACAGATCGTTCTAATCGGTCAAATAAGCCCAAGCTCAATGCAATATCTCAAGAGGGTATGTATGTCCTTAAAGGAAATGATGATGTGAATACTAAGATAACAAGTTTTATAAGAAAAGTCGAGATCATGGAACTTAGGAAGGTAAATTTGGCTAAGGTCATTGAAAAAGAAGAAGAGAATTGTAGCATATGTGAGATTAGTGGACACCTAACTCAGGATTGTCCAACAATCCCCGCTTTTAAAGAGGTGTTGCACGAACAAACAAATTCCATGAATTATTAGAGGAGACCATTTTTTCCCCTTATTCGGAAACATATCATCCTGGTTGGAGAAATCACCCCAACTTTAGTTGGAGGAACGATTCCAATTCAAATCAAAATCCTCAAGGGCCTTCTTCTTCTACTCCTTATGTGCCTCCACATAAGAAAACCCTTGAGATGACATTACAAACTTTTATGTAGGGGCAAGCCAATATTAACACTTAGACAATGCAGGCCATTAATGAGATGAGAAGTTCTATCAGCGACTTGATCTCCGCATTGCACACTCAAAAAAATGGTAAATTTACTGTTCAACCTCTGCCGAATCCAAAAGGGAAATTTGAGGTAAGAAATTCAAATTCTTCTGATTCAAAATTTGAACATGCCAAGTCCATCACCACTTTACGCAATTGAAAAATAATTGATAAAAGTGTTTCAATACAAGTTGGTGAAACCAACAATTCTTCAAATTTCAAGAGTGATGATGAACTTGACAAGGTTGAGTTAGATATGCCTGTGAAAACCTCAATACCTGCCTCTTTTCCCCAAAGGTTGCAACCTTCTCACAAATTGGTTCAAAATGCTGATATTCTTGAGATTTTCAAACAAGTGAAAATTAACATTCCTTTGTTGAATGCGATAAAACAGATTCCATCTTACGCTAAATTTTTTAAAGATCTGTGTACAGTGAAGCGTACGATGAAAGTGCAAAAGAGGGCTTTTATCAAAGAACAGGTAAGCGCCATCCTTCAAAATAATTCTCCTCCAAAGTATAAAGATCCAGGTTGTCCAACAATTTCTTGTGTGATTAGAAATTTTAAAATTGAGAAAGCCTTACTTGACCTTGGTGCTGTTAACCTCCTACCTTACTTGGTATATGAGCAATTGGGTCTTGGTGAACTTAAACCCACCAGGGTAACACTCTAACTTGCTGACCGTTCAATAAAAATACCGAGAGAGATAGTTGAGGATGTGTTAATGCAAGTAGGCAAATTTTATTTCACAGTGGATTTCATTGTTTTGGACACTGAACTTGTCTTTGATGTTTGCACTCAAATTCCTATAATTTTGGGTAGGCCATTCCTTACAACCTCAAATGCTTTAATAAATTGTAGGAGTGGTGTGATGACTCGCTTTTACATGTATTTTCACTGAAGGAATGTTTTTAGTTTAATTAATATATTGGTTTATTTATTTTAAATTAATCTATTTTAATTGGTTTTTATTTTATTTGATGTGGTGTTTAATTTATTTTAGTCGTTTTATATTTTTAATATCGTTTTCGACGGATCAATTTTTGGATCCCGGAAGTGAGGATTGTACCTCATTTCTTTTATTTTCTCTTTTCTTTTTCCCTTTTCCTTTTTCTTTTTCTTCTTTTTCTTCCTTTTTCTTTCTTCTTCTTTTCCTTTTCTTCTTCTTTCTTCTTCCTTCTCTCCCGCGCGCAGCAGCCCTTCTCTTTTCCCCTTACCGCCACTGCCTCTTCGGCCGCCCTTTGCGCCGCCGTCCGGTGGCTGTGTTATACACCACCCCCACCATTCTCTTCCCCTCCCACCAGAGTTCATCCTCACCAATTTTCAGAGCCATCGGACCAGCCTGTCACCAGTTTTCTCGCCTGTCACCAGTTCATCCTCACCAATTGCGCCGTCTGGTGGCTGTTTTCTCGCCTGTCACCAGTTTCTTTCTCCGCCCAGAACTGCCGCTCGCCGGCGGCGTGGCCTACACCACCCACCCAGTTTTCTTCCCCTCTCACCGGTGAACATCCCCACCAAGTTTCACCTCCATCCGAGCCACCGTTAGCCACCACGAGCTCCTCCAAGCCACACGGTTTTTCACCGTTTTCGGCGCCGTCGCACCACCTTCGGCCACCATCTCTTCACAGCTTCTTCCCCTACCTCTTGCCGTCCTAACCCACCTAATTTCGGCCCCGATCCGTTGCCAGAGCAGCTCCCACAAGCTCAACTCCGTTCAGCCCCTTTTTGGCCTTCGACCGTCGTTTCCACAGCCACCCACGGCCAAAGCTCACTTCCTTTAGCTTCATAAATATCTCAAGACCTTTCACTGTCAATTTCGTGCCTTGGTTTGTCCCCGTTCGAAAGTGGGTAATTTATTACCCACGGCCACAGTGTAAAATACACTATTACGTTGCTTTTCCTCTGTCGTTTGCAATGCTGCGAGCTTTCGAAAAATACCTTTTAGCGCTGTAAGTATTTTCCAAACTCTACTTTTAGATTTAAATATATTTTGCTCTTACAATTAATTATTGGACTGGTTGGTTGATTCCGGACTGAGTCCGAGGAGTTCGGGGGTCGGATGGATTGAGGACGGAGTTGTTTGATTGATGTTGATATTTGTTTGAGATAATTGTGCCTTGATGTTTGCATTGTATAGTGCTCACATTTTCATGCTTAAAAAGGGAAAATCGGATTTTCGTGTAATTGCATGCATGTACATGTGTTTGTGAATGAAAACTGGGCATGTAAGCGAGAACTGATTTTTGGTATATGTGAACGATTGGTTTGACTAGCTTGAGTCAAAGGCACGCGTAGGGATGGTGGTAAGCAGGGATGGTGGTAGAGTCCCGCCTGCGATTCCCGCCTACGGTGCACGACGAGTAGGGATGGTGGTAGAGGTGCACAACGTGTAGGGATGGTGGTAGAGTCCCGCCTGCGATTCCCGCCTATGGTGCACGACTTGTAGGGATGGTGGTAGAGTCCCGCCTGCGATTCCCGCCTACGGTGCACAACGCGTAGGGATGGTGATAAGCAGGGATGGTGGTAGAGTCCCGCCTGCGATTCCCGCCTACGGTGCACGACGTGTAAGGATGGTGGTAAGCAGTGATGGTGGTAGAGTCCCGCCTACAGTGCTCTGATGTTGGTTAATGGGCCATTTTCTAGAAAAATGGCGAGACTGGTTTTTGGGCCATTATCTGGAATAATGGCAAGGATATGATTAAAGGAAATGCTTTTGGGCCAAATGGGATTTTGGCATGCGTGGAAAATGTTGTTTTATGGGACATGTGCGTTGTTTTCTTTCATGCATATTGTTTGAGTTATAATATGTTTTTATCTAGTGGTATTTGGATTTTACTTACCCGCGGCACCATTTTTGGTACCGTAGATTTTGGTGCAAAGATCGAGGAAGAGGAGACTGAGCCTGAGGATGCGGCTCCGCCGGAGTTTTGAGTTGGAGTCTATGCTTTGGAGTTGGCTTTGAAACAATATTGTATTTGTAATATTTTATTATGTATGATTTGAACTGCTTTGTATTAAGTTATGAAAAATTCTGGTACTTAGTTATATGTCTTTGCTATCCGTTGCGTGTCTCTTCGTGCACTTCTGTTGCTTACACACACTTGGCACTCGTCGTTAGGATGGGGACCCGTGTTGTCACCATCCGGACGTCTCGATTTCCCCGTGTCCGTGCGTGGGGATTTGGGAGCGTCACAAGTGGTGTGATGATAATTTCTTTTGGCAACATGACTTTAGAGTTGAATATTTTCAATATTTGTAAACAACCTGGCTATGATGATGATGTGCATGAAGTAAATTTGATCCAAACTCTTGTTCAAAATAAATTTGATTTGTCAATTTCTTCTTACACTCTTGAGGTGTGTTTGGTTCATGGTAAAAACTTTGATGATGGTTCTATGCTTGCATCTATGAATTTTTTGCTAGAATCTACTCCTATAATGGACGCTGATAAATAGAGGGCACGTTTTGAGGAATTGCCACCTCGTGATGTCGTGCCCCTCCCCTTAAGTGTGCAAGCACCAAAACTTGACTTGAAACCTCTACCTGCTGATCTCAAATATGTTTTTTTAGGCCAAACAGATACATTACCAGTGGTCATCTCATCAAAACTGAATGAAATTTAGAAGAGAAAATTAATTGGGGTTCTCATTAAATACAAAGAGGCAATAGGATGGACCATAGTTGATATTAAAGGTATTAGTCCTTTAATTTGTACTCACATATCTAGGGGACAATGCTAAGCCATCTAGAGAGATCTAGCGAAGACCAAACCCCAACATGAAAGAGGTTGTCAGAGCAGAGGTGTTAAAACTTCTAGATGTAGGGATCATTTACCCTATTTCTGACAGCAAATGAGTTAGTCCTACGCAAGTGGTACTTAAGAAATCTGGTGTGACTATAGTTAAGAATGTTGATAATGAATTGATCCCAACTAGAGTTACTACTGGTTGGTGTACGTGCATTGGCTACAGAAAACTAAATTTTGTCACTAGGAATGATCATTTTCCATTGCCATTCATGGATCAAATCATTGAACATGTAGCGGGCCATAAATTTTATTACTTCCTAGATGGTTATTCTAGATATAACCAAATTGAGATTCCTCTTGAGGACCAAGAAAAGACCACTTTTACATGTCCATTTGGTACCTTTGCATATCGAAGAATGCCATTCGGACTTTGTAATGCTCCTGCTACATTTCAAAGATGTATGATTAGTATATTCGATAACATGGTAGAGCGTTTCGTTAAAATATTCATGGATGATTTTTCTATTTTTGGTGATTCATTTGATGAATGTTTGACTTATTTGAAAAAATTGTTGATTAGATGTAAAGAAAAGAATTTGATTTTAAACTAGGAAAAGTGTCATTTTATGGTCACTCAAGGGATTGTCCTTGGTCACATTGTCTCTTCTCAAGGTATTGAAGTGGACAAACCCAAGATTGAATTAATTTCTAATTTGCCCACCCCAAATAACATCAGAGATATTAGAACTTTTCTAGGTCATGCAGGTTTTTACAGGAGATTCATTAAAGACTTCAGCACAATTTCTAGACCTTTGTGCAATTTATTGTCAAAGGAAAATTCTTTTGTATGAACTAATGATTGTGAGTTAGCTTTTACAAAGCTAAAAGGTATGTTGATTTCAGCCCAATTATGCAATCACCTGATTGGAATTTACCATTTGAAATTATGTGTGATGCTAGTGATTATGCTGTTTGAGTTGTGTTGGGCCAACATAAGGACAAAAAGCATTGTGTGGTTTATTATGCAAGTAGAATTTTAAATAGTGCTCAAATGAATTATTCAACAACTGAAAAAGAGCTACTTGCAGTAATTTTTGCACTTGACAAATTTCGTTCTTATTTGATTGGGTCTCAAATTGTCATTTTTACTAATCATGCTGCATTGAAATACCTTTTAGCGAAAAAAGATGCAAAGCCCAGCTTACTTAGATGAATCCTTTTGTTGCAAGAATTTGACTTGATAATTAAAGGTAAAAAAAAAGTTGAGAATATTATTGCTGATCATTTGTCTAGACTTGTTCTTTCAAATTCCATAGAGACAGTTCTAGAGAAACATTCTCAGATGAGCAACTTTTTGGTATATCTCAATTGCCTTGGTATGCTGACATTGTTAATTTTCTTGCTATAGGTGAAATTCCTCACATTTGGACTCAACAAGACAAGAGGAAATTTTTTGTAGAGGTAAAAAAATTATTTTGGGATGATCCATATTTGTTTAAATATTTCCTGGATCAAATAATTAGGCGATGTGTTCCTGATAGTGAATTTCAAAGTATGATGTCTTTTTGTCACCCTGGGCATGTGGTGGCCATTTTTCTAGAAAGAAAGTAGCTTTTAAAATTTTACAATGTGGTTTTTATTGGCCTACCATTTTCAAGGACACCCATAAATTTTGTAATACTTGTGAACGTTGTCAAGAATTGGGAGGGATAACCGCCGAAATATGATGCCATTAAACCCAATTTTGGTTGTTGAAATATTTGATTATTGGGGCATCGATTTCATGGGACCATTCCCAGTTTCTTTTGGCAATCTCTTCATTTTGGTAGCTGTTGATTATGTGTCCAAATGGATCGAGCCCGTTCCATGCAAGAAAAATGATCACAAAATTGTGCTGAAATTTTTGAAAGAAAATATTTTATCAAGGTTTGGAACACCTCGAGCCATTATCAGTGATGGGGTTAAACATTTTTGCAATGAGTGTAACAGCCCACTAGAAATTAAATGGTGGAATTTCTATAGACTTTAGGAGTCTCGTGAAAACTCCGTAAATTTTCACGAATCGACTAATCACATAAGTTTTAGTCTATCAACATAGTTAGTGTTATCACTCACTGTGGTGCCAGAAATGCGATTTTAATTGTTTGAAATAGTTAGAAGTGTCAAAATATCTTATGGTCTGTGCCACTAGACTCAGTTGAATATTTAGGATTTGGCCCAATCACTTATTTTCATAATTTCGGACGAAACGCCTGTTTGAAACTGTAAATTTATTTATAGGGGCATTTCGGGGTTGAGTTTTCGTAAACGGCTTTTACTGTAAGTTAATATGAATATTTAGGATTTTTCAGTACTAAGTTTATTACACTTTTTTTTGGAGTGAATAGTAACCTCGATAAGCGTACTAAGTGCAGTGTTTTCAAAATCACAGTGTGGAATGTCCAAATTAGGTTAGATTTATTTGGACACTTGGCAAGATCTTATCCACATATAGTAAATAGTATTAGATACTTGGCACAAAGAAGAACCATTAGAAGGATTTGTGAAGGAAATCAAGGTGTAAGATCATGCCACCTAAGCAAAACCTTTTTCATCTGATCAACCAAATTGAGCCAGATCAAAGAGGGTTTCAACCCTAGTGAAACTCTAAATGATTGGAATCCAATTGAAACCCCAAAAACTTGGTTGAAACCGAAACCCTAAACGGTTACCCCAAACCCTAAAGTTGGCCTTCAAACCCTTTTCGATCCAATTTCTAGCATTGTGTTTAATCACTTGATTAAATTACTTTCATATGCTATTAATTTCTCAAATTCTTGTTATGACATCATTATCCAACCTTTTAAACCTTTGAAATTTGATTGGGCCAAGAAAATTTTGATTTGAGCTTGATAGCATCTCAAACCCTAACCAAACCCCATTTAAACCCCAAATTGAAGCCCACTTGGTTGAGGCCCACCAAGGCCCACGAATTTGGCCACCTTGGCAAGGCTTCTTGGATATGTTTCCTCCTCCACATGGCAGACCATCCACTGCCCTTGACTGCACCCAACAGTGCCTTGAAACCTTCATACCTCACAGCTTCTGCAAGCAATCATTTCCCTCTTTATTCTCCACTTTATGTCACATAGCTACCTCCAATCAATGGTCTTTCAAGTCCATATCTTCCCCCTCCAGAAGTATAGAATCGTGCAAGATACACTTCTTTACCTTTAGTCACTTCTTCACCCCATTCTTAGAGAGAAACCCAATAGAGCTCTGTCGGGCAGATTTATGGGTCTTTTTGTGTGGAGCTTTTTGACGCTTTTTAGTATTTTCACAAGATTAATCATTCATAAAAGTTGTTCCTCTTTGAGTATAGTTTCTGTAGATATATTATTTGTGTCATTCCATGGTCATTTGGTCAATCAAATGTATTTTTAACCATGGAAAGGTCATTCTGGGCGTGAATCTGGAGAGTATGTTATGTTTTGGAGCTTTTGACTAAGCTAATGGACATATCTTGGTCTGAAAATTTTATGGAGTGTTTTTAGCATGTTTTTAAGATTTTTTATTGAGGTTTTGTTGCATGACTAAAGCTTTTGATGATAGATTTTCTTAGATCTAGAAACTTGAAAACTGGAAGTGGCAAAACAGTTTTTATTTGGAGAAAGTTTGAATATTTCGAGATTTGATCTTACTCTAAAGGCTTTGATATTTTTATATGATGATCTAAGTCTCTTATTTTCATGTTAGGATGTTATTTTGAAAATATTTAGTATTAGTTTCAAAGATATGATTTTTCTATACAAGAGAATTTTGGTTAGGCCTAAGATTTGATGTTTTTGAATTAGATCCATGTTTTATTGATTTTTAGCCATGTGATTTTAAGTTTTATGGTTGGATCCTATTTAAGACACATTCTTAAACCATGTAATGCTTTATTCCAAAGATCTCACCTTCTTAAGCCAGTGATCAAGAGATTTATCAAAGCTAGTTGAGGAAAAAGTTTCTGTTTTTTGACTAAGTGTAAAACCAAAAACTCCAAGTGTTATTTTGTGATTTTGGTGCCTTTTGTTTGATGATTTAAAATATGATTGATCTTAGGATGATGTTATGCTTATGTTAGAAGTAAGATTTGATTTTTGGAATTCTTGGAAATGTTTTCATTTAAGGTCAAAACTTGTGATTCAAGTGTTTGGATCTTTTTACAAAAAATGTTTGGTGTTGATTATTATCTTTTTCTAAATGGATGTTTTAAGCATGGTTTTAAACTTAGGATAGGAAGATCCTTGTTGCAAAACTTTGGGTTAAGAATAAGTTTTGAAGTTGGAAGGAATTGCAACAAAAATAAAGAGAAATGGTCTATGGATGTTTCGGCCATAGTGTGTTTTCCATAGTTGTATTTTGTTTCAAATTTTTCTAAGTTAATATTTGAGTTTAGGACAAAATTTGCATGAGGAATGTAAATTTTGAAAATTTTTGGAGTTAGGATGTGAAATCCTTAAGTTAGGGGTAAAATGGTCATTTTTTCACATGTAGAGGGTAAAATGATAATTTTACTCTAAATTAGCTTGTTTTCATGTTTCTAAGTGTTAGTAATTAAATTTCTAACTTTTAGAATACTCTCTTACAGTTCCTCGTGTTTCGCCCTTTATTCTCGTAGAACGCGACGATCGAGGTAAGTTGGCTTCTAACTTACTATCAATTTACTGTGTATGTATGATGGGTAAGGGAACTACAATTTATGTATATATGTTATCATATATGTCATGCCTTGCCACGTCATTACATGCTTATCTGTTATGCATGATTTATTCTGTCATGAATATTTATCTATTACACAATCTATTTTGTCATGTATTGCTATATGTTATAAGTATGCCAAGTTAAGTATGATATCTATTACATGTATGTCAAGTCATTTAATATTCATTGTTGCAAGTATGTCATGTTAAATATATTGTCTATTACATGTTATACCATGTTACGAAATGTTTCTATCTCAAGTAAGCCATGTCTTTTGAGTTACGTTCAAGTTAGTTATATCTAGGATACTCGTGATGTAATCATTATGATTGTCCGAGCATCTCCACTTTTAATTCACACGAGGTACTTTTGGCAAAATCATTTTGATTGTCAAAATGTCGTTCAAGTTCAGTTTTGCAGATACTCCTAGCGTAATCATTTTGATTATTAGGATATCTTATTTAAAATACTCATGATGGAATCATTCTGATTATCAGAGTATTAATAGGTACTCCTGGTGTAATCATTCTGATTGCTAGGGTACGTGTTTTAAGATACTCATGATGGAATCATTGTGATTGTCAGAGTATTACTAGGTACTCCTGGTGTAATCATTCTGATTCTAGAGTACGTGTTTTAAGATACTCGTGATGGAATCATTGTGATTGTCAGAGTATTACTAGGTACTCTTGGTGTAATTATTCTGATTGTTAGGGTACGTGTTTTAAGATACTCGTGATGAAATCATTCTAATTGTCAGAGTATTACTAGATACTCCTGGTGTAATCATTCTGATTTCTAGGGTACATGTTTTAAAATACTCATGATTGAATCATTCTGATTGTTTGAGTATCTCTGTTAGAATATGTTGGGTAGAATCATTCTGATTGTTCACTATTCTTGACGAAACGACTGGCGGAATGATTTTTGATTGTCAGAATTTAAGTCCAAGTTTATGTCAAGAAGTTAAGAATAAGCAATCATGGTGATCCCATGAGATAAGAATAAGTTTCAGATCAAGTTCATGTTATGTTATGTTATGCTCACATACATGTTATATTCATGTTCACGTTAAGTTTCAAGTTCATGTTCATATCATGTTATGTTCACGTTTATGATATGTTCAAGCTCACGTTCATGTTATGTTATGTTTATGTTCACGTTATATTTCAAGTTCATGATTTTGTCATATTATGTACACGTACATGTTATTTTCCAATTCACGTTCATGTTATGTTATGTTCACGTTCACATTATGTCTTAAGTTCACGTTTATGTCATGTTATGCTCAGGTTTATGTTAAGTTCAAGTTCATATTTACGTTATGCATGTTCACGTTCATGCTATGTTTCAAGTCCATGTTATGTTTCAAGTTCACATTCATGTTATGTTGCTAGTCCATATTATGTTTTAAGCTCAAGTTCATGTCATGTTAAGTCAAGTTCAGTTCACGTTTAAATTCAGGTTATGTCAGTTATGTCATGCTATATGTCAAGTTATGCAATGCTTACTTACAACTTTAATTATGCATTCATGCTTTTACTGCCATGCATGCATCATTAACCTGTGTGGAGGTTTTGTGTTAACTTGCTGCAATTTGTAATCAAATCTCATTGTAGTAGTCCCAACTACCATTCCCCCCCGAATGGTAAATCTTGTTACAGGATCCGAAGGAGAATTGGAATCCGACCAACTAAACACGACTAACTAGGCTATGGTGGGATGTCGATGATGACATAGTATTTAACTTAGGTTACTACTTGTACTTTTGGAGTTATATCTCAAGTACTCTTTTGATCACAACCAATTTGGACTAGTGTTGTGATCATAGCTGTTTAGTATGCTTTTATGTATGAAGTATGTTTCAAGTATTTAGGATATTTTTAGTTTGGTGCATAGTATTGCTAAAGAAAAAAAAAATTATCCGCTGCGAATATTGCATAATGCTGATGCATGTTAGGAACATTGCATCTTATATGTCATGAACGGGGCAGGTAATTTTATGTTGCATGTCCCGACGCTTTAGATGTTCGTTCGATCCCAAGCGGAATCTGGGGGCGTCACAATAAGCCTTTTGAAACCTTAATACGAAAATATGATATTACTCATAAGGTTGCTACCCCTTATCACCCACGAACAAGTGGCCAAGTTGGGGTATCCAATCGGGAGATCAAATTTTTTTTGGAAAAGACGGTTAACCTAAGTCGTAAAGATTGGTTTTTACGACTAACCGATGCCCTTTGGGCATACCATACTGCTTTTAAAACCCCAATTGGTATGTCCTCATATAGACTCATTTTTTGAAAGGCGTGTCACTTGCCTGTGGAATTAGAACACAAAGCTTATTGGGCAATTAAGTAATTTAATTTTGATGTGGATAAAGCTTGCTCCCATCGTAAGTTTCAGCGAAATGAGTTAGAGGAAATCAGGAATGAAACTTACGAAAAATCTCGTGTTTCCAAGAAGAGAATGAAGATTTTTCATGATAAAAACATTTTTCGAAAGTCTTTTGAGCCTTCTCAAGAAGTTTTGTTGTATAATTCAAGGCTCCATTTGTTTTCTAGCAAACTTAGATCCCGATGGATTGGTCCCTTTGTTATAAAAATTGTTTATCCTTTTGGGGCCATTGAGATAGAAAACCCAGAGAATGGTAATGTTTTTAAAGTTAATGGACAAAGGTTGAAATCATTTTTGGGTGATTTTACTCAAGAGGTTGAGTCCACTACTCTGGAGGATCCTGCTTATCAGAATTAATTTCTGATTTCACATTGTATATACCGTATTTGTTTGTTTTGTTTTTCTTTCTTTTGTTCTTTTGTATCTTCTAACTTTGAAAGAAATCTACTCCTTGTGTGCACTCAAGTATCTCAGGTGACTTTACCCATGACATCTCACCACTACCATCTTGTTCCTCTCAACACCACAACCTTCCCCAACCATTTTCATGCCTTACAGAGCTATACACAGCTTTCACTCCCCTTCACTCTCCAAGGCATGGGTTACACCATTTATGGCAGATCCGTCGCTGCGAGCCACTGTCCAGCCATCACCTCGCCACCACATCTCCACCACACCTTCCTCTACCTCTCCCTAGCTTCCCACAAAGTTCCATAGCCTTCCTCCACCACAAGCACCCTCACTCTCTCTCAGATGCACTGTTCATAGCGTGATGCCGCTATGCTCTGCCATCTCAGACCACCACGAGGCCACCTTGAGCCTTTCCAAGACCACGCTTAGCTATTCTCAAGCCCAAGCCGCTCCTTTACATGGTGGATAGCCACCGTACGTGGTGTTAATTGCCACGCATAACTCCTCCGACGCCTTGATCGTGACAGGCAACGAACAACGCACGAGTTATCCCGTCGATGATATAACCATCTATCTCTCATTATTTATGTAAATATGTTAGTTAGTTGATAGGTTGTAGACTATGTTGTTAGTAATTGTGGAGTTCGCTATGTAGTTGTGAAGTGAAGTGTGGCTATGTAACGAAGTATTAGGCATAATATGTAGTGTTGTGGACTATGCTGTGAGTATGGGTGTGAGGTGTGCCATAGTTATGATGCGACATACTGTGTGAATGGGAGTACACGTGGCATGTGCTCCGTGTCATGTAGCGATGCACTGTGTGATGTGCGTTGTGGTAATAAGTGATGTAGCGAAGGGAGTACGCATGCTGCATATTCCATGTTGTGTAACGATGCACCGTGTGGCATGTGTCGTAGTGTGGATGAAAGAGAGTTCACGTGAGTGTACTCTGTACTATGTCGTGACACACCAGACGGTGTGTCACGAAGGGTTGGATAGCGTGGTTGAGAAGCGTAGAGTGTGTGAGCAGTGTTGGGAACTGTGTAAGAGTGTCCCAAAGCAGTGGTGATGTGGCCTCTAGTCCAAGGTGACGGTTGTCACCTTGTGGTTGACTTAGGGTTGAGCGTATATGGAAGTGGTGAAAAGGTATTAGAGAGTGCAGCAAAAACATGACGGGCGTCTCGAGCTGCGTGATGTGACAGAGGTGCATTTATGGATGCAATTCTCTTGTCAAGTGTTGGGATGAACTTGTACAGGGCCGGGAAGTAGGAAGAGTCCTATCGAGAGGGTCTAAGCAAGTTGGTATCGGAGTATGGAGCTTGTTTATACAAGCAAGCGTTCATTAGACTATAAGTTGGTCTTAGGTGATAAAGGGGATAAGGTACATGTGCCTCTGGTGAGACACGTGTACCAGACAGGTTTACCATATGTAATGAGTAATCTGTTTTCAGCATGGTGATTTAGCTTCAGAGTTGGCTTGAAGTCATGTAACCTGCCTAGTGGGAATGAGAATTGAGTATGGGCTAGGATGCATGAAGGTAATGACGATTATATGATCTAAGGCTGGAACGCATGACTCTATCGGTCGGAATCATGCGTATGAATGTGGAAATAGAAGAATGAGACAAAGGTCTTAGTGTCTTAACCCTAAGGTAAATCACGGAGGTTCACTTTAAGGAATAAGACCCCGAAGGTTTTAGCATAGTAAATGGCACGTAAGAACCCAGGGAAGGACGAAAAGTGTTCTAATTTAAGCGTAGTTCTATTTTTAGTATAGTTGCTTATGCATTAGATAGATGATGACGCAAGGTTATGTGTATGCACGTAGGTTGCCATCTGACACGCACACGAATGAACTGCATGGAATGAGTATGGCATGAAGTCCAGGTAAGTATTGTGTTCATACTCTTCTAGAGTTTTTTCTGAATAATAGAAGACAAAAATGAAAGCTTTTTCTCAAAAAGGAAAATGAAACTTTTTCTCTACGAGACACACTTTACGAAAAAGAAAACAAAGCGTAAGTTTTTAAGTATAAGTATATAATGGCCCTCCTTGGCAACCCCTTTTCATGCACCCAAAGTATGTATGTGGATGCATGTGAATGGATGCTATACGTGGTACGTATTGTATGCATGTTCACGAAAGGAAGCTTTAAAAAATGCACGAACACACGTTTTCAAAATAAAAGGAAAGAAAACTGCTTTTAAAAAGACTTTTAAGAAAGGAAAGAAAACTATTTTTTTAAAACGACTTTTACGAAAAGAAAGAAAAATATTTTATTTTAAAATGACTTTAAGAATGAAATGAACTAAAGAATCGTAAGAACTGTAACGAACTGTAAGAACTGAATGTAAGGACTGTAAGAATTGTAAAAGACTGAAATGATAGAAAAGGAAAGGAAATGACTGAAGAGGAATGAATTGACTGAATGCATAATGTATGAAGATACGTAACGGCCAAATGAATGGAAATGGAAATGGTACCGAATGGACTAGACTAGGCAGATTGCAATGCCGGGTAAGTAGTACTGGTAGTGCACCTAGTACTGCACCCTGATGGAATGGATTCTCAACCCGTGGCCACGGGCGGAATGAGGTCCAAAAGATCGCTAACCCTAGCACACAAGGCGCAACAGTGTGCAACGGCCAATGAAAGTAATAAGAAAAGAACATATGCATGTTAAGAAAGAATGCATGTATGTATAAAAAGACGTATGCATGAATGTATGTAAGAAAAGATGTATGCATGAAAAGACTCTTTAAGAAATGAAGGCAACGAGGTGTGGGGAACTGTTTTAAGAAAGAAAACGTTTATTTAAAGAAAAACTTCACCTCGCAACGTTTTAAATGAACTGCATGTCCATGCATGATAAGTATGTATGGAGTGATGATTGCATGATTGAAAACCTATGTTAATATATTTTAACTGTATGAAATAATGCTTACGAGTCATTGACTTATTTTAGTTTTTATGTATGCCTTCCCAGGGACAAGATGAGCATGATAGGTCAAGACAGGCACAGCCCAAGGGGAAGAGCACGAAAGTCTAGACAAGTTATTTTGTACAAGAAAGTTTAATTATAAAAATTATGTTTTCCATTGTAACTATTTAATTAAGAAAAATGAATTTTATTTATAAATATAGAGTCTTTTGTATCCTGGCATGAAAGAAAAGAAATTTTAAAAAGAACCATAATTTTCGTATATTTTTATTAAAATCATTTTGTAAATAACCCACCACAAGGATGGGCATTACATGTTATCCTACCATTTGCTTCGAGGTTGTACTACTTCAGCACCGACAAGTATCGTTGCAATGGAATTGATTTTAATTTTGACGCTACAAAATTTTCGAGAATGCTGTTTCTGACGATTTTAGGTGACGCACGAATATGTTTTTCTCGTAGTGAAATTAGGCTTTTTGCAAGGAGTTAATTGCTACTAGTCAACTTTTTTTTATGGAAATTAATATAACCGATTGCAACAATTTGTCATCGTTTGCCAATCGTGAAAACTGTCGCATGGGCAAAACTAATCAATTGTAAACAAAATTTTTTTTTTTTGGTTGCTAATCATGTGCTTTTTACAGGGTTTTAGAACCATGCAAATTGAATTTCTCTTCCTTGGTATTGCATGCTACAACATATATCAACTATTGCGTCTAAATTATTAGCGGCGCGCAGGCCATTGGACGTAAGCAGCCCAACTGGTCGATTTATTTACATCGACCACAATAGCGACACTATAGATATTTTATTGCGGCGAAATTCATATTGATGCAATAACTTGTGCCGCAAAAATTGTTTTGCTGTGCTATGTATAATAGCAATTTGATGTGGATGCAATAATATGTGGTCGCAATAAATTTTGTTGCAGCGAATTGTTTTGACGCAATAGGTTTCCCCTTTATATACTCGCCAATTTACCTTCACCCTCGGCCCGATAATCTAAATCCCTTTCTAACTTCAACTCTTAGCCCAGTTTGGATACTGGGATGAGTTTGGATACTGGGATGAGTTGAGATGAAAGTTTAAAATATTATTTTTTAATATTATTATTATTTTAAAATTTGAAACAGTTGAATTGGAATTTGAAAAAGTTGAATTATTTATTAAATTTTGTGTTAGAAGTTGAAAAAATTATAATGATTAGATGAAATAAATTGAATTGAGTTGGACCGGGTTGGTTAACCAACGGAGCCTTAACTTCAATTCTGTGTAGGGGTGTAAACCGACCAGTTGGTTTCGGTTTAGGCGTAAAACCGAAACCGACAGGCATACTTTCAAAATGCAAGTAAACTGGCCGAAACTGACCGTGGTGGGGGGAGAAAACCGGGCAGTTCCTTTGTCTGTCGGTTCCGGTTTGGTAGGTCAGTTTGGGCTGTGGGTTTTGGGCCCTGTTTTGGGCCTTTTATCCAATACATGTTTGGGCTTTTTTCTTTTTTAAAAAAATTTTATTTTATAAATATATATATATTTTCCTAAATTCATCATCCAATATCTTTTTAAGCTTTTATTCTTAACTAATAATTCAATTCATCATCCAAGATCTTGTGAATTCATCAATCATATTAAAAATAAATAAAACTAATAAATAACTAAAGCATTCATCATATTAATTATTAACTAGCTAATTACTATATTACTTACTACATAATTAAAAATAAATAAAAATAACTCCACTAGATATTTAGTATTACATATTACAAATTTGGAAAACAAGCCAACTTGTCTTAAGCATAGCAAAATGCAAGTAAAAAAATAACATAAATAAATAAAAACAAATTGTCTTAAAGACTTAAACATAGCAACAATGCAAAAATAATGCCTAAAAATATTGATCTTCATGTTCACTCATTATTGCTTCAAGCCTTCAATTTTCATTCGTCAATACTTGTCACGTTCGATTGTGCGGTCAACTCTATAAGAATCAATAAGAATAAAATATCAAATGTTAGTGAATTCATATTATGAAAAAATATACAAAATTAAATTACAATGAAAACAAAGAAAACATTACCCGATTCTATTACAAAGCTCTCCACATTATCCATAGCCTCTCGAATATCAATGGGTGTTGACGGATGCCTTAACCAATTTTGAGTGCAAATAAGTGCCTTAACAGTTCTCGGAGCCAACGAACTTCGAAAAGGATCAAGAACACTCCTCAAACAAGTATTAGTACTCTCACTCAGCATAATCAATTCATTTTGGAGATCACAAATCTCTAAAAAACTGGTGTTGGTTGTCACATATAAAGATCCAGAAAATCTAGTAGTGGCTTCATAAAACATCTCCAAAAACTTGACAAACACCCGCACTGTCTCCCACTCCGTAGCTTTAGGAGGTCCCATGTGCCCATCATCAAAGTAAGAGAGGAAATTATAATCCTCACTCTCCATCTGCCTGAAAGCCTTCTCAAACTTCTCAGCCGCCTCCAACATCAAATAGGTTGAGTTTCATCGTGTCTGTACATCAAGACATAACATTTTTTTACAATCAATTTTTTCTTTTTCTACACATCTCTTAAACTTTTCTAATCTTACGAGTGATGAATGCACATATCTAACTGCATTTCTAACCATTGTAATGGCATCATTGCACTCCTTCAAACCCTCACTCACAATAAGATTCAATATATGAGCACAACATCTCATGTGCATATACTTACCCCACAACACATTCCCTGTCAAAAACCGTTTCAAATAGGAAATTGCAGTATCATTCGAACTTACATTATCAACAATTACAGTAAATATTCTATCAATCCCCCAATCAAGCAAGCACGACTCAACATATCTTCCAATGGTATCCCCTCGATGATTAGGGATTAAGCAAAAATTAATTATTTTTTTCTACAATTTCCAATTCTTATCAATGAAATGTGTAGTTAAACACATATAATTCAAATTCTGTAATGATGTCCATGTATTTGTCGTCAAGGAAATCCTCATGCCACCATCTTTAAACACTTTTTTAAGTTTCCCCTTTTCTATTTCATACAACTTCATGCAATCTCTTGCAACTGTGACACGACATGGAACTTTAAACCGGGGTTCAAGAGACCAAGCAAATTTTCTAAATCCCTGTCCTTCAACAACCCTAAATGGCATCTCATCAATAATTACCATTTCTGCAATAGCCAACCTCGCAATCTCTTCACTAAATTTGTGGGTTACTGACTCGGTTTCGAATGTGTGCTTCCAAGTGTAGAAGTATCAAGTTGTATCAAGGATAAGTCCAGGATCGTATTCTACAGGGACAAAGGGTTATCAAAGTGTATATGAGATTTTTGTGTAACAAATGTGTCGATTATGAGAGATGAAAATAAAATTAAAATGCAATGCAAAAAATAATCGAAGTTGAAATTAGAGTTTCTAATTAAAAAGGTGAACTAACAAATACTTGGGTTGGGTTTGAGACTCTCTTTGTTTCGGATCCTAAATAATTTTCTCGTTTAACAATCCAATCAAGGCATTGATAAACGGAAGATAAAAAGTTATGCTCAAGTTTTGCAATATTTTCCTAAAGGATTCTCTACTTTGCTAGTCAAACACAAATTAACAATCAATTGAGAGAAGCCTTGATAATTTTCAAGTTTTTGTTGTGCCTTACGTCAACAACAAAACAAGAGCAAGAGCCGCAATCTATTTTCAATTTAAATCCAACTAGTAACGTAGTGAAATCAATATTTATCAACAAAATATTGCATAAAACTAGAACTCAAAATAAATAAAGTCTCATTCCACAACTCAAGTTTTAGAAATTAGCTACACATGATATTTCTAACAATAAAAATTAATCTAAGTGAGCCATATTAAAATCTGAGAAACAATACCCAAAATAAAAAAAAGAGAGCTACCGTATACCAACGTAAAGTAAAATGAAAAGCAATAAAATGAAACCAACCCAGAAGAAGATAAACAAAACCAGCCGAATGAAAATGAAGAAGAAGCCGCAGTCCAGAGCAAACGAAAACTAGAAAAGAAAGCAAAAAAACTAAAGAACCAGAGAGTTCGTCTGAAACGTAAAAACTAAAAGCAATAAGAATAAAAGCCAGCCGTCTCTCCCTTGTTCTGCAAACCTACCCCAGCTCATAAGTTTTGCAATATTTTCCTAAAGGATTCTCTATTTGCTAGCCAAACACAAATAACAACTGAAAACGTTAAAATGCAAAAAGCATGAAAATGAAAATGAAAACCAGCGCCGCCTTATCCAAAATCCAGAAATACAAAAGAAATAAATGATGAAATCGACCCCCGAGAGAGAGACTCCCCCTCCACGCCGTCTAGCATTGAGTTCCTAAACCGACAAAGTAAAAAGTAAAGTTCCGAATAAAAAAAAAGGAAATAAAACTGAGTCTCCTGCATGCTCTGCTTTTCACCAAGCCCATCTTTCGTGTCACGCCCGTTGCTTGTCCCGTGTCCTTTCGTTCGGCCCCTCGCTCCCTCTAGAGTAAAAATTAATTCCGTGTTATAATTCACAAGTCTGCATGTTTCTTTTATTTTTGTCGTCCTCATGTCCCCAACATTTTAGGCAATCAAGCCTCATGTCTTCGAGATGTGCTTTTCTTCTTTTATTTAATTCACTTATGAGCTTCTCTCCTGTAAAGGGTAAGATTTAATTATAAATTTACTTGAATATTCTTCCACCCACAACATAATGTGTCTATATTTGATTAGATGTAAAATATTATTTCACATGCTGAGCAAAGTCAATTTAGATTATCTAATTAATACTCTTATTTTAACACATAAAAATCATTTAATCCAAGATATTAAGAGTATTAATAAAACATAATTGACCATTTATCAGTTACAAGAGTCCTTAATGTACTACCCTCACTCTCTCCAACCACCTCCTCAGGTGATGCCTCACCTGTTAATGTTTTTTGATACCTATCCAAAGGTCCACATTTATGAGGATTTTTACGACACGAAGGCAAATGATTTTGCATCTTTGAAGTTCCATTCCTCTTTGAGTGGCAAGCGTACATTTTGCCACAATAATTACATTTAGCCTTCGGATCATCTACAGGACAACCATCCACCTTCGTAAAATGATCCCATACAATCGACTTGTCCGTCCCTTTCCGTTTCTTAGGTAATGGACAAGTACTACTAGTAGGGGCACTAGGGGTTTTGTTATTTGGGTCTCCCTCACATGTTCTTCCAAATTAATTGTTGGTTGAGGTTCATTTGTATCAACATCAATCGGAGACGAAGAAGAATCCATCTAAATTATAAAACAAAATATAAATGTTATATGTTTATATAAAACATGGCAAACATCATACAAAACATCCCAGCAGCTAGTTTGCAACATGGCAAACATCACAAGTCTAAGACTCTAATCTAAGTTGTTCACTCATCTTCTCTCAATTTATATAAATAATTAACAACCAGTCACAGATTCAATCGGGAACAGAGTTACAAATTCATATATATAAAAATTTCTATTGAATAAAAATTATATAAGTTATAACAGATTATATATATATATAACAATATATATCAAAACCAAAGTTACATATATATATAACTTATATATATATATAACAATATATATATAACACTAAAACAGATTATAATTTATTAATTTATATATATAAAACTATAAGTTATAGCAAATGTCATTTTATTTTTTCAAATGATTTGACTCTTTTGTATCCAAATAATTTTTTTCAAATGGCACTAGCTCGATGGCACTAAAAAGATATCTTTTTGATATAGAAAAAACCATCACAATTGCTGGAAAGTGATAACTGTCGAGGGAAATGAGTATATGCATGCAGGGTATATAATATAGAAAAAACCATCACAAGTACTACTAGCTAAAGGCCTTTGAGTGAGTATGAATTGAGCAATGAGTATATGCAAATGCAAGTACATAATATTAAACCCAAAATGGCATAAGAACATAGCACATTTTATAACTGATTATATATATATATAACAAATTTTATAACAGATTATATATATATATATATAACAAATTTTATGACAGATTTTATATATATAACAGATTTTATGTATATATATAAACTTATAACAGATTTTACTCACAGTGGCTGTAAATTATCGAGGGACTCGAGTTAGAGTGGTCGGAGGGAGAGAGTCACGGCGCCGTTGGTCCGGTTCGTCTGCGGCGCCGTTGAACGGAGAGAGTCACGGACTCGGAGTGAGAGACTCAGAGGGAGAGAGGGGGAGACAGAGAGAGAGAATGGGGGGGGGCTGAATTTTGGATTAGGTAAAAGGGGGGAGGGGGAAACTGGAAAAGGGGAAACCCTAACCCGTTCCCCAACCAAACGACACCGTTTGGTTGAGACCAAATGGCATCGTGTCCTTTTTTATTTTTTCTGACTCATTAAAATAAAACAACGCCGTTTCATATGAAATGGCGTCATTTTACATAAGGGTATATATATAATATATAGGGTCGGTCGGTTTATCGGTTTTCTGTGTGGTCGAACCGGGACCGAGCCGACCGACTTTGGTTTTCATTAATTACTACCTCTGGCCGACCGGTTCTTCGCCGGTTCCGGCGTCCGGCAGTCGGTTGCCGTCGGTGGAGGTCGGTTCTCCGGTTCTGTGTACATCCCTAATTTTGTGTGCACCGCTACCAACCCTTCACAAGCAGTGTCGTCGCCTCCTCTCCGTCACCAGTAATATATTGATCTCTCTCTCTCTCTCTCTCTCTCTCTCTCTCTCTCTCTCTGTAATGGTTTTACCCTATCGTCCTCACTCTATCTCTCTGTCTCTTTTTCATCACAGCAACAAATCTTGCCGCTCAGTCCTTCATTCTTCACTTCATCTGAGATCTGCTCTGCCCCACAATCGCGCAGCTACAAAACAAGGTATTCCAATGTGGTTCTTCCGTGACCTAGCTCTGTCCCCGCAAACCCCCTCTCTCGATTTCTCTCACCCTACCCCTATTATCATTAGGATCTGTACCTGTAAGGATGAAAACCTCATTTTTTTCTTCTGGGTTCACAGAATAAAACTTCATCTCTTCTTGTGGGTTTTACACGGGTGTCATTATTTAGCAACATTGTCATGTATTTTTAGATTCTACTTGAGACATTTTGTTTCATTTGTGGGTCCAGTTTATGTCTAAGAAACACTTGAACACAAGTGTTGGTGATACCCAGGAAAAGCATTATGTGCCAAACAAGCATCATTGTAGTAAGATAGCTTTAGCAAAAGGCACTGATCTGGTGGATGTAGACGTTTGGAAAAAATTATGCATGCGGTGGGGTAGCAAGGAGTTCAAGGTATAGCTGCCTTTCTAGCACTATGGAGAACCTCAAGGTAAAACAAAAGTTCACACTTTCTCTTGAATTTCCTTTATAGATAATTAATGCAATCTTGTCTTTGAAAATTTTGTCAAAACTGAATTTAGATTTGATCTGTGCGTGCTTAAATTTCTATGGGAATTGATTGATTTTTGAAATGATACCTTGTGTATCTTTGCTTGAAAATGGGTATCTTTGGTTACCGAATTCATAGACTATTGATTACTTGCTTGCTACTGTTGAAAGTAGATGTCTTTTTATCATATGAAGTATGCAGGGGCTAGCTGCTTGAAGTATGCAGCTTTTAGCATTTCTTTTTGCTTGGTGATTGATAATATTTTACAAATCATTTCCATCTGCTTTCTTTAAATAGTTTTGTGCCTGAATATGTTCTTACTTCAGTTTGACATGAGATACTCTTGTTTATACAATTTCTTCAATGGGTATTGAGCATTGACACCGTTGTGAAACCTCTTCCACAGGCTAATTTTGAGACTTTTTCCATTGTCACAGACACCGAGCTCGCTGTGCGTCGTCTCCTCTACCATCACCTGGTCTCACCATCACCAGCCGGTATAATTGCTCCCCTCACTCTATCCCCCTTAACTCTTTATCCCTCTCTACGTGTAATGCCTTAACCCTAGCAATTTGCATTTTTTGCAGAAACGGAGGACTTCTTGTGCCGCCCCCATCCACCCTATATTAACCATGGTTCCGTCTCTCTATAAAACCCCTCTCTCACTCTATCCCTCACTCTGTAATGGCCTAACCCTAGCTATTTTTTCATCTGTCTATATATAGATTTTCATCTGTGATTTATGTTTGGTAGACCATTTTGCTTGCAGTAATACTAGGTGTTGGTACTATTGGGATGCAATTGCAGTAGACAAAATCGATTTTTTCATTCCTTTATGTCCATGAAACTTGTCCCAATGTTGCTGTGTTTGCCGTGTTTGCTATGTTTGGTTGGTGCTGTGCTTAGCTTGTGCTTTGAACTGTGTTATGTTTCTCCCTAGTAGACTATTTCATTAGATGACTCATTTACATGTTCTTTCTTCATGAAGCATACATGTAAATGCAAGCACATGCTTCGAACATCTTCTTCATTCTCTTGCTTTGTGCTTTTTGATATCGACTAAGGAGGAATTTTATCCTTCTTTTTGGGAAAATGTACTCTTCCTCACAACCCAATGGTATGATATTTTTAATAACATGGCTTTATGATAAACGGGCTCTTAAACCCCCTTCTCTTGTCCTATTCAGATTATGACGTGCAAGATCTATAATATGGAAATTACATATGATGCTCATACTTGCATCATGGACGTAGTGTGGACCTAATTATGTGCCCAGCAAGATGATTAAGCCTTGTCTGATGCATGACATCCTTCTTAAATGCATGAAGTGACTTGGAAACAATCTATTTTGTTGATACATGCTTAGTGGAAGAGACACTTGTATGGGAAAAGCTAAAAAATAATAATTTGGATTGATGTTAGAAGTAAAAATGCCCATAAAAAATTCAATAGCTTACCGCTTACAATTTTCTTGGGCCAATGTTTACAGAAAATCAACATATATGATAATGATGTATCATTTCAATAAATACACTTATGATATCATAGGAGAGATTATATGGTGCTATAATGTATCATTTAGATGTCTAACAATTTATTTTGTAGTAACTAATGGATAATCACTTTTTATTAATGATTCTAAGCCATTAATAACCAGTTATCAAATAATAGTTTGCAATAATTTAGGCTGACTTTGTATTACAATAGGAGAAGTTAAATCATCACAAGACGGTGTTGGACCAACTATGTAGGAGGTTTAATTCTTTTCACGACAAGTTGCACAAGATCTACACCAGCTGTGGAAGTCCTAAAATGGCTTTGGCAAAAGGCACTGATTGGTGGATGCAAAGGTGTGGAAGACTTTATGCGATCGGTGGGGTTAGCAAGGACTTCAAGGTAATATTATTGGACAAATATTACGGATTTTAGTCTAATGATATATTAGCCTAATGGCTTCAATTTCAATAATGCTTTGACTACTTGTCCATTGTATATGTATGTAGCAGGCGCTTTCACTGCAAAACAAGGCGAATCGTGAGAAGCAGCGGACTAACCACACAGCTGGGAGGAAGTCCTTTGTACTAATAATTGAGGAGAAGGTAACATGTATTTAAATGTTACTTGCAATAAATTTCAGCTTGTGAAGAGGTCAATGACTGGTAAATACATATCATATTAGGTGCAGGTCTAGCTGTGAAAATGGTCTTCCTGTGGACACATAAAGTTGTCGTTAGGGGGGAAAAGTGTGGTTCATTCCTTTTGACTGGAGACCCAGTACAGCATATAAGCCACATACAGCTGGTCGCAACAGGTATATATTTTAATAATACAAGTCTATCTGGTTTAAATGACAAGGTTTGAGATGCCGCATGACAATTTTGGGTTTCTTATTCAAAAAAGTGTTGACATTAGACTGAGGTAGAAAAAATAATATAGTTAGAGTTGGTTGATGTAATGCGAACTCCATCTAGCTTACAATAATAATTATAGTTATCATTGAAACTAATTTCCTGTAACACCCCGTTCCCGTAGGATAGAGATGTTACTAATGTACATAATATAATACCCGGTAAAAAGATTCATATCTTGAAATACCTCATTTATTGAAAGCATTAATAAAACTGAACATAACTGTTTTTAAAAACATAAAATTGAAAACGTAAAAATATAACATAAACTAACCCTACGCGTTACTTTTACCCAAAAAGAATCATAAAAGAAACTAAGTCCTTGCACTAGATCTACTCCTGGTCCTCCAGCTTTACGTCCTTATAACCATCATCTGTGATAGTTAAATATAGAAGAGAACAAACAAACAAATAAAAATGAGTCGAATACTTGGTAAATAGTACATCATACTGTAAAATATAACTTAACAAGACTTAATTTTTGAAAGACTCTTTGAAAACACATATATCATTCACAAATTTTCATAGCATGTCTATTCATCATCACTATGAACGGAAACATACATAATCATGATGAATGTATAAACATGAATGCACAAATTATTTATTTATCTTGTCTTTTACTTATTATATGGTGAACCACGCTTGGGTCCGTGGCATCCTATAACTTATCATAACATGAAGTGAAAACACGCTTGAGTCCATGTTTCACTTAACATAAGGTGAACCACGCTTGAGTCCGTGGCACCGCATAACATAACTTGTGGTGAACACGCTTAGGTCCGTGTCACCCTTAACATAACTTGCAATATATATGTTTAGGTCCGTGTCATCCTTAACATATTTCGTGATGAACACCCTTAGGTCCATGTCATCCTTAACATAACTTGTGATGAACACGCTTAGGTCCATGTCATCCTTAACATAACTTGTGATGAACACGCTTAAGTTTCTGTCATCCTTAACGTAACTGGAATTGAAATACGCTTAGGTCTGTGTTTCACTTAACATATGGTGAACCGCGTTTAGGTCGGTGACACCGTCTTAACATAGCTTGTGGTGAACATGCTTAGATCCGTGTCACCCTTAAACATCTTATCTTTCTTAATGCATGAGAACATATTTAATATCATGAACTTTTCTAGCATGGCGTATACTTACAAATGGCATTGCATAACATGACATATCTTTGTACATGGCATAACATAACATTTCATATCTTTGTACGTGGCATAATATGATCTAAACATAAACATTCCATGGCATACATGATCTAAGATCTATATGAACTTTACATAACATTCTTGATCTAAATACTTCATGACATTACATAGCACATATGATTTAATCACTACATGAACATGACATACATGATCTAGGTACTACATGAACATGGCATACCTAAACTGACTATTTTATTACAAGACATACTTGACTTAAATTACTACATGAACATCTCATGGCTTCCATATGATTTTAGAATTATTTACTCCATCAAATAATAATTCATTCATACAAGCATAATGTCATAATTCATCAAAGATCATGAAGGAAATCTAACCTTGACTTAACTCATAGCGTAGCGTAGATAAACATCATATTTTCATATATCATTAGAGAATTTATAGTACACATCCAATTATATGATCATACTAATTACCTTTTAGTGCTGCTTCCACAATCTTACGTCGTAGCTCATAACCTATACGAGGCACTAATCGTTACTAACTTTTCTAGAAGAACGTGTCGTAGCATTCTAAATACTTAAAATAATACCATAGGGATAATTTAATAAATATACAAATATACAAAGATTTCATAAAATAATAATATTTAAACCTCATATACTTAAAA
This sequence comes from Carya cathayensis, assembly GCA_011037825.1. Lineage (NCBI taxonomy): Eukaryota > Viridiplantae > Streptophyta > Magnoliopsida > Fagales > Juglandaceae > Carya > Carya cathayensis. The sequence continues at coordinate 2,337,881 of QGSO01000209.1, forward strand.
CATATATCTTAATAATTTTATAAAAATTAGTTAAAGGTCAATTGGAATATTAACTAAAATAATAGGCCAAGACAATATAAAAGAATACTTTAAAATATGCTTAAAAGCCCTTAAATATTTTCTATAAAAACAAGTCTATGACTAATATATTTATTTAAGTAAAACAGCCCACTCAATACACTAAAACAGTTTCTCGTAAAACACCATCAACTCACATTAAACAGTATGCTAATTTATAAAATCAACCTACTTTAAATAATAAATATTTTCTGAAAAATAAATAGTAAAACAAGCCCACCCAAATTAAACAAGTCTAGTTAAAAACTAAGTCTAATAGTTTTATTAAAAAAAAAAACTAGGCCCAATACCCTTAAAAGGAAACCACTTGGTCGAATGGCTTAAAGCCCAAAGGCCATTGTAATAAAAAGAATGAACCTTCAGGAGGGTATAGGCTAAGGGTCAAAGGGCTTACATGTGATTATGGAAGCATTAAAGGGGGGGCTTTTTGGGAAGTCTGGAACAAAACAATTAAAATGAAGGAAAAACATACGGGAGTGGCTCACATCACATATCACTGGAACCAAACAAAAAAAAAGACACAAATGGTCATGCGATGCTTACCGAGAGGAAGCTGAGGTGATGACGGCTTTGGGTGGCTGAGAGTGACTGGCAACGCCATTTGCCTTCTCAGAAAGGTGGTGCGATACAATAGAGAGAGAGAGAGACAGAGAGAGAGAGAGGGAAAATCTATCAAGCCGACAGGCAAAAGAGGGAGGGGAGGGTGGCGGACGGCAGTGGGCTTGCCGAAAGGGAGTGGGTTCGCCGGAGTTGGGCTGGCTGGCGATTTATGTGTGTTTCCGGCTAGTTAAGTGCCTCGGTTGGCTCTGAGTGTTTTTTCTTGATTTGCAGACGTTGTTAAATTGGGCTGGTATGTAAAATATTTTCCCCTTTTAGCTGAGGGTCTTGTGGGTTTTATAGAGAGGGAAAAGATGAAGTACACAAGTGATTTGGAGATAGGATAAAATTTGAATTTGAAGTGTTGGTTCTAATCTAGGAATCTATTCAAACTGGAAATTAAAGATAACTAAAGTGATAAGGAGACTTCCAAATGAAATGCAACTCCTCTAAATCTGATCCACTGTTAAACTACGGAAGTAATAAAAATAATAAAAAATGAAATAAATAAAAAATAATGAAAATAAATAAATCATACTTTTAGGATTGGATGTTACATTTCCGGACTTGCTATGTTGGCCCTTTATTTCTTTACAGAATATCGTAAGAGTTTCTTAACATTGGGTGGTTTGGTGCCCTGCACTTGTCATACGTCAAGTATTTTTATTTTTCCCCTTAGTAGAAATTGTGAAGTATCCAGTTCTGATCTGCACTAAATGATGAGTTGGGTACTTTGAGTTGAAATTTATTAACCAAGCTTTGCTAGTTTCTTTAATACAACATTGTTAACATATGTAGCGACCTTGAACGGAATGACTACTTTGTCAGGGTTTGAAGTGTGGCAATAACATAATCTGCATGTTTATAGGAATGTTACTTTAAAAAACCTTTAGATTTTTTATTCCAAAAGAACCTGTATATGTCATTACTATTTAATATTACTTGGTTTATTTAATTGTATAAAGGTACAATTAATGAGAATGTAGGCTGTTTGTTGGACTGAAAGATGGTTGGTTCTTCCCTTACCTTGGTCGAGGATATCAAGTATCGACATCAGTAGCGGAAACATTGGGTGGCCTATGTGCAACTGGATGTTTCCTGTGTACAGTAACTGGATATCTTTTGGAATAACAGGCTGCGATTGCATCCTTGGACCTAGCTAGATATTGAAATGGCTTTCACTCCTTTGGAGGACAAGATTTCTGCATGTTGGACTCGATGTGTTTTGTACTTTTTGTTTTTTTAAATAGACTTCATTCATTCAATGAAACCGAAGTTACAACTGTGACTAATCAATACAGGAAAAACCACATATTACCAGCCAAACTACTCATCTGTTAGGGGCTCCTCCACCCATAAATTTTTTTATGGCGGACATTGTCTTAACTTCTATAAACTATCTCTTGACAGCAATCAATAGAGAAAGTGCTATGTTAAAAACAGAACTGAACGACCTCTCTTTCGAAAAAAGAGAGGTACTAACACGCTCCATCCTCCCAAGGAGGATGAGTACAATCACTTACCTTCCTTTAATGGAGGAGTGAGACTCTACTGCTATGGACATCAAGTCCAATAGCCTATTTCTTTTTATTTATAAAATAAAACAAAAACAAAGTATCTGAAAAATATAAAACACATGGCCATCTAAATCAAAACATATGGGCCTAGTCTAAACACATGGGCCCATTAAACAACAAAACACGTGGACCAAATTTGATTGCAAGTGAGGGCTATTAGGTATGGTTTGGTGGTAAGATGAAAATTTTGAGTTTTAAGATTAAATATTAAAATATTATATTTTAATATTATTATTGTTTTGAGATTTAGAAAAGTTAAGAAAAAGTTGAATTATTTATTATATTTTGTATGAGGATTTGAAAAAGTTGTAATGATGAGATGAGAATTTTTAGTTTGAGATGAGAATTTTAATCAACCAACCGAACCTTAGGGTTTCATCATAATCTTGACGCCGCCGCCTCCCTTTCCTCAGCGAGTTCACCAGCGCAGGAGCACCAACTTCCGCAAGAAGTCCACTAGGGCTGCGTTTCGGCACAAGCACTGGCTTCTGCACATCCGCAAGTCCACGTTTCCGCACATCTCCCGCTCACATGTTCCCCCTCTCATCGAGGACCCATCCCATCCTACACCGTAAACTGCCCCTCGCCCTGGAACAATGTACTTTTCCCCCCTTACCCGCACTGCATACCGCCACTCCAAGGGCCATCGTTACCTTTCAGTAATGTCCACCTTGGAGTTGCTGCTGCTGGGCAGACCAACCATGAATGCCAGATGATTTATTCCTCTATTTTAAGCTCTGAAAACAGAGCATTTGTATGAACCAAACCAAGACGCCACCAGTCCAGGTTGCACCCAACCGACCGGGTGCAACCTCCCCACCGACCGAGAGACATCCTCCCCTTTCCGAAACAGGGGTCATGTCATCCACATGAGCCTCCATGTTGTTTCGCATCGCCACTTCCCCCAAGAAACCAAAGGCCATCTCATTCTTTCTCTAACCACTTCTTGTGCGTGGTCCTAGATGCACTTCAACTCTGTTTTCGACCGAAAATAGGGAGAGAGAGAGAGAGAGAGAGAGAGAGAGAGAGAGAGAGAGATGAACCACCGAGATCATGGGCTAGGTGCATGAGCCACAGCATCATGCCTTCACAGCAATCCATCACCAAGCAACCTTAGTCCAAACACCAGACAAAGTAAACAAGTTAACTAAAAACAATCAAACAGAAAGAGGAGTGAGGGAGGGAGGAAGGGAGGAGGGAGCCGAGGCTCCCTTCTCCCTCTTGGGATGACTCTAAGTTTTCTTTTTTAGAGTGGTGGGAGCTTCTCTCTCTAGGATGGTCGATGTGTTTTGTACTTTGATGTGCCATGAGAAGTCTAAAGTTGCACATAACAAATATAATGTAGTTGCTTTATGAATTGTAATATAATGTAATTGCTTAAAATATAAAGCAAGTATTTTGTGTAATTTTTTTATGGATTGTAATATAATGTAAGATGTGTAATTTTTTATGCATTTTGTTTCAAAATTATTATTTTTGTAATATAATGTAAGATGTGGCAAATAACTATTTCTGTCACTACCACTTTCAATCTAATTAACCATCGCTGCAAATATCTATTTGCGACCACAATTTTTTACAACATTCACTCTAGAATATATAACGTTATGGTTGAAAATTATTATTTGCAGCGATTATACCATTGCAAATAGACATTAACGACTATTTATAATTTGTGGTCGCAAATAAGTATTTGCTACGGTCTAAAAAGAATTTGCGACCAAATCTCAATCTTATAGCTACCCATTTATAGTGGGAAAAAAGCACCGTAAAATTTTTTACTAACAATAAGTAACGGTGGTTGGTGCTTTTTTGCAATTGTATACCATTGTAGACTATTTGTGGCGTTATGAATCGCTGCAATAGTTCATAATGTTCACGACTTTTTTGTATCGTCGTTAAAAACGTAATGCTGACCATCTAGTGGCAAAGAGCTTGGATGCCAAAAATTATTTGTGGCGCAATTTTTGGTCTTTGCGATGATTATTTTTGCCGCAAAATTGCTATATGTTTCAGTTAACAAAAGTCTGGACGTTGGAAATACCCCATTGATTTTCAACAAACAATACCAAGGAAGAGAAATTCAATCTGCAACGGTTCTAAAACCTTGTAAAAAGCACTTAATTTGTTAGCAACAAAAAAAATTTCTTTAGAATCGAGTCTTGCCCAGGCGACATTTTTCACGATTGGCCAATGATGACAAATTGTTGCAATTGATTAAAATTTGCATAAAAATAGTTGACTAGTAGCAACGAAATTAACTCCTTGCAAAAAGCCTAATTTCACTACAAGAAAAACTGCATTTTGTGTGGCTTAAAATTGTCACAAAAAGCATTCTTAAAAAGTTTGTTGCGTCAAAATGAAAATCAAAATCATTGCGACGAGGAGGACAACTTCAACGCAAAAGACACTCCAAATGGTAGGGAAAATGCCCTATTAGCGACTTGAGTCTAGTGTCTCAAAAACAAAATAACGCCAAAAAAAGTCATCACATTAAACGATTGTTGTTGTTATCGCAATTTTTATTTATTGTGAATTTGCTGTCGTAAATAATTATTTGCGATGATTTAAATTGAGAACAAAATAACCATTGCCCTGGCTTTTAACCAAATTTGTTTTGTGGTAAATATATATTTTCGGCAATATTTGTGGACGCAAATTAAGTATTAGTGAGCAAAAATATGTCAAAAGAATTACACATCTTACATTATATTATAATCCATAAAGCAATTACACAAAGTACTTGTTTTATATTCTAAGCAATTATATTATATTAGAATGCATAAAGCAATTATATTATATTTTGTGTGTAGCTAGTTGGACGATTTGATTCTTCAGTCCACAAGTACTTAAGGTAAAGATCGACCTGGTGCTCCTATTTTTGAAGCATTAAGGTCTTCCTTCTCTTTTTTTGAAGCATATGAAAATGTCACTGGTGTTTTGGTTAGTAGGTTCGCAAGTCTTGGCTAGTATAGATTTGTCCATCTCTGAAGAGGAATACAACCAGATTCATGCTTCATGCAATCTAAAAAATGAAACTTGAATTGAATTGCAACTGCATAACAAATAAGAATAGTAAGCAAAAGTCAGTCCACATAAATTCCAAATGTTTGAACAAAAGCAATAGAAATGTCACAAATTGACTCAAGGATTTTCTGGATCATATAACGATAAAAATTTACTCAATTTCCATAAGGGACAAGAAGACTAAAATTTCTATTGAAACATGAGTCATTATTTTCCAACAAAAGTATGGAAGGAACGAAAACTATCTCTAATTATTCCATTGTATTCTATGATAAATTAACTGTAAATGAATAATTACAAAATAGAGGAATTTCTAAACTTACAACTTGCAACTATAAAAATGTAAACTTGAAAATAGAATAAATACAAGAATAGAGGAAATACTAGAATTGCTCAACTTGCAGCTTTAAACCTGTAAACTGTAAATCAAGGAAAGATCTGTTTTCATAACATAGAAAATAAGTATAATTTGCATGCTATAGTGACATTGTTCTGAATTAGTTCGTGGCATGATGTAAAAACTTCAGAGTGGTTGGTTTTTCATTTACAGAGTTGCAGGGACATCAAAACTCATGTTAACAAATACCAAATTATCATAGACAATAAATAAATGCCTAAAAGTCAAGGATACCAGACCACTTCAAAAACAAGTTAAACAAAAAACACAATAACTACAATTCTAACAAACCCATCTTCATGGAGACATAGCAAATCAACCAACACCAATTGGTGTATAGTAGAACTAGGATGTATTGAAGTGTACCTATAATAGTGCTCTGGCAGGATCAATGCAGTAATGCCTACATGGAACATTCAAGTGGAAACACTTGTTAGCATCGAATGGTCCAATTGTCAGGCACAACAGATTTTAGAAAATTACAAGAAAAAAGAAAACCTTTGTCATTTTTTCTTAAAAACAAATGTAAAATAAGAAGAAGGAAGATCCAATAATTACCTTATTCGTCTAAGGGTAAATCCCAGATTTGAACCTTCCATCCATCCTCACGCAAGTCCAAATCCAGGAGCAGCCCGATAGGCATGCATTTGAACCACTAGATTGAGTAGGACTCAGAATCAAAATAAATCCAAACCGAAATAAATTTAAAAGGAGAATACATTTCAAGAATGAAAAGTGTTTTACTTTCCGTTGCTCCTAATATGTGAAGTGAATAATCATGTATGCATTGGAGTTTATAGGAATATATAGGAATAAAGTCCAAAATAGAAAAAATTACAACCACCTAATCCAACAAAACGTTTGTGAAGAAGTGATTTTATTTTCTCAGTTTTCTCCTCAAAGTCATTCATCTTAGTTTTGTGCAAAACATTCATGATTCTAAAAACTCAACTGAATAATTATTAAAATAAAAATAAAAATACTAAGCTGAATCCAACTCTTGTTTTGCAAATATTGGGTTACATTATGTTGCTCTTGTATCACTTATGTTGTGCAGTTATCAAGTCTTTTCCTCAATCATCTAAGAAAACCTAGTCCTATTGGTCACATAAAGTCTACAAAAGCTAGTTTTTGTAGCAAGTTTTAGTGTGCGTAAAAAAAATACCCAAAAACTTAAAATTTTGCAATAAAAAAAATTACTATTCAGATTAACGTATGGGACCATTCACAACAAAATTTAGCGGCTAGTTAGAAATCACCAAAAATAATGTCATTTCTCGTCAATTTGAGGTTGGACGGAAAAATCTTGTATGCGAAAAATGGTTTTTCTTGTAGCGTAGGAAGATATGAAGCCACTCTACATGCATGCGTGTCATATACCTCAATTAATTCACCAACCCGCTATAATCAGTACCATATATATTACTATTCCATTAGTCACTAATTTTTTATAAACAGCATACTAAATTGTTAATAGTCGCTACGTACAACAGAAACGGCCTTTTGCGTCCCATTAAATCGACACAAAAATCCCATAAAACGATGGCAATAATTATTTCCATCCAAAATCCAATTAACGCAACATGGACACTATTAAAGCTACTTAAAAGGTTTATGGCGTCAAAACTTGTTAACGTCGCAAATATGTCATGAATTTGCAATGAATTATATTGCAGCCATTATTTACGAACTTTGACGTAAAAAAAGTAAGCTGATAGTGAAGAAAAATCCATTTGCATCATTATTTTTACGACACAAATATAAAATATTGACATAAAAAATTATTATTCCTGAGCTGCTTTTATGGTCACAAATATATATTGCCGCAATTACTTAATATTTGCATCGATAAATATATTCACAAATGCACTATTGGTGTTATGCAAAAGGCCAACCATGCAGTCTAAAAATATATTTGCGACTCACTATTTATGCTGCAATTATAAAAAGTTGTGCACGAAACTAGTTTTTTCGATACAGAAAATATTGTTGCAAATTATTATTTTTTATGGCGCATAATAGCTTGTCGCAATGCTAGTGAATTATAGATAAAGGTAAGTTATATTTGTTGCTAAGTAGTAGTGCTGGCAACAGAGCTATTGCAACTCTGAAACTATTGACAGAAATAGTTAAAATTTCTAAACTCAAATAATGTTTTTTTTGTAGCACTTATTACCTTGTCGTAAATAGGAATGAATTGCATTTGGCCGAATGATATTGACGTACATATAATTTTTTAGCGTCACAGTTTTTATTTCATTTTTGCTTGAATTGCATCACAAATTATTGTAGCAGACTAAAAAAAATCAGGGATTGAGTAAAACTTTATTAATGGTTTGTAGCAAAATTGCTGGAAACCATCAATACATAACTTGATCAATTTATATATCCTAAAATTGAAGATCATGATGACTTACATTCTAATGTTGGACAATTAATGGTGGCTCCATTGATCAACCATGCATAGATTATTTTTCTTCTTCTTCTTGTAGTTTTTTGGAATGGGAATGCTATCCTGGCCTGAAGCCACTTACCAATATATATAGATATACTAGACACAACTTAAATATCCAAGTTTAATTATATATTTGGAGGCCAAGCATATGTGCATACATTGCATCAATATACCCATAGTACTAGACATCATTCCATGGATGACACTCCTTAAAGCCATGTCGAAATATACAAGATATCATGTTCAAGTGTTCTTCAGTCAACCATGGTGCAAGCTATATATATACATATGTGGGAGATATTATACAATCATGAAGAGCACATAACCCATGTACTAGTCTAATCATTGGAAATTGAGTGCTTTCTTCAATGCATCTTAACATATGGTCTGAAATGTTTGTTTGTTCAAGTTGCTTCAGTTTTTCTTGTTCATCCATTTAGATCTCAAGTTGTTATTTCCTGCATCTATTAGGTGCACAGTTAGTCGTATCATGCCTGAGTATACATATAACAATAAGTAGAACCACACCCCAAATTGCACCACTGTTGTGATGAGTAAAACCTCTCTCTCCAGAAACCTCAAACCTCCCTAGCTGTCCCAGGCATCACCTAAAACCTTTCTGTGTAACTACTCTCAGATGTGCAAAACCAAGCAACTATAGTATTTTCCCTATGACATTCCTAGTTGTGACTTGCCAAGCAACAACTCTTTCCTAATCCCCAGAAATTAAAATTAGTACGTATCCATATTCTTCAAAACCACCTTGCTAAACCTTTTATCATAACCAAATCTAAAATCCTCCAATTTTAGAATCCATTGCAACCATCATTTGAATTAAGTCTTTGTTGAGTGGAGGCACCAAGTCTAACATTCAGGAAGTTGCCTCCGGGTGACAATGAAAAGCTTAAAATGTTGATAAATAGTAGCGCTCCCACTATGTTTAAAAATAAACACAAACATGAATTCAAAGAAAGCAATATGAAACCAGTAATCAATCAACAGTTTTAGATGCAAAATATTGATTCATAGATGTAGATGGCAATTCTATAGGGCCGGGCAAATAACTGTTCAAATAAATATACAATATTGAGCAGCAATATGTTTTCTACTAACCCATCAATGTAGAGAAGTAATTTTGCAGTTGCCCTATGAATGTGCTCTACAAGAAATGGCACATCATCCACACGATAAAATCCAAATGTATTTAAGACCGTTTTCAGCCAAAGTACATATATTTGTACTCAAAAAGAAGTAAGGAAATGTAAAAATATTCAACTGAACCAAATAAGAACACATAATTGTGGGAAACAATGTAAATAAAAACCTGACCATTTAATTTCTTGGGATTGATAAAAAAGAAGAACCATAGCCCAACAAGATTCATACAAAATTAATATCCTATTTATATATACAATATGTGCAGCATGGCTATTCCCATCAACACCCAAACCTTTATATGCATGGTGGTAGGACACTTTAACATGTTTATAAATGTGTGTGTCCAATTTGCACTGCCGTTAAAAAACACAACAACGTTAAAGACAACATTAATTTGCAAGTGTACATGAAAATAGCATTAAAAACACAATAACATGAAAAACACAGCATCATGAAAAAAGAAACAACATAACAAATAGCTATACACATAGTTGGGAAAATAACTAACCAATACAACAACAACAAATACACACATTTCTATATTTTGCAAGTTTACTTGTTAAGCAGCATAAAAACTTGGCATATTCTAATAACTCATCTAGACAATCCAGCCAACATCAAAATTTATCATTTCAAGATTTTTTCTAACAACCACAACCAAATTATATACTGACCCCCACTCCTGACATTCTACCAACCACCTAGTCATCACTTCAAACACTCACTCCAGAGTTGTCTCCCATCAATTTCCAAAAAGTTGCCACCATGGCCTCTCCAAAATTGGCTTTATACAAAAAATAATTTGTCCAAAAAACCCTTAGTCACCACCCTCTTGAGTCTCTCTTGGAGACTCTGTGAATATTGTTGTTGTGACATGGAGTAGGTCATAAATTTATCAACCTTAGCTTGTTTATGCAATATCTCCCACACATATTGACTTTTGTTCCTCAAGTTGTGATTTGTAATACTCGGAATCTTGTGAGGCCCCACCAACACCAACCCAAAGCCACAATGCGACTTTCTACTCGACTCAGGTATCTCCATCTCTCCCAACCCTTTGGCATATCCCGGCCTAAGCCCAACAACCTCCTTAAAAATCAGTGTTGCTGTCTCTTGAGTTCCATTCTCAGGGTTCATTGCATTTAGCCTTTCCACCATTTTATTCTTCAACAATAATGCACAAAACGTTCTGTAACGCCCGTCCTTATGATGGGTCCTTTTCATATTCGATTTTGATAAAAATCGACTGGAATTACTATTCCTTTTACAATTCTTTTCCATTCATGCCAGGATACAAAAGACTCCATGCTATAAATAAAATTCATTTTCTTAATTGAAAGATTTCAACGGAAAACATTAAATTTCATAATTTAAGTTTTCATGTAAAAACATCTTGCCTAGGCCTTCGTGCTCTTCCCCCCTTGGGTTGTGCCTGTCCTGACCTGTCATGCTCATCTTGTGCCTGGGAGGGCACACATAAAAACTAAAATGAGTCGATGACTAGTAAGCATTACTTCATACAGTCAAAATATAACAACATAGATTTTCAGTCATGCATTTATCATTCCATACATACATATCGTACTTAGCATGCATACATCTTTCTTTTCGTTTTAAAATGTTGCGAGGTGGGGTTTTTCTTTATAACATGCTTTCTTCTTTAAAACAGTTCCCCACGCATCGCTGCCTTCATTTCTTAAAGAATATTTTCATGCATTCGTTCTTTTTACATACATTCATGCATACATGCCTTCATTCGATCATCTTTCCTTAATTACGTACGTTCATGCATTCCGTTCATCCGTTCATACATGCACTCTTTTCTTAACATGCATCCGTTCTTTCTTTTCACTTTCATTAGCCATTTGCACATTGTTACGCCCCGTGTGCTGGGGTTAGCGGTCTTTTGGACCTAATTTCGCCTGTGGCCACGGGTTTGGGAATCCATTCCGTTAGGGTGCAGCACTAGGTGCACTACCAGTACTACTTACCCGGCATTGCAATCTGCCCCTTTACAGTCCATTCATTTGGTACCATTCCTTTTCAGTCCATGTGGCCATTACGTATTTTCATACATCATCCATTCAGTCCAGTCCATTCTTTCCTTTACAGTCCTTTCCCTTACTTTTCAGTCCATTCTTTCATTTCAATCTTTACATTCTTACATTTCTTACCGTTCTTACGTTTCTTATAGTTCTTACGATTCATAAAAGTTTTACTTAAGAAAATGGTTTTCTCTCTTTTATTTTGTAAAAGTCGTTTCTTAACGGTTCTTACGTCTTTTAAGGCTTCCTTTCATTTCCTTTTCATGAACATACATACAATATGCACTACATATAGCATCCATTCACATGCATACACGTACATACTTTGGGTGCGTAAAGAGGGGCTACCAAGGAAGGCCGCTACGTACTTATACTTGAAAACTTACGTTTCGTTTTCATTTTCCTTTTTGATAAAAGCTTTCTTCTTCTTCTTCTTCTTCGTTTATATAAGAAAACTCTAGATGAGTATGAACGTAATACTTACCTGGATTTCATGCCATACTCATTCCATGCAGTCCATTCGTGTGCATGTCAGATGGCAACCTACATGCATACACATAACCTTACGTCATCATCTATCTAATGCATAAGTAACTATTCTAAAAATAGAACTATGTCTCACTTGGAACACTCTCCGTCCATCTCTGGACTCTCATGTGCCATTTACTATGCTAAAACCTTCCGGATCTTATTCCTTAAAGTGAACCTTCGTGATTCACCTTAGGGTTAAGACACTAAGACCTCCGTCTCGTTCTTCTATTTCCACAATCTGACGCATGATTTCGACCGACAGAGTCATGCGTCCCAACCTTAGACAACTTACCCATTACTACCTTCACGTATCCTAGCCCATACTACATCCTCATTCCCAACCAGTCAGGCTACATGAATTCAAGCCAACTCTGGGGCTAAAACACCATGTAACCATGATCAGGACAGATTACCCATTATATATGGTAAACCTATTCGATACACGTGTCTCGCCGAAGACACCTGTATCTTACCCCCCTTTTATCACCTAAGAGCAACTTATAGTTCCAATGAACACCCATTTGTATAAACAAGCTCCTTACTCCAATACCAACTTGCTCAGACCCGGTCGATAGGACACTTCCTACTTCCCGGCCCTGTACAAGTTCATCCCAACACTTGATCGGAGAGGACTGCATCTAGAAATGCACCTCTATCACGTCACATAGCTCAAGACTAATCTCGAGTCACGTCACAATACCCATCATGCTTCCGCTGCAAGCTCTGATACTTTTCCACCACTTCCATATACTTTTAGCCATAGTCAACCACAAGGTGACACCCGTCACCCCGGACTACAGGCCATATCACCAATGTTTCGAGACACTGTTACACAGTTCCCGCCAATTGACAAGAGGACTGCATCCACAAATGCGTCTCTGTCACATTATGCAACTCGAGACAAATTCCTGAATAACAGAACGATGCCCATCATGCTTCCGCCGTACTCTCTGATACCTTTTCTCCGCTTCACACATACCTTCAGCCACAAGTCAGCCTCAAGGCAACACCCGTTACCTTGGACTACAACCAAATCACCATTGCCTCGGAACACTGTTACACAGTTTCCCGACGTTACACCATACACTCCACACTTCTTTGTTACACCATCCAACCCTTCGTGACATGCCATCCGGTGTATCACGACCTAGTATAGAGTACACTCACGTGAACTCTCTTCCATCCACACTACAACACACATCACTACGATACACGCCCCACGGTGCATCGCTATGCGACACAGAGTATGCGCCACGCGTACTCCTTTTGCTACAACACTAATCATCACGATGCACATCACACAGTGCATCACCATACAACACAGAGTACACTCCACATGCACTCCCTTCCTTCTACGCCACACATCACTACAGCGCACGTCACACGGCGTGTTGCTGTATTACACAGAGTACGTTTCACGCGTACTCTCCTCACACTACACCCTGTATCACAACTACGACATCCATCTCAGGCCCATACTTCACAGCATAGTCCACAATACTATACAATCAAGCCCAACACTTCATAACTACACTTCACTTCACAACTACGCAGCGAACTCCACAAATACTAACCACACAGTCTACAAGCCAACCAATCCACTACTTTAAACGTATATAACTAGAGGTAGAGAGTTATACCATCAACGGGATAACCCGTGTGTCGCTCGCTGCTCGTCACGATCATGCGTCGGAGGAGCGTACGTGGCGATAACACCGTGTACGGTGGCTGTCCACCATATAAAGTGATAGTTGGGCTTGAGATTAGCTAGGCGTGGTCTTGGAAGGCTCAAGGTGGCCTCGTGGTGGTCAAAGGTGGCGGAACACGGCGGCATCATGCTGTGAACAGTGAATCTGAAAATGGTGGGAGTTGCTTGAGGTGGAGGAAGGCCATAAAACTTCATGGCAAGCTAGGGAAAGATAGATGAAGATGTGGTGGAGAGGTGGTGGCCATACGGTGGCGGATCGGCCATTTGAAGTGTATTTCAGCCTTGGAGAGTGAGGGATAGTGAGAGCTACACAAAGCTCCGTTGGCCATGAAATTTCTTGGGAAAGTTCATGGTGATGAGAGGAACAAGGTGGTGGTGGTGAAACGCCGTGGGTGGCCGTGTACGGTGGTGCACGGCGGTGCAACCGAAACTAAGAACATGGAGACCCATCAGAGAAAGAGAGAGAGTTAGGGAAAAATAAGGACATGGGGAGAAAGTCCATGATGTGGTGGTTCCATTGGTGGTGTTTGGTGGCCGTTTTGGCCGTGTATGGTGGCCCTAGGCGGAGGAAATGGGTGTAAAACCCATTTTGAGGATGGTGCCATGGAGGGAGGAGGAGGGCACGTGATGGCTTGTCGGTGGGAGGGAATGATGACAGGAGGGTGGTGGTCATTTGGTGACTAGAGGTGAGGACATAGCTACCGTGTACGGCGGCGTGGAGTAGGCAAGTGCATCCTTACCCATTTCGGCTAGTGAAGTTGTGGGAAGAGAGAGAAAGGCAATGTGGCTTGGCTGGTTGGAGGAGATGTTGGCCGGCATGTGGGGAAGGATCGGTGACCGGCGGTGAGACCTACGGTGGCCGGTGGTGGTTGGGCTGGAAGCTTGAAGCTCACGGTGGAGGCAAAGCCGTGTATATCGGGCATGAGGGAGAGGGAGAGGAAAGAGAAGAGAGAGAAGGAGAAGGGAGAAAGTAAAGAGGAAAAGAGAGGGTCCTGGATATTTAACTTTAGTCATACGCTTCGGGATCCTCAAACGATCCAACAATGAGTTTAAACACTGATTTGAAAACGCGTAAGTGTTTTATTTAAAATAAAACACTATGAGGAATTAAGGTAGAATATTATTTTACAAACTAAAGTTTATAAAATAATATTTCTTCATCATTATTTAAAATGATAAAGTATCTTTAATTACTCAAAGAGGATAAAACCATTTAATTTAAATAAGAGTTTTCAACGTAAATTTAAACCTCTTAATATTTTAAAACAACTAAAATATTTAATCTAAGTAATTATCCACAATTATAATATTTTCAGAGCTCATTAAAATATTATAATTGTGTTACTTTAAAAGCAAGCTTATCTAATAATACTGGAAATATCTCCTCAAGATATTTTCATAATATTTAACATATCCGTAAGTTTTAAAATATCTATCTCACATTGAAATCCGGTGGATAACTTTCAGAACACGCCATCAAGGTACAGCAATTAGGATAAGGCTCAGCGCGTAGATCGAAACTCGGCACATAGACCAAAACTTGACACGTGGAACGAGGCTCGACATGTTGACCAAAGTCTGACACGTAGATCGAGACTCATACGTAAAGAAGAAGAAAGAAGGAGCGGATATCACACATTCATTAATCATGAAGAAGATGATAACCAATATAAAAAATAAGCATAACTAGGTAGAATTTATACAAACCACACAACTGCCCAATGTTATGTTACTCACATAGAGATCTTAAGTCACGCCTGTTACAAATTTGTTCTTCTTTTTTGACCAACAGGGACTCCCTAAGGAAATCAACCAGGTTGTGCACATTCTCACACTGCAACATATAAAGCAAATGTTCGAGATGTCAACTAGGTTAAAGCATATACACTAGTATCGAAACATCAAGGTCATTTCTCTATGGGATCGATTAAACCATTTGTTACCTTTTCTTCTAATAGTTGTGCAAAAAATTTCTTGTTACGCGTATGGTTAGTTCATAGTAGTTCTCTATTGGCCTTGTTTTGCAACAACAAGCTTGGTGGAGATTAAACATGAAAGGCAAATAAATCTTTATATTAGAGCACAATTCTACGTAGCAAACAACATAGAATTGTCTCTCTATGAATGCCAAATAAACTACATAATAGCACAATATATTGTGGTACACTTGCTGCCTTGATTCAAAATTTACAAGATTAAAAAGCTAGAATCATTAAGATGTCACCATTACCTTGAATTCCTTACTATCCCACTGCATGCATAATTTCTGCCAAACATCTTGATCCACATTGTCAGTACGTCTTGCTACTACTACTTTATGAGATTCAAAACTATTGTAGATTCTATGGAGCTCATAATCAAATGAATTGAATCGCTTGCTTAGTTGTAGAGTCACTATCCTGTAATGATTGTTCTTTTCCCATTGTAATATAAAATCAACCTAGGATACAAACAAGGAAAGATAATTAGCATTAGTGTTTCAATTTGCATATCCCACTAATAGCATGAAATGAGAGATTCTTACACAAACACCATTACATAGCTCTTCCTTCTTGTGCTTAGGCACATCATTCCAATGATGGTAAATCATGTTAGCATGATGCTTAACTATCCATGTTACCCTTCCAGCAAATATAGCTACATTTGCTCATGACACTTTGCTATCTCCGTCCTTTATTAGTAATGGAATATGTCCAATCTCTGATCCCCGACCATGCTTCTTAATCACAGATGCAAAAGGAAATTCCCCCTCACAACAAGTATGTCAATACTATATATTATGCAATGAAATCAAAAGCAAACTCAATTAATGTCGAGTAAAGATAGATTAGAAAAATCCCATAAACATTTTAAATCTAACTTTTTTTAATGTAATGCCATCGGAGTACCTATCTCGACCCCCACATTGGCAAATTCAATTTCCCAAACCACATTTGGTGGTTGGGTTGAGTCATCTAATGAGGAGGTGCTGTTGTCTAGCAGTACATGTGGAATTGGTGGGGGTGATTGGAAAATAGACTGTGATTGTAGTTGTGATTCGGTTGATCTAATTAATACATGTCTAGACCTCCTAAACCCTACACCTCGTGCATGTATCCTTCCTCTTACTATTCTTGCCATCAATAACAAACAACTTCTTTGGATCATGGCTGAGCTACATCAAAACTACAATGTAAGCAATATTGAAAACTGCATGTCTAAATTGTTGCGTGACATGGCATCATCTTGTTGGGCACTTTTGTGTGGCATATGAATTTAAAGGGGAGAAAAAAAAAACTTTTTTGTGAGAAAATTCAAAATCATAGTCATTAAAATAAGACAAAATTAGTGTAGCAAAAATGTTTTGGCCTTCTACGTAGAAACAAACTAATGACTACAAATAATGATCATTTCAAAACCAAAAAAAAAAAAAAATGAATGACTAATTAAGATAAACAAATGTATTTTCCAAATAATCAAACAAAAAAAAAAGAAAGAAAATTGCTACATGAGTTGCTAAATGACTACAAATGTATTTTTTTCACATCACAATTAGCTGTAGACAGGCACATGCAAAAATCACCTTCCCCTCTCTCAGTTATCACAAAAGGCTTGCGGTTCTTGACATAAGGTGGATTCAAAGCTTGGGTATGGGAGGCTTTCACCATTGGGCTTTCATTTTTTTTAAAAAAAAAGCTTGAAATGGCCGAAAATGGAAAGGGTTGTGATTCATGGCGTCCTACTTGTTGGGATTGCTCTCAATCGCAGAAGGATAGCATTAATTATTGTAGTTATTGTACTAGGACCACCCAAATAATGAATCCCAATGAATAATTTTTCAGCATTTTTATTGTTTGGGCAGTTTCCGGGTACCTTAATCAACGAAGAACCCGAGCCACATCTAAGCCATAATCTTGGCGAATTCCCAATGCCAAGCAAGCCGACACCAATTTTTCACATGCCTTCATCTTCAAAAATGGTTGATCTCAACTTAAACCACGATGGAACTTTTGTGAAGGAGAAAGAGCTCATGGGTCTTCTTTTTTTTTCTCAAATGGGTTTCGGTTTGGTGGGCAACAGAGCTTCGTGGGGGAGAAAGAGTTTCGTGGGTGCGACAGCTTTTTCCAGTTGTGGAGGCGACAAACTTGGTTTGGTGTAGTGGTAATCTGGATTTGGTGCGACGGCTACCCCTTTGCCCCCTCTCGCACGGCTTTCTTTCATTTCATTTTCCCAGTTTTTCATTTCTCTTAATGGATTAATTTCTTTGCATTGGTTTGTGATTTTCAGCCTGTGTTACTCTCCTTTTTTAGTCTCTATTATTATTTCTGTCTAGGGTTTCTCTCCTCATCACACGGAGATGGTGCAAATCGGCATTCTAAAATACTAAAGAGGGCTTTTAGCCAAGACAAAGCTTCTCTTCGATTTATTTTCTGCTTCTGATAGTTTACTACAGTGTGATGAGACTATTGTAATTTATGTGAAATTGCTAATGTGGCAAAATATTAGTGATGGCTGTTAAACCCATAGCTTCGGATGGATCGCTTCAAAGCGGAACTCCATCAATATTCATTCAATATACCTAACTCAAATATCAACTCATACACCAATCTCCTTCAAAAATAAAAAAACTCAACTTACTTAATATTGCAACCCCCAAGATCCACTACATAATAATTTAAAACACGAGTCCAAAATGATTTAGAATCTTAGCCCGACCTAAAAACATTTTAACAAAAACAAAAAGAGAACCAAGTACATAATCGGCGAAAAACTGAACCATATAAACACGAGTCCAAAACGATATACACGACTCAACCCCAATACCAAAACATTTGATTTTAAAAAAAAAATCTTAATGTAAAGAACAATTGAGAAATTAAAAGTAACCCAAAAGAACACAAGCCCGAAGCCAAAAATATAACTACAAGAATCCATGTTTTCAAAACCGAGGGGCTTGCGAAAAGAAAAACACGACCAACAATTTGCTAATAAGGGACGAAAACGCTAGACTTAGATCAAACAATGGAGACTCACCAAGAGACCACTGCGAAGTGGTGGAGAAAAGGGCGATACTGGGTGGCTGCACTGAGTGAGAGAGAGAGAGAGAGAGACACACACACACACACACACACACAGAGACACAGATGATAACACATGAAGAAAGAAGCTGTGAGAGGGAGTGTCACGGGTTGAATTCATAGAAAGGCAAAGGAGTTGCAAGGAATGGTGGACAGTAGCATGAGGAATGAAAGGGAAGATGATGGGATTTGTTGTGGCAACACGAGTAAGGAAGGGAAATGACAGTTAAAACTGTTACTTAATGAAGTGTTGTGTTTTGAAGAACACGTAGTGAATGTGAAGTGGTGTCGTTTAGTTTAATAGAACAACGTCGTTTTTTGTATTCAGAATTGTAATAGTTTTAGTTGTCATTTGTTACGCAGTGTTTTATAATTCTTCTATAATTGTACAAAGGCCATTACGGAAGGGCGTTGATGAACTTCTATAAAAGGAAGGAAAATAACAGAGGAAATAATCAAGAAAGTTAATACAAACTCAGTCTCTCTTCTTCATTCTTCTCTTCTCTTCTTCATCATTTTCTGGAGATTGACTATCTCAAAGTAGTCGCATTGGGTCCGTAACATTTTTGTATCATGAGCCATGGCAGAAGGAACTCGATCCTAGCTCAAGTGGCGGACTCTTTAAACCATTTGAGACAGCAGCAAGATCATCAGCAGAAACAGTTGGAGGATACTATTGCAGTGTTGGTACATCAACAAGAATCTGCAAGAATTGATAGAGAGAACCAAGAAAAGAATTTTGATGATATGTTTCAACAGATTTCAAGAATTTCAATCAATACAGCACCTGGTATTGAGGGGCCAGAGGTACATGAAGGAATGGGTGAGGTGAATTGTAACAGCCAGTTAGAAATTCAACAGTGGAATTTCTATAGACTTTAGAAACCTCGTGAATATCCCATAAGTTTTCACGAATCGATCAATCGCACTGGTTTTAGTCTGTTAACATAGTCAGTGTTATCACTCACTATAGTGTCAGAAATGTGATTTTAATTATTTAAGATAGTTAGAAGTGTCAGATTACATTATAGTTTATGCCACTAGACTCAATAGAATATTTAGGATTTTATAGCCCAATAACCCATTTTCATAATTTCGGACGAAATGGCTGTTCGAAACTGTAAATTTATTTGTAGGGGCACTTCAGGATTGAGTTTTGGTAAACGGTTTTTACTGTATATCAATATGAATATTTAGAATTTTTTAGTATTAAGTTTATTACGCTTTTTTTAGAGTGAATAGTAACCTCGATAAGCGTACTAAGTGTAACGTTTTCAAAATCACAGTGTGGAATGTCCAAATTAGGTTAGAAAAGTTTTATTTGGACACTTGGCAAGATCTTAGCCATACATAGTGAATAGTATTAGACACTTGGCATAAAGAGGAACCATTAGATGGATTTGTGAAGGAAATCAAGGTGTAAGATCATGTCACCTAACCAAAACCTTTTTCATCTGATCAAACAAATTGAGCCAGATCAAAGAGGGTTCAAACCCTAGTGAAACCCTAAATGGTTGGAATCCAATTGAAACTCCAAAAGCTTGGTTGAAACTGAAACCCTAAACGGTTTCCCCAAACCCTAAATTGGCCTTCAAACCCTTTTCGATCCAATTTCTAGCACTGTATTTAATCACTTGATTAAATCACTTCCACATGCTATTAATTTCTCAAATTCTTATTATGACATCATTATCCAACCTCTAAAACCTTGGAAATTTTCTTGGGCCAAGAAAAATTGGATTTGAGCTTGAAAGCATCTCAAACCCTAACCAAACCCCCTTTAAACCCCAAATTGAAGCCCACTTGGTTGGGGCCCACCAAGGCCCACGATTTTGGCCACCTTGGCAAGGCTTCTTGGAGAAGTTTCCTCCCCCACATGGCAGACCATTCACTACCCTTGGCTGCACCCAATAGTGCCTTGATGAGATGGAGAAACCCACCCCATCAACCTCCATAACTCACAGCTTCTGCAGGCTGTCCTTTCCCCTCTCTATTCTCCACTTCATGTCACATATCTACCTCAAATCAATGGTCATTCAGGTCCATATCTTCCCCCTACAAAATTCTTGAGTCGTTCAAGTCACACTTACTTCCCTTTCATCACTTCTTCACCCTGTTCTTAGAGAGAAACCCAAAAGAGCTCTCTCGGGCAGATTTCTGGGTCTTCTTGTGTGGAGCTTTTCGACCATTTTTAAGTATTTTCACATGATGACTCCTTCATAAAAGTTTTTTCTCTTTGAGTATAGTTTCCGTAGATATATTATTTGTATCATTACATGGTCATTGTGTCGGTAAAAATTATTTTTAATCATGGAAAGGTCATTCTGGGCGTGAATCTGGAGAGTATGTTATGTTTTGGAGTTTTTGACCAAGCTAATGGACATATCTTGGTCGGAAAATTTTATGGAGTGTTTTTAGCATGAGTTTAAGAGTTTTCATTGAGGTTTTGTTGCATGACTAAAGTTTTTGATGATAGATTTGCTTAGATCTAGAAACTTGAAAACTGGAAGTGGCAAAACAGTTTTTATTTGGAGAAAGTTTTAATATTTCGAGGTTTGATCTTACTCTAAAGGCTTTGATATTTTTATATGATGATCCTAAGTCTCTTATTTTCATGTTAAGATGTTATTTTGAAGATATTTAGTATTAGTTTCAAAGATATAATTTTTTCTATGCAAGAGGATTCCGGTTAGGCCTAAGATTTGATGTGTTTGGGTTAGATCTATGTTTTATTGATTTTTAGCCATGTGATTTCAAGTTTGATGGTTGGATCCTATTTAAGACACATTCTTAAACCATGTGATACTTTATTTCGAAGATCTCACATTGTTAAGCCATTGATCAAGAGATTTATCAAAACTAGTTGAGTAAAAAGTTTCTATTTTTGGACTAAGTGTAAAACCAAAAACTCCAAGTGTTATTTTGTGATTTTGGTGACTTTAGTTTGATTATTTAAAGCATGTTTGATGTTAGGATGATGTTATGAATATGTTAGAAGTAAGATTTGACTTTTGGAATTCTTGGAGATGTTTTGATTTAGGGTCAAAGCTTGTGATTAAGTGTTTGGATCTTTTTACAAAAAGTTTGGTGTTGATTATTAGCTTTTTCTAAATGGATGTTTTAAGTATGGTTTTAAACTTAGGATAGACAGATCCTTGTTGCAAAAAATTTAGGTTAAGCATGAGTTTTGAAGTTGGAAGGAATTGCAACAAAAATAAGAGAAATGGCCTATGGATGTTTCGGCCATAGTATGTTTTCCATAGTTGTGTTTTGTTTTAAAATTTTCTAAGTCGATATTTGAGTTTAGGACAAAATTTACATGAGGAATGTAAATTTTGGAAATTTTTGGAATTAGGATGTGAAATCCTTATGTTAGGGGTAAAATGATAATTTTACTCTAAGTTAGCTTGTTTTCATGTTTCTAATTGTTAGTAATTAAATTTCTAACTTTTAGAATGATCTCTTACAGTTCCTCGTGTTTCGCGCTTTATTCTCGTAGAACGCGACGATCAAGGTAAGTTAGTTTCTAACTTACTATCAGTTTAATGTGTATGTATGATGAGTAAGGGAACTACAATTTATGTATATATGTTATCATATATGCCATGCCATGCCATGTCATTACATGTTTATCTGTTATGCATGATTTATTCTTTCATGAATATTTATCTGTTACACAATCTTTTCTGTCATGCAATGTTGTATGTTATAAGTATGCCAAGTTAAGTATGCCATATGTTACATGTATATCATATCATATAATATTCACTGTTGCAAGTATGTCACGTCAAGTATGACATCTGTTACATGTTCGGTCATGTTACGAAGTGTTTCCATCTCAAGTAAGTCATGTCTTTCAAGTTACGTTTAAGTCAATTATGTCTAGCATACTCGTGATATAATCATTATGATTATCCGAGCATCTCCACTTGTAATTCACACGAGGTACTTTTGGCGAAATCATTTTGATTGTCAGAGTGTCGTTCAAATTCAGTTATGCAGATACTCCTAGCGTAATTATTCTGATTGTTAGGGTATTTTATTTAAAATACTCGTGATGGAATCATTCTAATTGTCAGAGTTTTACCAAGCAATCTTGGTGTAATCATTCTGATTGCTAGGGTATGTGTTTTAAAATACTCCTGATGGAATCATTCTGAATGTCAGAGTATTATTAGGTACTCCTGGTGTAATCATTCTGATTGCTAGGGTACGTGTTTTAAAATACTCATGATGGAATCATTATGATTGTCTGAGTATCTCTGATGGAATATGTTGGGCAGAATCATTCTGATTGTTCACTATTTCTGACGAAACAACTGGCGGAATCATTTTTATTGTCAAAATTCAAGTCCAAGTTCATGTTAAGTAAAGAAGCAAGATTCCAAGTTTATGTTAAGTCAAGTTTCAGATCAAGTTCATGTTATGTTATGTTATGTTATGCTCACGTACATGTTATGTTCATGTTCATGTTAAGTTTCAAGTTCATGTTCATATCATGTTATGTTCACGTTTATGATATGTTCAAGCTCACGTTCATGCTATGTTATGTTCATGTTCACGTTATGTTTCAAGTTCACGATTCTGTCATGTTATATTCACGTACATGTTATTTTCAAGTTCACGTTCATGTTATGTTATGTTCACGTTCACATTATGTCTTAAGTTCACGTTTATGTCATGTTATGCTCAGATTTATGTTAAGTTCAAGTTCATATTTATGTTATGCATGTTCACGTCCATGCTATGTTTCAAGTCCATGTTATGTTTCAAGTTCACGTTCATGTTATGTTGCTAGCCCATGTTATGTTTTAAGCTCAAGTTCATGTCATGTTAAGTCAAGTTCAGTTCACGTTTAACTTCAAGTTAAGTCAGTTATGTCATGCTATATGTCAAATTATGCTATGCTTACTTACGACTTTAATTATGCATTCATGCTTTTATTGCCATGCATGCATCATTAACTTGTGTGGAGGTTTTATGTTAACTTGCTGAGATTTGTAATCAAATCTCACTGTGGTAGTCCCAACTACCATTCTCTCCCGAATGGTAGATCTTGTTACAGGACCCGAAGGAGAATTGGAATCCGACCAACTGAATACGATCGACTAGGCTACGGTGCGATGTCGATGATGGCATAGTATTTAACTTAGGTTACTACTTATACTTTTGGAGTTGTATCTCAAGTATTCTTTTGATCACAACCATTTTGGACTAGCGTGGTGATCATGGCTATTTAGTATGCCTTTATGAATGAAGTATGTTTTAAGTATTTGGGATATTTTTAGTTTGGTGCATAGTATTGCTAAAGAAAAAAAAAATTATCCGCTGCGAATATTACATAATGCTATATGCATGTTAGGAACATTGCATCTTATATGTCATAAACGGGGACAGGTAACCTTGTGTTGCATGTCCCGACGCTTCAGATGTCCGATCAATCCCAAGCGGAATCTAGAGGCGTCACATGAATCATCGTGAGAATCAAAAGGACAATTTTGATAGAAGCCTTACTAAGGGAATAAAGCTGGAGTTTCCAAGATTCAATGGCAGGAATCCGTCTGTATGGATTTACAGTTTCAACCAATATTTTTTGTATCATCAAGTTCCTCCTGGTTAGAGGATATTTTTTACTTCTTTCCATATGGATGATGAAGCATTGGTGTGGTTTCAAAATGCTAGTGAAGCTAGGGTGTTTTGTAGTTGGGAAGAATTTGTTAAGGCACTTCATACTCAATTTGGATCAACTCCATATGATGATCCTATGGAGTCCCTTACAAGGCTTAAGCAAGGGGGAACAGTCACTACTTACAAAGCTGAATTTGAAGTTTTGTCTAACAGAATTCATGGAATTTCATAAAGAAATAAACTCAGTTGTTTCTTGAGTGGCTTGGGTGATGAGATAAGGTTACCAGTCAGGATGCTGAATCCTACCAACCTTAATGATGCCTTTGGGTTGGTAAAAATACAAGAACAATATGTGTGGAGCATAAGGAGACAGTGGAGAAATAGCAATCTGGATTTTGTACAATCCAGTGGAAGTAACACCTTCAAGCAGGCTCAATCTGGATCAATCTTGGGTTCTCCTAAGTTTCAACCCTTGTCCAAGATTCCAGTGCAAAAGATGACTGAATCGTAGATGCAAGAACGAAGAAAGAAAGGCTTTTGCTATTTCTGTGATGAGAAATATTGATTTGGTCATAAGTGTGATAAGCCAAAGCTTTATTTGCTGGAAAGTATGGATTGGCCTACTAGTCTTGATGATGATGCAAGCCCAGAAGAAGATCAGCAGCCTGAGTTAGTAGAAGATGAAAGGGAAAAAGAGCCACAAATTGCTTCCATTTCTTTTCATGCATTGGGAGGAGCAGCAAGTCCTCAAACTATGAGGGTTGTGGGGAAAATCTGAAAGAAATGGGTGGTTATTTTAATTGACACTGGTAGTACCCATAACTTTGTGGATACTGCAGTAATTTTCAAGTGTGGTTTAAGAATGCAGCAGTCTCAATTAGTACCAGTGAAGGTGGCAAATGGAGATGTGTTGTTGAGTGATGGGAAGTGCACTGAAGTGGAGGTGTAAATACTAGGTACAAACTTCAATCTGGACATTTTTACTCTTTCTTAAGGAGGATGTGATATTGTTTTGGGGGTGCAATGGCTCCTTTCATTGGGACTAGTCCTTTGGGACTTTGTTGAGATGAAGATGGAATTTACCTATAAAGGGGTAGTCACTTGTCTTAAGGGTTTACCCTTTAACCATACTTATGTGATTGATGACAAGGAAGTATGTAAGCTTTCTTCTATGGAGACCAAAGGGGTATTTTTACAAATGATTTCTCAGAACAGAAAGTGAGTTCTAAAATTTCTGAATTGTTGTCTTAATTTATAAGAGTGTTTCAAGAACCTAAAGGGTTACCACCTAGAAGGAGTTAGGATCACAGAATCCAATTAAAAGAAGGATCAGTACCTGTAAGTGTTAAACCATATAGGTACCCCTTTTATCGGAAGATTGAAATAGAGAAGATTGTTTCAGAGTTGATGTAGTCAAGAGTTATAAGGCCTAGCCAATCTTCATTCTCTTCACCTGTAATTTTGGTGAGGAAAGCTAATGGTACTTGGATAATGTGTATGGATTATAAACTCCTTAACCAAGCTACAGTTAAAAACAAATATCCAATTCCGGTTGTAGATGAGCTGTTGGATGAACTCTCTGGTGCAACAATTTTCTCTAAATTGGATTTGAGGAGTGGGTATCATCAATTTCGAATAAGGGAAGAGGATATTGAGAAAACTACTATTAGAACTCATGAAGGTCATTATGAGTTTCTTGTGATGCCATTTCAACTCACTAATGCACCTTCCACCTTTCAAGGTCTTATGAATGATGTTTTTAGGCCCTTCTTGAGACATTTTTTTATTGTTTTTTTTTTTTATGATATATTGGTGTATAGCAAGGATCCTGTTTCATATTTGCAGCATCTTAAAACTGCGTTGCAAACATTGGAGAATCATCAACTATATGCAAAGAAAAGTAAATGCAAGTTTGCCTCTTCTGAGATAGAGTATTTAGGTCATGTAATTTCTTAAGAAGGAGTGAAAGCTAACCCTAAGAAATTAGAATTCATGATCAAATGGCCTTTTCCAAAAAATGTGAAATCCTTGAGGGGTTTCTTTGGGTTAACTAGGTACTACAGGAAGTTTACAAAGAATTATGACCAAATAGCATCTCCATTGACTGAACTATTGAAAAAAGACAATTTTAATTGGTCTGAGAAGGCTATTGAGGCATTTGCAGAGTTGAAGTTGGCTGTTACAAGTCCTTCTATACTGAGTCTACCGGATTTCACTCAACCCTTTGTAATAGAATATGATGCATGTGGTAGTGGAGTTGGGGCTGTGTTGATGCAAAAACAGAAACCTTTAGCATTTTTAAGTCAGGTTTTGAAGGGTAGAAATCTTTTGTTATCTACTTATGAAAAAAGAACTTTTAGCCTTAGTGATTGCAGTAAAAAAATGGAGACCTTATCTGCTTGGAGGTTCATTTGTGGTTCGTACTAATCACCATAGTCTGAAGTTCTTGCTTGAGCAAAAGGTGGGCACTCCTACACAGCAAAAATGGATATCAAAGCTAATGGGATATGATTTTACAATTGAATACAAGAGGGGAGTGGAAAACAAGGTTGTTGACACCTTGTCAAGGAAAGGAAGTAATGAAGACACTTTATCATTATCTGTAAAATCTTTTCCTAATCCTTCTTGTATGCAGGAATTAAATAATGGTTATGACTCTGATGAGGTGGTGCAGCAAGTACTTGATGGCTTGAAGGGGGGACATTCTCAACATTCCTCCTTTAGCCTTAAACATGACATCCTATTTAGAAAGAACAAAATTAATGTACCAGATGTTGCTGAAATAAAAATGAAGATTTTGCAGTTTCTACATGCCAGCCCTAGTGCTGGCCATTCATGGTTTCATAAGTCATTACAGAGGGCCAGGTCTCAGTTCTATTGACCAGACATGAAAGGTGATATGAAGAAGTTCATAAGGGAGTGTGAAGTTTGTCAAAGGAACAAAATGGAGAACACTAAGCCTGCTGGAATGCTGCAGCCTCTTCCAATTCCACAAACATTTTGGACTGAGATCTCCATGGATTTTGTGGAGGGATTGCCTAATTCAAAGGGGTATTCTATCATCATGGTAGTAGTTGATAGGCTTTCAAAGTATGCCCATTTTATAGCTGTGAAACATCCCTTCACTGCCTCTACAATTGCCTTCTTGTTTATGACTAATATTTTCAAACTCCATGGGACGCCCAAGAGTATAGTTTCTGATCGGGGCTCCACTTTTATTAGTTCCTTTCAGAAAGAATTTTTTAAGTTGCAAGGAGTTGTGCTTTCCTATACTTCTGCATACCATCCACAAAGTGATGGTCAAACAGGATATGTCAATAAGACATTGGAGCAGTATCTCAAGTGTTTTTCTGGTGATAAACCAAGAGGGTGGGCTGATTGGTTACCTTTAGCTGAGTGGTGGTATAATACCACAACTCATTCTTCAACAAAGATGATGCCTTATGAAGTGGTGGATGGAGTTCCTCCAACAAAGTTACAAGCTTATGTACCAGGACTGACTGATAATCCAGAGAATTTGAAGACAAGACATCAGATCTTAGAGTTGTTACATGCTAATTTGGTGGCTGCTCAAGATAGAATGAAACTGTTTTATGACAAGCATAGATCTGAAAGGGAATGTCAAGTTGGTGACTGGGTTTATTTGAGGTTACAACATTACAAGCAGCATTCAATAACCCTACGAAAGAATTTCAAGCTATCTCCACGATTTTATGGAGACTTAAGGCCTGAACCTGAAGAAATTCTCCTTCATCATAGTAGACCAGTCAATAATAGAGCTCTCGTGGAAGTTTTGATTAAGTGGCAAGGAATGACAATAGATGAGGCAACCTGGAAACCATACTGGAAGCTTAGAGAGGCATTTCCTCACCTTGTGGGCAAGGTGTTATAGAGAGAGAGGGTATGTCACAGGTTGAATTCATAGAAAGGCAAAGGAGTTGCAAGGAATGGTGGACAACAGCTTGAGGAATGAAAGGGAAGATGCTAGGATTTGTTGTGGCAGCACGAGTGAGGAAGGGAAGTGACAGTTAACACTGTTACTTAATGAAGTGCTGCGTTTTGAAGAACATGTAGTGAATGTGAAGTGGTGTCATTTAGTTTAATAAAACGGCGTCGTTTTTTGTATTCAAAATTGTAATAGTTTTAGTTGTCATTTGATATGCAGCGTTTTATAATTCTTCTATAATTGTACAAGGGCCGTTAGGGAAGGGCGTTGATGAACTTCTATAAAATGAAGGAAAATAACATAGGAAAGAATCAAGAAAGTTAATACAAACTCAGTTTCTCTTCTTCATTCTTCTCTTCTCTTCTTCATCATTTTCTGGAGATTGACTATCTCGAAGTAGTCGCATTGGGTCCAAAACAGGGAGAAGCAGAAAGGTGCCGGTGACTTACTGTTGCCTGCCGAACGACAGACCCGAGGGCGAAACAAACGGTGGTTTCTGTGGGGTTTTTTTGGGTAGTTTATGGCATGTAGCAAGGCTGGAAATTAAGAGTATGGGGAGAGCTTCCCTTGCTCTGTTTTCGGGAATAAAAAACGTGGATGGTTTTGATTTCATGTGGCTGAGCTAGACTTGAGTTACTGGTTCTTGTGGTTGCGGGAGATGGTCAAAACAAGGGATGGCTGAGTGGTTTCCGGTGGTTGGCTCTCGTGTAACTGGGCAGTGGTTAGTAAATGGTGGTGTAGGGCAGTGATGCATGCGGAAGTAAGGTGGCTCACGATGGTGTTAACTTGGTGGTGTAACGGTAGATATGGGTTTCTCCATTTATAAGGAAGGAACCTATCTCTATGTAGAGGATTTATAACCTTAAAGAGTCACAGAGAGGATGGGGCGTGCGTAGAGAAAGTGAAAGGTGAAGGAAATCCTATTTTGAAAAGAAAACTGACTGTATGTCAAATAAATTAAACAGCTTGCCAAGATTATAAAAGAAGAGATATGTGATAAGAGATGCGCACATGCTGGGAACTATGAAGTGGGTAACGTGTAAAATATAATGAGACTCGACATAAAAACCCTAGAGAAAGGAGGGAGGAACGTGAGTAAAATGCATGCTGAAGTGAAAAAAACTTATAAATAAATAGTGATGCCAATAACCCTAGCGGAACAATTGTGTATGCAACGGATTTACGAAATTTGAAAAAAAAAAAAGACTGTAAAGTTGTAATAAGCTTGAAAATGGTAACAAATCATTTGTTTGACAATGCCAACATATCTTGCAAAACGAAAAAATGGAAAGGATCCCATAAATAAAGTCTCAATTTAAACTTTTTTTAAAAAAAATAATTTAACATGTCTCACAAATTCAAAATCCATACAAAAATTCTATCCCAACCAAAATTTAAGGAATTTATCCAAGAGGGGTAGTTCAAAACACTAAATAAATAAAATAAAATAAAAATTGTATGACAAAATAAAGTTTTTGCTCCATCACTCTCAAAAAAATAAAAATTGCTCCATCACCTATAAAGAAATTTCGAAACTCAAAAGAGCGTTTTGCATAACAAAAAAAATTAGGAACAGATGGGTGCTGGAACTCAGGTGTTACAATTATAAATGTCTACATGTCCCCACTGACCGCCTTTATATTTCTAGAGATGTCATCTTTGATGAACATCTCTTTCCTTTTGCCAAAACATCTAATATTTTCTCTAAGCCCATTTCTATGCAGCTCCCTCCAATTTTGGGCCCTTTTCCACATTCTACATCTTCGTCATCCACTTCCAGTCCGTTACCTCCTCAACACTCTCGGCCCAACACATCAAGCCCAATTCTCTCCCTTAGCCTCATTGCTCACACAGACTCCTCTCTCGAACTTACTACCTCTCGAAAATTCCACTCAGTCCCTTTCTTCCTCATCATCAACTCTATCTCCAGTGTCTTCCTCCTCCTTAGATCAAATCATCACTCATTCCAAGACAAATTCCCTTCGTCCTAGACAGTTCACCAATGGGAAAGTGCTCTGGCTGCCACCACAAAGCTATCTTACCACCACCTCCACCTCCCTTCCTGAGAACCCAGCTCTTTCACATAAACAACCAAGCACCATCAATGGCAAACAACCATGGCTAATGAATTTCAAGCCCACATGCAAACAATCACTTGGACCTTGGTACCTTCTTCTAGAATCAACAACTTGGTAGGTTGCAAGTGGGTCTTTCATACTAAGAGAAACTCATATGGCACTGTTAAATATCACAAGGCATGCTTGGTAGCAAAGGGATTTCATCAATAGGAATGTATTGATTTTTCTGAAACCTTTAGTCCTGTGGTGAAACCCACTACTATTCGAACCATTCTTTCCATTACTGTCACTGAAGGATGGTCCCTTAGACATTAACAATATCTTTCTACATGGGAACCTCCAAGAACAAGTTTACATGACATAGCCAGTTGGATTCATCAATTCAGATTAACCCACTCACGTTTGTCACTGGAATAAGGTCATTTATGGCCTCAAGCAAGCACCAAGAGCCTGGTTCTCTAAACTGAGTACACGGCTACTTGAACTTGGTTTCACCCAATCCTTTGCTGATCCCTCTCTTTTCTTATACAAACACTCCTCTATTGCCCTCTTTTTTCTGGTCTACATTGATGATATTATACTTACTAGGTCTTGTCTGAATGCCATTTCCTCAGTTCTTCATTCTCTGAATTTATCATTCCGTGTGAAAGATTTAGGGCCACTACAATTTTTTCTTTGTCTTGAAATCCCAGTGGCCACCTCTACATCTCTCTCTCTCTCTCTCTCTCTCTCTCTCTCTCTCTCTCTCTCTCTCTCTCTCTCTCTCTCAATGATGGACCTTCTTTCAGTGATCCTACTCTATATCATAGTATTGTTGGTAGTCTACAATATCTGTCCCTCACCCGACCTAATGTGACCTATACTGTGAACAAAATTTTCCAATTCATGCATGCTCTCAAACTCCCCGACTGGCATGCTATGAAGAGGATAGTAAGGTACCTCAAACACATAGCTCATTATGGCCTTCACATTCACCCATCTTCCTCTTAAAAACTTCATGCATTCTCGGATGCTTATTGGGTAGGATGCCCAAATGATCGACGTTCTCCTAGGGGCTATTGTGTTTTTCTTGGATCCAATTTGATTTCATGGGAGTCAAAAAAGCAGCACACAGTTGCATAGTCCAGTACAAAAGCTGAGTACAAGGCTCTTGCAAATACCACTGCAGAATTACTTTGGCTCCAGTCACTTCTCAAGGAACTCGGTGTCTTTGTTCGCAAACCTTCTACTCTACGGTGCGACAATTTGGGAGCTATATACCTCTCAGCAAATCCAGTTCTCCACTCACTTACAAAGCATATGGAAATTGACTTCCACTTTGTACGTGACAGATGTTGAGTATTGTGGAGTCTGGTCCACTTCACTCTAGCGGCGGCTTTTGGCCGCTCGAGCGAAGCCAGTCAGATTCGAACGCTCGAATGTTGCTTGACAGTGAACTCGAGCGGTTGCGGGAAAGGAAGTTCGCTCGAGCGGAGGCATTAGCCACTCGAACGAAGTCAGGCAGAGTTGAACACTCGATTTCCGCTCGACAGTGAGCTCGAGCCGTTGCGGAAGGGAGTTCGCTCGACACGCGCTCGACACTGCCGTCAGATGCAGTCAGCACTGCCATCTACTTGATCAACAGGGGGCCATCCGTCCCATTAGATTGTGAATTGCTTGAGGAGGTTTGGAGGGGAAAAAGGTCAAATTTTCTCACCTTAAAACTTTTGGTTGTCTTTCTTATATTCTTATTAATCCTGATGCTCGTAGTAAACTTGAGGCTAAGTCAAAGAAATGTTATTTCATTAGCTATGGAGACGAGGCATTTGGCTATCGTTTTTGGGATGATCAGGGTCGGAAGATCATAAGAAGCAGGAATGTAATTTTTAATGAGAAGATTGTGTACAAGGACAAGTCTAGTACAGCTTCTGAAGTAGCTCCTCAGGAGTCCAAGTTCCTAAGATTTGATGACCTACCATAGGTCACAATGCAGTGTAGAGATGTGAGTGACGAGGAGAGTGGGTCCAGTGCACCAATTCCTATTATTCCGCAGTTAGTTTCAGAGCCGTCCACTTCTACAGCTGTAGTTCGCAGGTCAGTTAGGACTAGATGTCCTCCATAGCGTTTCTCACCAACCTTGAACTACATTCTGTTGACAGATGGTGGAGAACCGCAGAGTTATGAAGAGACATTGCAAGATGAAAATTCTAATAAGTGGGAGCTGGCCATGAAAGATGAGATGGATTCCCTACTAGGGAATCAAACATGGGAGTTGACAGAACTTCCATCAAAGAAGAAGGCATTACACAACAAGTGGGTGTACCAGGTGAAAACTGAGCACGATGGCAGTAAGAGGTACAAGGTTAGACTTGTTGTAGAAGGCTTTCAGCAAAAGCAGGGTATTGATTACTCTGAGATCTTTTCTCCTGTGGTAAAGATCACAACCATCAAAATGGTACTGTCTATAGTTGCTACTGAAGATTTATTTCTTGAGCAGTTAGATGTGAAGACAGCCTTTCTTCATGGAGACCTTGAAGAAGACATCTACATGCACCAGCCTGAGGGGTTTGTAGTACAGGGAAAGGAAGGTTCAGTTTGCAGATTGAAGAAGAGCTTGTATGGCGTGAAGCAAGCTCCTAGACAATGGTACAAGAAATTTGATAATTTCATACACAGTGCAGGGTACATCAGATGTTAGGCAAATCATTGTTGCTATGTCAGGCATTTTGACAATTCTTATATTATTCTACTGTTGTATGTGGATGACATGCTTATTGTAGGGGCTAGTATTGATGAGATCAACAACCTGAAGAAGCATATGTCAGAGCACTTTGCAATGAAGGATTTGGGAGTTGCAAAGCAAATCCTTGCCATGAGGATTGTCAAAGATAGAGTCAGAGGCACGTTGAGACCCTCACAGGCTGAGTATGTGAAAAAGGTACTCAATAGGTTTAATATGGACAAGGCCAATCCAGTTGGCACACCTTTGGGCAGTCACTTCAGACTCAGCAAGAATTAGTCACCCAAGTCAGAGGAGGAACAAGACTACATGAGTAAGGTTCCTTACGCCTCAACTATTGGTTCACTTATGTATGCTATGGTCTGCACAAGACCAGATATTGCCAATGCAGTGAGAGTTGTGAGTAGATACATGAGTAACCCAGGAAAAGAACATTGGGAAGCAGTGAAGTGGATTTTGAGGTACCTAAAAGGCTCCTCAGAAACCTGCTTGTGTTTCTCAGGAGAGAGTTTAGAGGTGCAGGGCTATGTTGATGCTGATTTAGCTGGAGACATTGATAGTAGAAAGAGTACCACGGGTTTTGTTTATGCTCTTGGTGGTACTGCAGTGTCATGGGGTTCTAATCTACAGAAAACAGTTTCTTTGTCTACTACAGAAGCTGAGTATATTGCAGTGTCAGAGGCTGTAAAGGAGATGATATGGTTACAAGGCTTCTTGGAGGAATTGGGTAAGAAGAATCAAAAAGGCACTCTCTACAGTGATAGTCAGAGCACCATATTCCTTGCCAAGAATCCAGCATTTCATTTTAGGACCAAGAACATTCAGATCAGGTATCACTTCATACGATCATTGTTAGATGACGGACAATTGTTACTTGACAAAATTTGTGGAAGCAAGAACCCTGCTGATATGTTGACTAAGGGTGTTACACTTGAGAAACTGAAGTTGTGCGCAACTTCAGTTGGTCTTCTAGCATGAAGACAGGGGCAGTGAGTTGCAGAGGTGGAGGATATCACGTTTGAGGAAGAGGACGATGCAGCGAGTGTACTAGTCTCCAAGTGGGAGAATTGTTGAGTATTGTGGAGTCTGGTCCACTTCGCTCGAGCTCGAGCGAAGCCAGTCAGATTCGAGCACTTGAATGTTGCTCGACAGTGAGCTCAAGCGGTTGCGGGAAAGGTCAGACAGAGTTGAACGCTCGATGTCCGCTCGAGAGAAGTCAGACAGAGTTGAACGCTCGATGTCCGCTCGACAGTGAGCTCGAGCTGTTGTGGAATGGAGTTCGCTCGACACGCCGCTCGAGCGAACATCATATATTTTCAGATCTAGGGTTTTTTCTGCCATTTGACTATAAATACGTGTTTTCTACATATTTGGCCGTACTGTACAATACTATTGGTGAACAGTATTTTGCCCCTCCATTGTAGTGTGATTCCTCAAGCAATAAAATCCTCTGCAGCTCCCGTGGACGTAGGCAATTTGCCGAACCACGTATATCTGTGTGTCGTGTGTGATTTTCTCTTTCATATTCCATATTTTTCACTTTATTGTCATCGTTTTCACAACAATAGAGTTGCATCCAAGACATTAAATGTTGCTTTCATCTCTTATAGCGATCAAGTTGCAGACATGTTTACCAAGCCACTGCTATCCTCTCGGTTCCTTACACTTCAGTTAAGTCTCACCATGGTTTCCCTGTTGGACTAGCGGGAGGGTGCTAACAGTCAAGCCACATCACCTTCCAATTCAGATACAAAATCAAGAAACTCCAAGTTAGCGCTGCACATAAGGATACAAAGCCATCTCAGCAAAGAGAATCTTCTGGAAACATTTAATTGTAATTTGAAAATATTTGTTTGTAATTTTGTTGTAACAAATTCATACAACTAGCACTAGGCCATTGGCACACCACATGCTTGTAAGAATGCCAGAATGATCTCAGCATATTACTTTTTATAAACAAAGCCTTGTACAAACGTTCAATACAATAAGAAAGAAACTTTTCAAGCACTCCTTTCTATAGTCTTTAACTGCTGAAATAATGTCTTACTTGGATGGAATGTGGAAAAAGGAAAGGTAGCGAAAGGATTTGGCTATTAACTCGGAATCTTCAAATTCCAATGCCATGCACGTTGCTCATCTCCGTCAGTGCTACAAAAAATCTTTGTTATGTTTCATAAAAAAAATATAAATGAGTACAAAAACAAAACAAATTGTTTGGCAAGAAGTGATGGAGAGAAGATTTTGGAAGAAGGAAAATGTTTTATAAAAACTGTAAAAGGTAAAAATGAATTACACGGCAGAAGTAAGTATATATACTAAGCCAACTAAAGTGCATATTAACTAGGGTGCACATCATTACGGGTAATCACAATTAAATACAAAATAAAATATGTACAATAGCCCCCCTCAAGCTGGAATGTGTAGATTGATGATGTTTGAGCTAAAATATTGTATATTTTATATATCTAAAACCAATGTGGTTTAATTGTTTCATGATATTATTATTAGTTTTAGATGGAAATGTAGTTAATAGGCATAAATTGGAGTAGTGATTTAAATTGGTTAATATTATGGTTTATGCTTTATTTTATAACCAGTGATTTAATTGGATAATAATTCTTCACATGCACAATATATTTTTAATATTCTAATCTCTTTTATTTATTTATTTATTATTTGCATATTATTTTCTTTTAGGCTTTAAAATGCCGACCTGCTCCAGTGCACCTTACTGATACATGATTTCAAACAGAAGATAAAATATTGCTGAGAA
Organism: Carya cathayensis; assembly: GCA_011037825.1. Taxonomy (NCBI): domain Eukaryota; kingdom Viridiplantae; phylum Streptophyta; class Magnoliopsida; order Fagales; family Juglandaceae; genus Carya; species Carya cathayensis. The sequence continues at coordinate 2,373,655 of QGSO01000209.1, forward strand.
AAAAGCGCAGAAGATTTTGATAGATTGGTAGGGTGGCAAAATGCACATGGCCTCTCTTGACATATTTCGGTTTGACCACCACATAAGATAAAATCACATGCACATGGGGTTGGCTATGGACGAACATTTCTTTTCTTCATAGGACATGGAGCCCACATTACTTCAACTTGTTCAATTTTCTTGCTTTTGATGAAAACGGATGCAGCATATGGAAAAAACTTGGCCTTTTAAAAAGCAAGCAATTCATGCATTTTCTGGAGCAATTGTTGGCAACTGGTTTTTCAAGGGAACCTCCACTAAAATCACACGAAATTGACGGATGTGAGAGAAAGTTGTAGGAGAGCAGGTTTTGAAAAAAAAAAGGCTTACTGAGGAAATAGAGGTTGGAACGCAATTGCTGAATGGGGAGCTGGCTAAGTGCTCTATTTTGAGGAAAAAAAAATAGAGAACCAATGGGAGATTTTTTTTGGTCTAGGCGAGAGATGAACGAAAGAGGGGTCTGAGTTCCGGTAGGTGAGGACGAACTGAGAGACAAAGAGAGTTGGAGTTTTTTCCGTTGTTTCATGGGGACTGAGACTGAAACCAGAGGGAGTTTGAGCTCCTCATATGACAGAAAGATAGGAAAGCAAACGGCAGCTGGGTGAAACGGCTGGGATTTTTGAAAAAGGAGAGGCTCTATTTTTTTTTTTTTTTTGAAGTGGGACGCTGCACTTTTATGGTTATGGGGATGCTGGAGAGCAGCAGGATCTGCTGGCATTTTTTTTTCTCTGGGTTTCTGAACGGAAGAAAACAAACGAAAAATCCGTTCTGTTCTTTCTTCGGGCTGACTTCAGGGATTTTTCTTGGGTTCTATCTTCTCCTCCCTTTTACTTTCGTGTAGTTGTTTTCTTATATTTTATTTTAGTTTTATCATAGAGAGTATTCATTTGATTTTCATAACTCTTGTGTTAAACATGGTTGGCTAAACTTTCGAACTAAGGTTAGAGGTGAAGTCTAATAGTTTAGACATTGTTTTCGGATCAACATTGGAATTTATTTATGAGCTTGATTGGTTGAAGGATTTTATTATTTGATATTTTTATTGTCTATATATTTCTCTTGACTCATTGCAATTTTCGAATACAGTGAATGCTTGAAAAATCCATGTGATATTCAAATGAGTTTGTAAATGTTATAATCATCAATCGTTCATGCTTAATCATTAGTGAATACTTTTCTTGACCTTAAATGCCAAATCCTCCAATTAAACAGAATCATTATTCTAGTTTAATTGAAGTAAATCAATTGGAAACAACACTCTAAATTATTAGAAGGATCCTTGAAACCTTAGTTTTTCTCCATATCAATTTATTTTATCATTTTAATTTTATTCTGTTACTTTAAAATTATCATTTTAGTAATTTTCTCTTCTATTCAATTGCACGTTCATTTTAATAATTTATTTTCATTACTTGAGTTATTTTCTTTATCACATAAGTCAATCTCTGTGGATTTGACCCTGCTAAGTACTACAACACCTTTATACTTGCATGTAAAACTGTACTAAATTTTTGGTTAACTAGTTTGAGTCAAAGTTTAGGCTCAACAAATGACACCTAGCTTGCCAAGAAGAAACTGAAACCTTTATGATGATAAAGGTTTAGTGAAAAAAATCAGCTAACTGGAACCAGATGACAGTGAAAAAATCATAAACATAAAGAGTGACTGTAAATTATCTTGCACCATATCTCGAACCAGATGACAGTCTATCTCAATGTACTTAGTTCTTTCATGGAAAATTGGATTGGCAACAATATGTAGTGTTGCTTGACTATCACAATACAAAACAGGAACATAATTAAAAGAAATGCCAAAATCACGAATTAAGGAAACAAGCCACTTGATTTCACAACAAGTAGAAGCCATAGATCTATACTCAGCTTCAACAGAAGATCTGATTTCAGTTGCCATTGCATGCTTCCAATGAGGATATTTGATAGCTGGATGAAAATATGTAGGCTCATATAGGGAATCCACAAAAGAACAAAAATGTTGATAAGAAGGAGAGAATTTAGAATAAGAAAGATATGAAGATATGGAATATGAAATACCTATATTAGAAGAACCATCAACCACAGGAGAAGCAGTAACTATATTTTTAGATATCAAGGAACAATGATAATGATGAAAGTAACTAGGTGGTCTTTTAGTTCTTGAGGATTTTCGAGTAGGATTAGATTGTAAAGGAGGAGACATTGAAGGCTAAGGTATTTCAACATTGATTGGTAATGAATTATTAGAATCTGAAATATCTGAAAGAGGAATAGGCAAGGCAAGATTTGAAGATACATAGGATTCAGGAACTTGATGAATAATGGAAGAATTTGTGTGAAAGGGATTAACAGTTTCATGAAAAATAACATCACAAGATATGATGATATTGTGAGTATGAAGATTATAGAGTTTATAACCTTTGGTGCCTACAGGATATCCTAGAAAGACGCATGCTTGAGCTCGAGGAGAGAATTTATGATGAGATGGATTGCCAAGAAGAGATGCATAATAGAGACATCCAAAGACTTTAAGATGATTATCTTTGGTTTAATAGAAAATAGAATTTCATAAGGAGATTATTAGATAGAATTGGAGTTAGAATTCTATTTATAAGGTAAACAACAGTGAGTATACAATCACTCTAGAAAGACAATGGAAGATTGGATTGAAATCTAAGAGCCTGAGCCACATTTAATATATGTTGATGTTTTCTCTCAACAATTGCATTTTGTTGAGGATTATAGACACAACTATGTAGGTGTTTAATATCTTTTTCAGCAAAAATGATTTCATATCAAATTCCAAGTTATTATCAGTACGGGTGGATTTAATTTTTGTAACTGAGTTTCAACAAATACAAAAAAAGATTGTATATATGATATAGTCTCAGGCTTGGATTTAAGTAAATAGACCCAAGTACATCAACTATAATCATCTACAATTGTTAAAAAATATTTGAATCCATTATAAGAAGTGATGGGAAAAGGGCCCAGACATCACAATGAATTAGTTCAAAAATGGAATTAGAAACCGAAGTGCTTAATGGAAATGATAATCTTTTCTGTTTGGCTAAAGGACAAACAGTAGAAGAACCATTACCTGAATTAGTCAAACAAGAAATATAATATGCTAAGTCATGCAGTCTAGAATCAGATAAATCTCCAAGACGACAATGCCAAAGATAATAATTGTTTTTAACTGAGTTACAGTAAGGAATAGTAATGGTATTATAAGAAGCAAAAGTGCCTAAAATTTGCAGATGATATAATCCTTGGTAGAGTTTAGCTACTCCAATCGTCCTCCAATTGAAGAGGTCCTGAATATAACAAAAATTATGTGAGAAAAATAATAAGTACGATAACTAAGAAGTCAACTTGCTGATTGAAATGAGATTAAAAGTATGTGGGAGAAGTTATGGGGAAGTTGAAAAGTGTTTGGAAGAGATGCAGCTTTGTCTGAAGAAGAACCATCACCAGCCATGGTGAAGAGAAAGAAGAAGAAAAAGAAAAAAGGAAGGAAGAAGACGCTAGCCACTTGACGGCTCTTGATATCATGATAGACTTTGAGAAGAAATGAATATTTTTGTATTTCGTTGATACAAAACAGAGATGTACAAAGCTTTATTTATAGATGTATAAAAGGAATCCTTCCTAGGCATTTTTATAGACAGTGAGTGTGCACGACCAAATTACATTGCATAACACAGAAGTTATTAAATTCCTCTGCCAAAACCGTTACAGTAGTGTCCAGAGGACAAACCCCAAGCTATCTACGTAATTCCTAAAGGTTCTAGAGCTGTAGCTGATGTGTTTAATGCTTGCCATGTTACTTGTGATTTGGAGTCTAACGTGGATGGCTCAATAGGGAAGGGAGACATGAGTCAAATGGTTGTGATACCAAGTCAAAAACCCTCTTTATGTTTGGAAAATATATTTCTCCTTACTTCACTTTCAGAAATTGTACGTATATTTATAAATAATAATCATTGCACAACCAAGATCATACTCAAACACTAAGTAGAGTTTACATAACAACTAATAACTAAGTCTTCATATCTTTGGTAGCATCATTCACGTCATCTCCAAGTTTGAGTTCAGATGGACTCTTCTTGTTAACTTCATGAAGAGAGAGGCTCCCAGCCGGTCGGGTGCCAAATTTTCTTTTACACCCACGATTGAGACACTGTCACATATAGGTTGCACTAAAGTAAACAATTAAATCACATATAGACGATCGTAATATTTTATTTTCTCCATCACTTTTTCTCTCTCTCCCCCTCACCCCGCACCGTTGCGCTCTCTCTCTCTCCACCAATCGTCCTGCTCAAGCCTCAGATTGCTTCTGTGCTTTCATAGTTAACACTCCATGCTGTTTAGCAATTGCTTTACCCAGCGTGTGTGAGTTCTCATTTCTTCATTGTTTTTACCCATCTTTTTTTGTATTTTCCTTTTATTGCTGCCTCAATCTCTTTCTCTCCTTCTTTCGGCTGATCTCTGCATTTGCAATCTTTCCATCTTCATCTCAAGTAATGGCTAAAATCATTTCCATCTTCATCTCAAAAAGAGACTATTTTACAGAATTGTAAAACCAATTCGAATTTAAAGAGGGAAAAAGGAAAAGAATCCACTTACGCCATTCCTAATTAAGTTTTTTTTTTTTTTTTTTTAAGTATTCACAAAGAAAGTCTTCACATTGGTTTGTGGCATGTTCAGGTTCTTCAGGTGGTAGGAAATTTTAAATTGGAAATTTCATCGAACTTGTGGACCTGTGGTGTGGTAGACTTCTCTTGAAATCCGAACAATTTTATCAAACCTATCGGCACGACAACCACATAGACGTTTTACCTAGCAAAGAGAAGCTAACCTGGACGAACAGAGTCCTGAATCCACAGGAGAGCTAAGGCTTTCAGGAAACCAGCGATAAACCTCTCTCTCTCTCACAGTTTCGAAGTAGTTCCATCCGGTTTTGTTTCCTCATCTCTATAATTTAACTCAAAATCACATTTCTTCAAAATTTTTCCTAAATTTTATTCATCTTTCAAAAACCTCCTACATCTCATTCTCCATCCCTATCTCTATTCTATTAAATAATATTTTTCTATTCTTTTTTTATTACTTTTTCTTTCACTTCTATTTACAAATTTAACTACTCGATATTTTTTCTTATTTTTTGAACTATTACTCTAGTGAATATTTTAAACAAAAATTTAAATTATTTTTTTGTGAATATGATAATATTTTTAAAATTAATTTTTTTATACTTTTGTAATTAATTAAATTATTTTTAAAATTATTATTTAAAATTATAATAAATATGAGTATGAGAGAAAGTGTAGATAATTGAAAAATTATTTATTTTATATATTAGAATAAAATATTGATAAAAATGATTTAGGGAATAAATAGTGAGTCCCCAAATATGGGGACTTACTGTTTATTCCCTAAACCTTTTCCCTAAAATAGGGATTCGGATGTGGGGGGTATTTTGATCAAAACCCTAAAATAAATCTCAAATTATGGGAAATATGATCCTTTAGGGAACCGGATGGGGATGCTCTTAATTAGTGGAGGATATGAGGGAGAGAAAGGGGTTGCAGGCGAGGGGTGGAGAGAGAGGGGAGGTAAAAGAGATGGAAAAAAAAAATAAAATCATGTGCTTGTGGGGTGTAAATTTTAGGTTGTACACATCTTATGTGGCGGATTTTTATTGATTGGTGTCAAAATTAAATTTACAACCAACCGGTTTGAAGTTTTTTCCCTTCATGAAGACTCCTATTATTAGTAGTCTTGTGGTCATGTGAATCAACATTCGTTTGATTAGGATTCTCAATAAGCCATGTTTTTTTAAGATTAACATTTTATGGTATTACATAATTTGGATGACACGAATTATTTTGTGAGCCCACCACATGTCAAAATGTTTGTCATATTTTCAAAATTCTAATTGAAAATAAAATATCTTAATAACTATTTTTATTATAAAAAAATGAGAGTTTCAAAGAGGGGACTCTGGAGACCTCTCCTCCCAACCACTTGCCACCATGTAGTGGCTAGACCACAAGGGTGGCTAAAACTTACCACTCATGGTGGTCTGACGTGGCCTGCCACCATGAGGCAGCTAGCGGTGGCCTGTGGGGGGAGTCCCACAAATGCCGAAAAATTTTCTTTCTTTCTAATAAAAGAATTATTAAAATCTATTTTTATATTTATTTTGAATTATAAAAATAAAAAAATAGTTTAACATGTAGTAGACCCACAAGATAACACATTTCCTCTCTTAACTGAGATGTATGAAAATATAACGTAAAGATTTAGGCTCGGTTTGGATTGAGATAGACTCTCAAACAATCTCATCTAATATTATCTTATCATTACAACTTTTATAAACTTTCACACAAAATATAATAAACAATTCATTTTTTTCAAATTTCAAAACAACAATAATATTAAAAAATAATAGTTTAGTAAAATTTTATTTAACGTTCATTTCAACTCACTATCCAAACATAAACTAATGCTTAAAAAAGGTACATTAATCGCAAATGGGCAAAAGTTGAGAGGTATGACTAAGGCTGTATTTGCGTAGTGGAGTGTTCTGAACTATTCAATATTTTATCATTACTTTTGACATAATTTTAACTATTTTTATTACCATTCACTACTATTTAATATTGAAAAAACAGTGGTTCTACCCTAACACAACACCTATAGGGGTAAATAGGTGGAAATCAATTTTGATGGTTTATTGAAAAATGTTGTTAAACAAACAATTAATCAATGGAACATATCACACAAATAATCAATATAGCAATTTGATCATGAAGTGGAAACTCATTTGAAGAACATCTTCAAACTCTAAATCCACTATAGAAACTTTAGTTTGTTATAACTAATTTAGAGACACTCACAAAACCTTTGTAGTAGCTAAACTTGGCTTGCAACACCACAAGTGACCCACTCGATCTCTACATGCATGTATTGTTGGAACTCCAACATTTCTATAGCTTTCCACGAGAACCTTTTGATCTCTCATCAACAGTAACTCTGGAAACCTTCTGGCCAATGAACATGTCCACTCCAAGGGACTCAACTGTGTTTAATCTTGATTATGATAATGATAAGGTGGAGATATATTTTCCAAAAGAGATTTTGCTTTGAATATGGATGGGAGTTTCTCTCAAGTGTTATTGGAAGGAGGCTCTGTTTTAGCTCAATTTCTCCACCCCAGGGCAAAATAAAAATGTTCCTTTTATACTTCCCCAGAAACACGACGCCCAAACCAAAGTTTTAAAAATCGTTCTGTTTTGGCTTGAATGATTGGAATTTTTCGTGCCAGAACAGTAATCGGCATGGGTAGGTACCTGTTACGGCTGTTCAGGCCATTTTTGGTCAATTTCGGCCAAATTACAGTATTTCGACCAGAATGGTAATTCCGGTCCAAAACTAAAATTAACATTGAAGTGATGACTCTTTTATAAATAAGCAGAAAATTAAGGGACCAAATTGTATTTTTAAAACCCAATCTATTATTTTCGTGCACAAGACTATCCCTGCCAAATCACTTTTTACTTTTACTTGCTAATTGTCACTTTTTACTTTACTTGTTTAGTAAAAGTTCATATATATATATATATATTTATGGTTTTAAAATTTAGCAACACAACCAACTTCAATGAGACAAAAGTTAAATTTATAGTAGTTTATAAAAATTTTGCATGCAAGTCAACTCCGGGGATTTACTATGGTTTTACAGATAAAATAAATATGTGTTATATATATATATATATATTTAAGATTTATATTAAAAAATATTATTAAGTTTCTCAGTATGTATATTTTAAAGTTTTGTATTAATGTTATTTTGAAATATAATTTCTTTATATATAATTTATTCATTTATTATCTATCTCGAAACGGTACACTAAAATATATTGGTACCAAAATATTATGTTCTAGTCACCCGTACCGTACCAGCCGGTACAGCTGGTACATTCCGTACCGGCCACTGGTTCGGTATAGGTATTGTACCTATTTCATACCGGCTAAAATACCAACTGTACCGGCCTATATTTCAGCCTGTACCGGCCGATATTTGGCCTTTTTACCATTTTTTTTATTTCTTCAAATTGTAATCTTATTTTTTGACCCCCAATTCAGACCGAACTAGATATAATTTATATATATTCATGTATAATTTATTCATATATAGACTATTATTTTGAAAGATAATATATATATATATTTATATATAATTTATTTATATATCAACTATCCCGAAACGGTACACGAAACGGTACCAGTACTGAAATATTTTCGTTCCAGTGCCTTGACCGGTATGACATCTGGTACGACATTCAAAACATTAGTTCCAGTGCCTCAACCGAAACGCTGATCAGAATGGATTTCAAACCTTTGGCTCAACCCTAGAGAATTTAAGTTATATGAACATTAGCTCGAGCGATGTGTTAAGTGCACGCTATACTTCAGAAGCTACTCGAGCGCCATGTTGAGCAAGACTTGAGCAAACTCTCTGTTTGGATTGTTGCTCGAGCTTCACGTCGAGCAATACTTGAACGAACTCTCTCTATTAGTACCGCTTGAGTTTTATGTTGAGCGCAAGTTGAACGAACTTTCTATATAAGTTCCACTCGAGTGCTGTGTTGCGCGCCTATCGAGCAAACTCTCTGTGAGTTTTGCTCGAGCCGTGTTAAGCACACTTCAACCTATTTTATATCTCTCCAATTCAACACTTGTTATAACACAATTTTACAAAAGATTTGTATAAGAAAATGCTCACTAACTCATTTTTACTTCAACAAATATTTTATAATTAATTTTATTTTTATTTTTTTACTATTATTTACATATTATTTTAAATCATTTAACCATCTAAACGTAGCCTAAAATTTTAAATGTAGGTGGAGAAACATCTTTCTCCAATTTTTACGAGATATATTTTAATGAATCAACTATTAAAATAAAAAACTGAAGGCGAATACGAGTAGTTTTAACAGGAAGTTATCTCATTATTATTGTCCAAAAAAAAAAACAAATTCTGAAGAAAAAGGGATTGCCGACACCGACACCGACACCCAACTCGCAAGTAAAGACGAAAGCGCATAGGATACGAAGTCCCGCCTCCTCGTCAAAGTAAGCAAAAGCCTAAAAGCACAAATATATAAAGAAAAAGAAAATTGATTGTACGATTAAGATATCTTTATTAAATATATTTATTTATATTTTTTAATTAAAAAATATTTAAAAAAAAAAAAAAGGAAAAAGCCCATTTGCATTGGGCGAGTGTGCACCCTACTCTAGCATTGGGTATATATAAAGGATAATCATTCCCTAACATATTTTTTTATTATTTACTTTTTTTTTTTTTGACTTTTTGAGTTTCAAATTAAAAATTTTAAAACATGACGACATTCTTATATAATTGAATAGAAAATAAATTTAATTAATTAATATAATCATGTAATTTAGTTAAAGATAAATTTAATTTTTATAAGAACTGACATTCTTTTATTTTTTGAGTCAATTTTTATAAAATTGAAATTATTTTTAATTAAATTACATGACTATATTGAGTGATTAAATTTATTTTTTTCTAAATTATATAAAAAGGTCATGTTTTGAAATTTTTAATTTGATTAAAATGAACAAAAAATAATTAAATAACAAAATAATAAAGAAGATTTAGGCTTAGTTTGGTTACCAAATGACAAATTATTTTATCTCATTTCATTTAATTATTATAATTTTTATAAATTTTCATATAAAATATATAAAAAATAGATTTATAACTGTGAATGTGCAACCGCCACGTAGTTGTTTTAAAAAAATGAATAAAATATAAGATTCATATGAAAGAAAATTAATTTTTAATAATAAATTTTACTCTTTTTTAAAATATTTACATGATATTTATACACTTTATAATTATATATAAAATTATTCTAAAATATAATAAATAATTTAATTTTTTTTAATTTTATAAAAAATAAATATTAAAAAACTATAATATAATAATATTTTATTTAATTTCTTTTCATCTCTTAACTATATAATGCAGTAAGGTTTCATTATTATCGGAGAAGATTTTTTTTTAAATGAATAAATAGGAAGATTTAAAAGCAGCAGCGCAACGGCAACGTACAGCAACCTCCTCATCCAAAGCGCGTACATACACGCTCCAATTATAACGCCTCCTAATCCCCTCTCTCTTTCTATATATATTTGCAGAGTTTTGCTACATACAAATACAGTTGCGTACTAATCTGTGTATCAAATCTGGAGTTCGAAAATAGAGGTCTGGAGTTCGAAACCCGCCTTCCCCAAATGTATCAAAAAAAAAATCTGATTTTTTCATACTTAAAATTTAAATTAACACTGTTTTTAATAAAATTTACTTTTTGACAAATCACATCATATTAATACACAGATTAGTGCCCAATTCTGCTTGCAACTATATTTTTCCTTGGATGTTGCGCTGGATACAGCTTCAGACCCACAAGGATACGAATAGGCTCCGATACTTATTGGAATTCAAACGAGGCTTCTAGGGTTTCCAGATACGTCTTCTGAAGACGCCTCTTCTCTCTCCTTCGAGTCCTTCATAATCTTCCTTGTATTACCTCCTGCTCCCACCTCTTCTTCTTCTTCTTCGATCTGTAGGTTCTAAAAACCGTAGTGAAATCTAGGGATTTTAGATTTCGTTTTGGGTGTTAATCGTAGACTTAGGGTCTCCAAATCTCTAACCGGATCGATTATTAGTCTGGTTCTTGTTTTGTCGATTCCCGAGAGACTAGGTGATAATCGAAGCGGGGGAAAAAATTTGCGATTTAGGTATGAAGCGGTCGAGGAATACGAAGAGGGTTTCGTGGGCTCCTGGAGTTAAGCTTTGTCAGGTATAAATGCAATATCTCTGATCGAAGTTTGTTTTCTTTTTTTTTTCTTTTTTATTTTTGGCGCAAATTAATCCGAATTTTATTTATTAAAATCTGATCTAATTCAATAAATCATATATTTACGGTTTGATTTTATTGGATGCGGGGGGCTTCGCATGTATTTCTGTTGATGCGATTCAATATACTCCTTCGATCTTTTCCTATTTACAAGTGAGAAAATATTCACTCAGCAGATCATGTTAATCGGATTTTTATTTTTAAACCTTTCTATATCATGATCATGGATAATACTTTATAATCAATATTAATAATAAAAAAAAACAGAGTAGGTGATCTTGAAACATAGATCAGTCACCTATTCTGAAATAATCCATAGGATTAATACAGTTCGAATGCAGGATAATTAGGCTAGAGATCAAAACTTGACAACCATAGTGGAAAAATATAAAGATTTCTAAAACAGCTTGGTGACATTAAGAGCTTGATTTGGTAAAATGGATTCTAGTTTCTGCTATCAAAACCTGTAAAATAATTTTTTGGGGTAATCATGGTGGGAGTCCTTCGAACACATGTTTATTAGGTAGAGTGATTAAATCAGGATTTCCTATTTTTTAAGGAAATCGGGTCTTTATATTTATATTAGTTTTTAATTGATTGATTTAACACAAAAAATTAGTAAAATATAAGGAAATAACTTTCTAAATATAATGAAAAAGAAAACTGGGGGTATTCTCTGCTGAAAAATGCTTCTTGGTCACTGGAAATTTATGAATCCTAATCTCTTATATAATTATATGACAAGATGAATATCAATCCATGGCAATGCACGGGTCAAATTTAAACTCTTTGGGGTGCCATGGATACCGGATTAAAATTTGTCTTCCATTAAAAATCTGCCTTTCAATCAATCTTTTGGGAACATTTATTATTAACTTAATAGCTAGAAAGTTTCAGCTGTCAATTCCCCAATTATCTATTCAACCCCATTTTTTTGTACCATGTTATATAATTTCATAGTTTCTATAATAAAGAAATGACCGTATGAGGGGATAGTTCAAGTGTTTGGACTATATCATCATAAAATGAGTAAATAAAGGGTGTTTCACTCTTTATTTTTTCTATTAAAATGGCTTGCATAACAGTGAACGCTCCAAATTTATCAAAAGGGAGAAACAATTTGGCCTCCAGAGTTATTATAATATGCTTAATTTTAAAAACAAGTGATAGGGATCCAAGAATTTAATGACCCCAGAGCGAAACCTTTCCCCTTTGATGGATGAAAATTTTGATTATGATATTTTGATGTACCGTATAAATTATGGGATCATAGAAATATGGTTAATCTATTCGAATTCAATATGTTCCACAACCAATTGCATTTTTTCTTCTTAAATCAATTATATTGATAAACTTCTTATAAATATGTAAAAGACTTCGATGGCCATTGGTTATCCTCAAGTTTACATGAGAGATCCCTTAGGCGCTTGAACCGGTGAGGTGACAGCATAAAGGACAAATTGCAAAATTTTGGCGTTCTTAAAATTGTGTTTTATATATGTAGAGGTATAATGGACCTGAATAAGGTAAAAAGATATCACAAGGACTTGATAACGGTACCAGGTATTAGTTTTCTCCCCTCCCGGTAACATTAAAAAGATATCAATTACAGCAGACCGTAAGATTTAACAGACATTTACAAAGTTACTCTTGACAATAGCTTTGTTAATATTTGCAAACTGTAATGTTAAGGTTTGATTCAGATATTTGGAGGGCAAAAGCTTTCTGACCCCAAAATAATTATCTTGGGGGTGGGAAAATGTTTTATGAATCACATCAACTTTCTGTGGATGTTTAAGGACCTGGCATATGCACCCAAAAGAAGGAAACACCTATGATTATGAACAATGCATTAAACATATGGTGGCATATGCTTTAAAACTATGTTTCAATTGTGTTGCCATGCAATCGTGTAACTATCTTCTTTGTAACTTATATATATGAGTTGAGTGCTTCTGAATGATTCATTTTCAGAGTCATGTCATGTATGGTGATAATAGATGGTGATTATTAGTTTAAGGAATTGCAGGAATTAGGTCCTTTTCTTGACTATGAAGCTGTGAATTGTGATAGATAAAAAAATATTGTAATAATAATAAAAAAACAAAAACAAAAACCAATTATCTTCAAGAAGAATGTAAAGGACTTTTTGTGATGTCATCTATGCAAACTAGAAATATGGTTTTGACAAGTAAGGTGTCTAGACAGACTAGAAATAACCATTTTACTTGACAAGGTTGGCAGTGAGTTAGATCATCTGAACATGCAAAACATGGGCAAGTGATAAATTCCATGATAAGAATCCAGATGGGGCAATTGGAAATTGGGTTATTTCATTAACCCGCCTCTGTGACCATGAAGGATGTTACTACTAATGCCATTCAGGCTCCAGGGCTTCTGAAAGTTGAATGGGATTAGAAATTAGAAAACTTAACAGATGGCTTACTTTGCTGTCAAGTAATTTTTTTTAAGCTAGCTAAAGGCTCTAGTGATGTTTGTTGCCTTATATTGCTTTTCACTTCCCTATATATCTGTCAAGTTTTCAGTGTGTGACAGAGGATTATAACATCCTAGTAGGGACTTCTTTTCAAGTAATATGCACTTCAGCTTATGTCCCTTGGAATCCTTCTTTACCTGCTATATCATTTAGAAGTTGAAGTCTCATGAAATATCTTCATGAAATTATAAATCACGTTAAGAAAGAGAGATGATAACTGGGATTAAAAATTTCAGGGATGATTTGCATCTCATGGGACTGAGAATTATGGGGACTCTTTATGCTGAAGTCATATGATATAATTCTGCTGTATGTTTGTTTGGTGTTGGAGCATCCTATATGGTTCATATCCTCGGCAATAATTAGTAAAGGAGCTAAATATTCTTTTTCATGAGCTTGCTATAGACGATCTTATTAGTGCCCTTTCTTGTGGCAGTTTCTTTTGAAAAATTTGAAGGAGCCAGTATAACATAATTACTTGTAATTTACTGGTGATGAACTAATTTCTGGTTTTAAATAGGTAAAACTGTTTTCATTGGAGGATTGTCCTGCAGAGGTTGGGCTGAGATCAGAAGATCATCTTCAATCAAGGACATCATGGATGCTGCATTCTGAAACTATGGAATCTAATCATTTTCCACCCGGGTTTGGAGGCAGTCCGTCTGAGAAACATTTGAAGAAAGAACCTATCCAAGCCCGTCGTTTGAAATGGAAATGCCCTCCCAAGGTTGGTCTCTTTTAGTGTGTGTGTTCCGGTGAAGAAAGCATGTGGTCTTGAATCAGTATTGAATTATGCTTTCCTTACTATTATGTGAACAGTTTGTTATGAGTCACAACTGGCAAGTTGTAGCCGGTGAAGAAAGCAAAGAGGTGGAGGCTCAAAAGATAAGGGAAACAAGAGTGCTCGAAGCCGTTTATCCACGCCCTTCGACCATTCCTCCTAGGTTGACTTTTTATTTATTTATTTTTTTGATCTTATCTCTGAAAGTTGGTTTCTACTATACTCCCTGTTAACTTTTACATATACGAGTCTGATGCCTTTCTTCTTCATTTTTCCTTTGCAGTCCTTCTGTGTCTAGGGACATAGAAAGCGAACATTGTGATGATAGCCTCACTCCCATAGTCCCCACAAATCCAATCGAAGAAGAAGAGTCTGCAGTCATACCATCCAATTTGACACTACCCATGAACAACACCCTTGTTTGCCCACAGCCATTGCCATCTGAAACTATTTACTCTCCAACCCCAAAATGCTCTACCTCTGGGGCACCTACCATTGAGAATGCCCTAGAAATTCTACCCAAGGTAGGTGCAGACGTGATTGCCACGGCATCTACTGCTTTGGCCACACTCATGAAAACCAACCAGCAGGGAAGCCTGATCGATACTGATTTGCTCATCAAAATCCTTAGTGACCCAAAAATGATCCAGAAATTGATTGCCGATCATCCTCCACCAGTAAATCCAGTAAGCCCCCCTCCTGCAAATACACTAAGTGAACCTGCCAATACAGGAACTGCACCCATGAATGTGTCTAAGCCGGTAACTCCTACAGTATATCCGACAGTCTCAAAACCTGATATACAAAGGCCTGGTAATGGATTCTTGTACCAAGTTCCCAACGGGGTGAGACCTACTCTGAACAATACACTTCCGCCCCATCCAGACAATGGGATGAAGCCAGTAGTTCCATCACTTGCCTTGTCCTGCCCTGAACCCAACAAAGTCCTACCGACTAAGCCGGCAAACGGAAATCTTTATGGCGCACCATTGAATCAGGTTCGACCCGCATTAAGTGCAATGCCTGCACAACCAATTAAAGCTTCAATTTCTAGTTTCACTGCCATGGAAGCTAAACCTGTTAAGGATGCAAATTACTATAAGAACCTCATTAGGCAACATGGAGGAGAAAAGCAAGAACCTCGGGAACAACCTATGCTTGGACAAAAGGGTGAACTTCAAAGCCTCGTACAAAATATTAAACATGGAGAAATGAAACCCAAGAGTAAAAAACGTTGCATATACTTTAATGGGCCAAAGGGCTGCCGAAACGGCGTTAGTTGTCCATTCCAGCACGACATGTCGTACCAGTGGCGGACGGGTAGTAGTATCATAGGAGAGTTCCCGAGTACAAAGAGAATGAGACTGGGTGGGGAAATTACTGGAGGAATATAGATTTACTTTCACCGCGAGGGTTCCTGTAGTCACTTTGATTTCTTTTGCGGCGTTATTCTAGTTGAGTCTTCTGTACATAGAATTTCCCCGGAGAGTTGGAACAGAGTTTCTAGAGAGAGAGAGAGAGAGAGGATTGATATTTTCACATATTAAGAAGGAAACAACTGGTTGCTGGTACAGTTTGAAATTTTAAATAATTTTGCTGGTTTTAATCAATTATGGGCAATCTTTTAATCTTTTAGGGCTCCAAAAGTCTGATATTGTTTGATGGATTTATCACATTAATTAGTTATGCATGGATAATGTTCCAAAATTACAAATCCAATATGGCAAAGGA
The DNA here is from genome assembly GCA_011037825.1 of Carya cathayensis. NCBI lineage: Eukaryota > Viridiplantae > Streptophyta > Magnoliopsida > Fagales > Juglandaceae > Carya > Carya cathayensis. The sequence continues at coordinate 2,389,663 of QGSO01000209.1, forward strand.
TGTTGAGATCTTGAGAAATGCCATAGTTAGAAAACAAATTAACAAGATAGGTTCTTCAATAATACTTCTCAATCCAAATCTTAAAATCATACATATCAGAAAACACACAATGAGGCAGTTCTCAATCTAAAAGACTAAGGATCAAAGTTTGAAATGTTTATCAAAATATTTTCATCACAACTGCCACCACCATCATCAGCATAAAGATCAACATTATCATCACCTTCCAAATTAAGTGAGGCTAATGGTTTCTCAACACTTTACCAATCGAGGTCTTTTACATCTATATGTTTTGTTCACCCACTCGCTCCTCTATCAAGCTGAAGTTTTTAATGTTGATTGGATGAAGAACATCTCTTCCCTTTTTTTATGTTTTTGCAAAAATGAAAGTCATTTGTAAGTGTAAATGTTACATATTTTTCAAAAGTCAATAACATTAGTATTGAAAAATTTTACATTTCTTGCATCTTCAAGTTATAATGAATAAAGGCTACATCATTCAAACATTTATGCTCTAGTCTATTCCTCTTCTTAGAATAAATAAACGTCATTGTGTTCAAATTTCTTTCACAACCATTGCACTGCTAACTACAAACTTTTGAAGAGTTTTGAGTCTCATTTCCAAAATTAGTCCAACATGCAACTATAGCAAAAGTGTAATAATTAGTTAAAATTAAATAAAATTTAAACAAAACATAAGTTAAAATATAGATCCACACTAGGTAACAAATGATATCAATAATAGTTGGACTAATTTTTTCACACTGGGGAATTGCTAAAGAATCTCTAAAGTTATCGACAACATTTTTATACAATTGAAGTTGTTCGGTGATTATGTCTTGCTTATCAAGATAAAGTTCCAACTTCATAACACAAGGCATAAACTCTCTTAAAACTTTGGTTTTATTTTTAAAGTAAGTATTAAAATAAATTCTAGGGTTAAGAAAACAACCAGCTACATGCAATAGATTGTGACGCTGCTTGTCTCACCTATCATCAATTATCCTAATAAATGACGTGTAATAACTTTTTTCTTCAATATCGCTTTCTCTATTGCTCTCTCCATTGCATCATACTAGTACCACATTACATGTTTATCTTCCCCATTGACAAGTCCTATAACTCTAACCAAAGGCCCACTGATTTTTACAATAAAATGACATCGAGCCCAAAACTCGTATCTTCTAGAACAATCTCATATATGTCCTTCTTTGTGTTGCTTTTAGAATGACTTGACATTACCCATTTATCACAAGTAAACATTTGTTGAAGCTCATTCTTAAACAAAAGTAAGCGTTTTATATTTAGTACAATCCTTGTGACTGTAAAGCAACATAAATCACAACCTCTAGTGAAGTCTTTTCTAATTAAGGCCAAAGCCTAAGCATGACTATAAATGAACTTCATTATCTTCCCTTCCTTTACACTTGAGAACTACCTATTCTTTTTCACAGCAAACCATGAAGAGTTGAAAGAGTTCGTGCTTTTTTTTTTCCAATGTGTAAAGCAAATAGCTTTCAGTTTGTTGCTTTTGTTTTGAAATGAAAGTGAATGACACAATCCCAAGAAGAACATTTGTTGAAGCTCATTCTTAAACAAAAGTAAGCGTTGTATATTTAGAAAGTTTGTTACAATCCTTGTGACTATAAAGAAACATAAATCACAACCTCTAGTGAAGTCTTTTATAATCAAGGCCAAAGCCAAAGCGTGACTATAAATGAACTTCATTATCTTCCTTGCCTTTTTATAGTTTCATCAATAGTAGGAAAATGCTTGATATTAGAAAAGTCTCTAACATGAAGTCTATACAATGAGCTGCACAAGGGAGCTAAAAGAAAAGGCCATACTTTTGTTGCAACTTTTTTCTAGCAGCCTTATAATTTGTGTCATTTTCTGTGATAAACTACACAACATTCTCAACCTCAACTTCTTGAAAGAATTCATCATAAATGTTAAATAATATTTCTAAATCTTTTCTAAGGTTCGATGTATCAATAGAATACAGAACATTGTACCATTTGAAAAATAAAGTAGAAAGTTGATTATTGGTTGCTACTTTTGCTTTGTCCAACCATAGACATTATTGAACAACCACTCTCCCAAAACTTTTTAATATATTACAGATAATTCTGAACTTCATTCACATAATTTTTTAACAGATTTCCTCTCAAGTTCTGTAAAGAAGGACCTATGAATCTTAAAAATTTTTACTTTATAATATTTTTATTTAACTTTTTTTCTCTCATTTCCCAAAACTTAATAAAACATGTTTACGCAGACCATTTTATTAGCATTCACAAAATTATGAGATATTTCAAATGTCTAAACATACCCTTAACAACAAGGACTGATGAATTTATGTTCATAATTTTTGCACAAAATCAATCTGTATTAGTACCCCCAAAGGCCAAAACACTAGCAAATCTATCAAGAAGTCAAGCACTCTAAAATCTAAAGGCCTATTTGTGATTGCATTAGAGGTGTAAAAGGTGCTTAATAACTTCGAAAGTTTTTCATGATAAAATTAGGTTGTTTGATTGTTACATATTAAAATACTTTCTAATCTTAAAACAGCTAAATACATTTCATTTTGGATACTTTTCCTCAAACGTGTTCTTTGGATAATATGGAACGTAATTCAAATTTTAAAGAAGACTGTCAATATACGAAATTATTCATACAACTTCCATATAATTACAACTTTGACTTATGAATATTGAGTATAATTATATTACTATTTTACTTATGCATCGCTAAAGGGATTTTTTTTTTCATTATACTATTAAAAATCCTATTAGACTATTTTCATTGTTATTTGATTATAATATATGATTTCTATCAAGGACTTGGTCATAATTGTTGGAGGGATTTTTTCCAAGGTCTAAGGCCCAAGAGAATAGGCCTGGATTGGACGTTAGGGGTGTCTCTCCTATCCTAAGGGGGTCCGAAATGCTAGGCCCAAAGACCTAGGCTCGTCAAGCCGCTCGACAATCCAACAGGGGGCTTCTGGCCCACATAAATTGGGCATGAGATTCCAGGTTGAGAGATAAGACGCTACTCAGGGGGTGCGGAAAACTACACTAGCAAAAGGGAAAGTAAACACACCATATCGACAGGACAGAACTCTAAAGCATCATCAGGGGCACGTCACATTAAAAGCTTTCACTAGAAAATCACGCCGCATTAATCACTTCTCCAGGGAGCCACACCGTATTGAAAAAAGCATGGCAAAGGGGACAAGACACCCTTCCCCCAGTCCTAGGGCATGGCTCTCTAGCCTCAGCAAAGTATATAAAGGACTCTGGTATCAGCTAAAACATAAAAAACACCGATCTAGCGTTGCTGGAAGTTCTCTCACTGGAATTCCATTTTATTGGCACTATTTAAAGATTCTTTACTGACCTAAGCATCGGAGGCTTCCCCAGCCACTATAGAGCCAACCTTTGTCAATCTCTTTTCTGTGATTACAAGCCACCCAGATCGAAGACCTGGACTGCTGAGAGCCTAACCCATAGATGTACAAAACACGATGTCAACAATAATCTTTAAAAAATCAAATGATCTTTTATGTCATTTCTATCTCAAAAAATATTTTTTTATAATATTCCCAAAATGTAACATGTCTGAAAATACTTTAGATATAAAGTTACTGATCTTTAATAGTTGTAAATAGCTTTACAACTAAAAACCCTAGAGCTAACAGCCATATTACCCACCATAATCACAAACATGCACTAAAATACTCAATTTTGCATCACTAATATTCTGCAGCACAAAGGAAGAACTAAGAGGTTTTATTTTTTATTTTTATTTTATCGAAATACAACTCAGAGAGAGAGAGATCAAAGCGAGAGCTTTTGTTGCTGACACCCAACCACCCAACCATCACAATCCACCATTACAAACTGGATAAAGTAAATGTTATAGGAAACAAGTCAACATGAGCCTCCCAAGCAGATTGATCAGACCAGTCATTTAAGTACCGAAATCATCAGTCATAAGATGGTTCATGTTGCTCTCACTAGGAGCAAAATACAATAAGATAGATACATCAATTATGTTGGGTCAGCACACTGATTAATGTTTTTAAATATGCGCAAATATGTTTCTTCATGAATAATCAACCAGTTCTCTTAATGATGTGGACACCACTGTCAGTATCCACAATGTCACTTATCTCACCGACCTTGAGAGCATATGTTGCTTCTTCAAAAGGCTTCTGCATCTGGCCCCGGCCAAAAGGACCTGCGGCCATGTTAAACATAGAGTTCTGTTTAGAGCAATACATAATCCAATTCGGTTGAATCATAATTTAAACTCGAGTAAGCTCCACGAGTCGTATATAGTGACAAAATAAGCTCAAAGAGAGACTTAAAAGATAAGTATGAAATACTTCACTGCAGCCAATGACACATCCTGTATGCACAGGTGAACTTAGGATTTCATCTTCATTTCTTTTTTCACCACCAGGCACATTTGATAATGATAAATGGGAAAGAACATCAACAAGCAGAGTGGGAGATTTTTCAAAGGGATAAGATGGTAAAATCATTTATACCGTAATTAATTAAGTACTACAAGAGCACTTGCACAATTATACATATCGACAACATGGAAAAAACCCCAAAACGAGGTTGCCACAGAATTGCAGACTACATTTTTCCTACCACCATAAAGACATATTGTCACTATCATTTTAATGATTTTTTTTTTCCTTTTTTGGTTTTATAAGTAATATTATTAAAAAATAACTCAAAGACATAGCCCGAGTACACAGTTTTTATAATACATCGTAAGATTACAAGTACTTAAATGCTGGAAAAATAGTTGGTATGAAAGAAAAACCAAAAAAAATTAGCTCATTGTTGAGTTAAATTAAAAGTTTGATGGACAAAATTAAAAGAAAAGTCAATTAAAAAAATAAGTTCATAACACAACAGCAAACTAACAAAGGAAAACAATATGATTTTTGGGGAAAGTACATTTCGCACCCGTAAACTACAACATTTTTCCAATATGCATCCCAAACTAACAAAATCGTTGATTTCCATTCCAAGGTTACCACTTTTCGACAATATATAATAGTAGTTTACATATGATTGTCAAGGTTGATGAAAAATAGGACAGATGACACAATATTGACAACCAGGTTGTATATAGGATGCAAATTACCACTTTGGCAGCTTGGGAGCAAATTGGCAGCTTGGCAACCAGATGATCGGGGATGCAGAATATACTTTTCCCAGTTTTTTTAACGCATTATGTACAACAAATTTGCGCAGCTTTTTGGAGGCGTGCTGGAGTATGGATTGATAATATTCCAGCCCTCAACCTCCACACCATGGTGGTTTCAAATCATCATAAGTGGATAGAGGATGCATGATTCATACAACTTAAACTCAGGAAGTTCAAAGTTAAAGATCAACGAAATTTCATCACGGCATATTTTTATTTTATTTTTCCTATTTGAGCAAGATTTCAACCCGTTCGTCATGAGAAGGAAATCCCTTTTCTTTTATCCTTCGCTTTGTTTTCCACCCATCTTTCATAATGTTTCCACGCCCTTTGACTTCACATACATTCAAGAACCTCTGTAATTGCTTCTCTTTCGTTTTTTTTCTTCTTAAGATTTATGAGTGTCTATTGCTCTCAACGGTTTGCTTTCTAAACATCAAAAGAAGTTTGTGGGAAAGCTTTTCTACAGTCTTACAGTTGTCTTTTTGGCCCGAGCCTTGTATATGGTCCGTTTTACCGTAATCTTTAGTACATTGGAATTTCCAACATCCCCTTTTACTCTCGAACCAAACGCAGCCATAGTCATGATTTACATATCCTTGACAGTTAACGCAAACAACCAGAAATGTGAAAAGATGAGTTTTTCAAGAATTGAAGACAATTAAACGGAGATTTTAGAAGCAAATACTTGTAGAGTGTTCTCAAACCCTAAATTAGCACAACAAATGAGAATCAAACTTTTCCCTTCTTTTTTTTTTTCTTTTATTGGAAATTACAGTCAACCAACCAGAAACGTAAATAACTGACCGAGATCGCCGCCACGCTTGGCGGAGCTGCAATCGGAGGAGCGAGAGGCAATGTCTTCGAACTTGGCCTTTCCGGAAACAATGTCATCGTAGAGGGATTTTAGCTGAGAGACGGCGCTCTCCCTAGTGGTGTTCATGATGACCCGGCCCTCTGGATCCTTCCACGAGGCCTTCCTTCGAGACCCTTGGTGCTTGATCAGTATGTGCGATGCCCTAACCTGATTGGCCGTCGTCTTTGAAGCCGACATTCTCGTCTTCTTCTTGTGTTTATCCCTGTCTAACGTCCGATCTACCGACGGGATCGAGGTTTTCCTTCGCTTCCGATCGGTCTCTATCTTTGCAATGCTGAGAGAGAGTGCGAGAGAGACACAGAGAGAGGGGAGTTGGCTTGGCGGCTCTTTTAAGTGCTTGCGATTAGGTAACGAGAATTACTTTGTAGATTTCACAAAATAAATATATAAATTAACGTAAAATAGTTAAATTTACTCAGATAGTGAATGACGGGTCCTCTCCTTTCTGAAGGGTGGGGTGTGGAAGATTTGCTATGACAAAACGTATGTCTCTTAACTATAGTTGAAGAGTTTTGCAGTCATGTCTAAATGGTCTCAGAAGATGAAGTTGCAATTCATTAAGTTACACAATGTGACAAATGCCTGCTTGCACTGCTTCAATGATAAGAACACTAACAAGGGGGCCTTCAGATCAACGATGGCCAAAGTCTGGAATCCAAAGGGATGGGTGTAGTTTCGTGATGTGGGTGATAACAGATTTCTGGCAGAGTTTCAACACCATTTAGACAAGGAGAAGGTAAGGCATGGCCGCCCGTGGTCATTTGATAGACATCTGATCAGTCTTAAAGATTTTGATGGGAGCCTCTAGCCAAATGGCGTGCAGATCTAGTATGAACCATTTTGGGTGCAGTTACACAACCTTCTCTTTGTTGCTATGACTAAGGAACTTAGACAACGTATGGGCTCCTGCATGGGAAAGGTTATTAAAGTAGAAGTGGATAAAGATGGCAAAGGGTAGGGGCGGTTTCTCAGAATTCGAGTGGAAGTGGATATTTCTAGACCTCTGATTCGAGGGCATGTACTTAGCATTGGAGGCAAATGCTCATTCATTTTAAGTATGAAAGGTTGCCAAACTTTTGTTTTAAGTGTGGCACATTAAACCATAAAGACAAAAAATGTTCTTCGACAAAAAGGGATGACTAGACTCAACAACAATATGGCCAGTAGTTACGTGCTTCACTAGTCAATTCTGTGTTTACTATGGCCAAGAAGTAATGAGCTCCGACAGCTACGAATCTCGCCGGCAAGGGGAATCCAATGAGCAGAAAGGAAATGAGGTTACTGAAGAGGCAAGTTAGGAGCAATCAAAGGAAACTGGAGGGATTTTTGGCAAGGATCATGACATAAAGGTCCAGAAGGACCTACTCTTGGAGAAAAATAAGGAAGGCTTGCCTTTTTTGGATGCCAATAACCATATTTGTGTAAGTCAAAATTCTCCTCTACTCAATTTTCAAGATTTTTCTAAAAAGGAAGGTGGGGAGGATATCTTCTCGGTTATGGAATTAGAAACCAGGGACCATGATGCTCGTGCTTTCCATAGTACACCATCCCCTAATATAGATGCTGATGTGGATACTGACTCAGTCAATATTTGTTTACAAGAATCTCCCATGAAACCTAGTAGGGTGTCCACGTGGAGAAGGAAAGCTAGGGGAAAAAGTACTACTCAAAATAGAAAGTCAAAAGTCTCCCAACTTGGAAAATGTAAGAGATCTGTTGTCATTAGCAAAGGAACTATGATACACTCACCTGTGTCCAAAAGGCTTAAAGCCTAGCTCACACCTACAAGGAGTTTAACTCAGGATGGTTTGGTGGTAGCTGCTATGCAACCCCACCACCAACAATGAATTGCTTAAGTTGGAACTGTCGAGGGCTTGGAAACTCTCGTATAGTTCGTGAGCTTCACCAACCGGTGAAATCTAAGTGCCCACAGTTAATTTTTCTCATGGAGACTAAGTGTTGTAGAGATAAGGTGGAGAGTATTAGGAATAGAATTGGTTTTGATAAAAGCTTTGTGATCAATAGCAGGGGCTGGAGAAGGGGGGGGGGTCTAGCTTTGTTATGGAAATCAAATGTGGTGGTGAAGTTGGAATCCTACATTGATTGGCACATTTCAGTTTGGATTTTTTATACAACTAATGATGTGAGATGGTTGTTCACTGGGCTTGATAGAGCCTTTGGTAATTCAGCATGGATTAATAGGTTTGAAGATTATTTAGTGCACAATCTAATGGCAAGCTGCTCTGAACATGGTCCCATCCTGACTTATCTATAGAACCAAGGCTCTCTCTGCAACAAACAAAGAATTTTTAGGTTTGAAGCTATCTGGTTTGTGAACACATAATGCAGTACCATTATTCCAAATGCATGGCTAGCAAACACTAGCTCCTCGACAAAAATCGAAGTTGCTACTTGAGGTTTAAAGAGCTATCAAAGTAGGCTTAAGCAATGGAGCAAGAAGATGCACAGAGATAGAAGCAAGGATCAATTCAAAATATGAAATGCCAAGCATGTTACATGAGCTAAATGAGGATCAGTTGAACAATGATACTAAGCAGCTGCAAAGGGAAATTGACAGCCTACTTGAAGATGAAGATACAAAGTGGAAACAAATGGCTAAATAGAAATGACTTAAGGATGGGGATAGAAATACTAAGTTATTCCACAATTTTGCTACTCAGAGAAGAAAGAACAACAAGATTCACCAGATCATTACTGTAGATGCCCACTGAAAAAGGAACCTGAGGAGATTAATGGCATGTTTCAGAACCTTTTCAGGAACTTATTTGAGACCTCCAGACCCACAGGTATTGACTTGTGTCTGGAATCTTTAAAGGCTTGTGTAACAGAGGACATGAATGCTGATCTGACTAGGAGGTTTACTGCTGAAGAGGTTAAGGATGCCATTTTCACTATGAATCCATTGGGAAGCCTTGGTCTTGATGGGTTCCCTACAGTGTTTTATCAAAAGCAATGGTTCTAGGCCCTGGTATAAGTGTTGTAGTGCTTGAAGTATTAAATGATGGGAAATGGTTAGCAAGCTTAAAAGAAACATTCATTGCCCTTACATTGAAATCCAAGCCTTCACTTCAAGTGACAGAATTCAGACCTATTAGTCTTTGCAATGCCTTATACAAGATCATTGCCAAAGCTATGGCTAATAGGTTAAAAGGTATCCGTCTTGCCATTATTTCACTAACTCAGAGTGTCTTTGTTCCAGGAAGATTTATCACAGACAATGTCATTGTTGCTTTTAAAGCTATGCATTCTATGAAGACTTGGATTAAAGGAAAGAAATGATTCATGACAATTAAACATGATATGAGCAAGACTTATGACAAAATACAATGACCATTTCTAAGAGCTGTCGTGCAGAAAATGGGGTTTGATATAAGGTGGCTTGACCTTGCTATGAGATGTGTTTTTTCAGTTTCTTATTCACAAATCATTAATGGTGTACCACCTGAGAAGTTTATTCCAACTAGTGGGATCTGGCGGGGTGATCCTTTATAACCCTACTTGTTCATCATTTGTTCTAAAACCCAAAGCACCCTTCCCAACACAGCTGAAGATACAGGTTTGATCACTGGGCAGGGGTTGATTACACATTAATCACCTTTTTTTTTTGTAGATGATAGCCTTCTTTCTTGCAAGGTATTGCTAAGAGCAGTTATTTCACTTAAACTAGGGCTAATAGGTTAAAAGGTATCCTTCTTGCCATTATTTCACTAACTCAGATGGCCTTTATTCCAGGAAAATTTATCACAGACAATGTCATTGTTGCTTTTAAAGCTATGCATTCTATGAAGACTTGGATTAAAGGAAAGAAATGATTCATGACAATTAAACATGATATGAGCAAGACTTATGACAAAATACAATGACCATTTCTAAGAGCTGTCGTGCAGAAAATAGGGTTTGATATAAGGTGGATTGACCTTGTTATGAAATGTGTTTTTTCAGTTTCTTATTCACAAATCATTAATGGTGTTCCACATGAGAAGTTTATTCCAACTAGGGGGATCTGGTAGGGTGATCCTCTCCTACCCTACTTGTTTATCCTTTGTTCTAAAACCCAAAGCACCCTTCCCAACACAGCTGAAGATACAGGTTTGATCACTGGGCAGGGGTTGATTACACATTAATCACCTTTTTTTTTTGTAGATGATAGCCTTCTTTCTTGCAAGGTATTGCTAAGAGCAGTTATTTCACTTAAACTAGGGCTAATAGGTTAAAAGGTATCCTTCTTGCCATTATTTCACTAACTCAGATGGCCTTTATTCCAGGAAAATTTATCACAGACAATGTCATTGTTGCTTTTGAAGCTATGCATTCTATGAAGACCCGGATTAAAAGAAAGAAATGATTCATGACACTTAAAGATGACATGAGCAAGACTTATAACAAAATATAAAGACCATTTCTCACAGCTGTCGTGGAGAAAATGGGGTTTGATATAAGGTGGATTGACCTTGTTATGAAATGTGTTTTTTCAGTTTCTTATTCACAAATCATTAATGGTGTTCCACATGAGAAGTTTATTCCAACTAGGGGGATCTGGTAGGGTGATCCTCTCCTACCCTACTTGTTTATCCTTTGTTCTAAAACCCTAAGCAACCTTCTCAACACAACTGAAGATACAGGTTTGATCACTGGGCAGGGGTTGATTACACATTAATCAAATTTTTTTTTTTATAGATGATAGCCTTCTTTTCTGCAAGGTATGGCTAAGAGCTATTATTTCACTTAAACTATGGCTAATAGGTTAAAAGGTATCCTTCTTGCCATTATTTCACTAACTCAGACTGCCTTTGCTCCAGGAAGATTTATGACAGACAATGTCATTGTTGCTTTTGAAGCTATGCATTCTATGAAGACTCGGATTAAAGGAAAGAAATGATTCATGACACTCAAACAAGACATGAGCAAGACTTATGACAAAATAGAATGACCATTTCTCATAGCTGTCGTGGAGAAAATGGGATTTGATATAAGGTGGATTGACCTTATTATGAGATGTGTTTTTTTAGTTTCCTATTCACTAATAATTAATGGTGTTCCACATGAGAAGTTTATTCCAACTAGGGGGATCTAGCAGGGTGATCCTCCCTTACCCAACTTGTTCATCCTTTGTTCTAAAACCCTAAGCACCCATCTCAACACAGCTGAAGATACTAGTTTGAACACTGGCCAGGGTTGATTACACATTAATCACCTCTTTTTTGTAGACGATAGCCTTCTTTTCTACAAAGGTATCGCTAAAAGCTGTTATTTGACTTAAACTATGGCTAAGAGGTTTAAAGGTATCCTTCTTGACATTATTTCACTAACGCAGAGTGCCTTTGTTCCAGGAAGATTTATCACAGACAAAGTCATTGTTGCTTTTGAAGCTAAGCATTCTTTGAAGACTTGGATTAAAAGAAAGACATGATTTAAGACACTTGAACATGACATGAGCATGACTTATGACAAAATAGAATGACCATTTCTCAGAGCTATCGTGGAGAAAATGGGGTTTGATATAAAACGGATTGACCTTGTTATGAGATGTGGTTTTTCAAATTCTTATTCACTAATCATTATTGGTGTTCCACATGAGAAGTTTATTCCACTAGGGGGATCTGGCAGAATGATCCTCTCTTACCCTACTTCTTTATCCTTTGTTCTAAAACCATAAGCACCCATCTCAACACAGCTGAAGATACTAGTTTGATCACTGTCCAGGGGTTGATTACACACTAATTACCTCTTTTTTGTAGATGATAGCCTTCTTTTCTACAAGGTATGGCTAAGAGCTGTTATTTCACTTAAACTATGGCTAATAGGTTAAAAGGTATCCTTCTTGCCATTATTTCACTAGCTCAGAGTGCCTTTGTTCCAGAAAGATTTATGACAGACAATGTCATTGTTACTTTTGAAGCTATGCTTTCTATGAAGACTCGGATTAAAGGAAAGAAATGACTCATGAGACTTAAACATGATATGAGCAAGACTTATGACAAAATAGAATTACCATTTCTAAGAGCTGTCATGGAGAACATGGGGATTGATATAAGGTGGATTGACCTTCTTATGAGATGTGTTTTTTCAATTTCTTATTCACTAATCATTAATGGTGTTCCACATTAGAAGTTTATTCCAACTAGGGGGATCTAGCTGGGTGATCCTCTCTTACCCTACTTGTTCATCCTTTGTTCTAAAACCCTATGCACCCTTCTCAACATAGCTGAAGATACTGGTTTGATCATTGGCCAGGGGTTGATTAGACATTAATCACCTCTTTTTTGTAGATGATAGCCTTCTTTTCTACAACGTATGGCTAAGAGTTGTTATTTCACTTAAAATATGGCTAATAGGTTAAAAGGTATCCTCCTTGCTATTATTTCACTAACTCAGAGTGCCTTTGTTCCAGGAAGATTTATCACAGACAATGTCATTATTGCTTTTGAAGCTATCCATTCAATGAAGACTCGGATTAAAGGAAAGAAATGATTCATGACACTTAAACATGACATGAGCAAGACTTATGACCAAATAGAATGACCATTTCTCAGAGCTGTCGTGGAGAAAATGGGGTTTGATATAAGGTGGATTGACCTTGTTATGAGATGTGTTTTTACAGTTTCTTATTCACTAATCAATAATGTTGTTCCACATGAGAAGTTTATTCCAACTAGGGTGATCTGGTAGGGTGATCCTCTCTTACCCTACTTGTTCATCCTTTGCTCTAAAACCATAAGCATCCTTCTCAACACAGCTGAAGATACTGGTATGATGACTGGCCTAGGGTTGATTACACATTAATCACCTCTTTTTTGTAGATGATAGCCTTCTTCTCTGCAAGGTATGGCTAAGAGCTGTAATTTCACTTAAACTATGGCTAATAGGTTAAAAGGGATCCTTCTTGCCATTATTTCACTAACTCAAAGAGCCTTTGTTCCAGGAAGATTTATGACAGACAATGTCTTTGTTGCTTTTAAAGCTATGCATTCTATGAAGACTCGGATTAAAGGAAAGAAATGACTCATGAAACTTAAACTTGACATGAGCAAGACTTAGGATAAAATAAAATTACCATTTCTAAGAGCTGTCGTGGAGAAAAAGGGGATTGATATAAGGCGGATTGACCTTGTTATGAGATGTGTTTTTTCAATTTCTTATTCACTAATCAATAATGTTGTTCCACATGAAAAGTTTATTCCAACAAGGGGGATCTGACAGGGTGATCCTCTCTTACCTTACTTGTTCATGCTTTGTTCTAAAACCATAAGCACCATTCTCAACACAACTAAAGATACTGGTTTGATCATTGGTCAGAGGTTGATTACATATTAATCACCTCTTTTTTGTAGATGATAGCCTTATTTTCTGCAAGGTATGGCTAAGAGCTGTTATTTCACTTAAAATATGGCTAATAGGTTGAAAGGTATCCTCCTTGCCATTATTTCACTAACTCAGAGTGCCTTTGTTCCAGGAAGATTTATCATAGACAATGTCATTATTGCTTTTGAAGCTATGCATTCTATGAAAACTCGGATTAAAGGAAAGACATCATTCATGACACTTAAAAATGACATGAGCAAGACTTATGACAAAATAGAATGACCATTTCTCAGAGCTGTCGTGGAGAAAATCCGGTTTGATATATGGTGGATTGACCTTGTTATGAGATGTGTTCTTTCAGTTTCTTATTCACTAATCATTAATGGTGTTCCACTTGAGAAGTTTATTCCTACTAGGAGGATCTGGCAGAGTGATCCTCTCTTACCCTACTTGTTCATCCTTTGTTCTAACACCCTAAGCACCCTTCTCAACACAGCTGAAGAAACTAGTTTGATCACTGGCCAAGGGTTGATTACACATTAATCACATCTTTTTTGTAGATGATAGCCTTCTTTTCTGTAAGGTATGGCTAAGAGCTGTTATTTCATTTAACCTATGGCTAATAGGTTAAAAGTTATCCTTCTTGGCATTATTTCACGATCTGAGAGTGCCTTTGTTCCAGGAAGATTTATGACAGATAATATCATTGTTGCTTTTGAAGCTATGCATTCTATGAAGACTCGGATTAAAGGAAAGAAACGATTCATGACATTTAAACATGGCATGAGCAAGAGTGATGACAAAATAGAATGACTATTTCTTAGAGCTGTCGTGGAGAAAACAGGGTTTGAAATAAGGAGGATTGACCTTGTTATGACATGTGTTTTTTTAGTTTCTTATTCAGTAATCATTAATGATGTTCCACATGAGATGTTTATTCCAACTAGGGGGATCTGGCAGCTTAATCCTCTCTTACTCTACTTGTTCATCCTTTGCTATAAAACCCTAAGCACCCTTCACAACACATCTGAAGATACTGGTTTGATCATAGGCGAGGGATGATTACACATTAATCACCTCTTTTTTGTAGACGCTAGTCTTCTTTTCTGCAAGGTATGGCTAAGAGCTGTTATTTCATTTAAACTATGGCTAATAGGTTAAAAGCTATCCTTCTTGCCATTATTTCACGATCTCAGAGTGCCTTTGTTCAAGGAAGATTTATGACAGATAATATCATTGTTGCTTTTGAAGCTATGCATTCTATGAAAACTCGGATTAAAGGAAAGAAACGATTCATGACATTTAAACATGACATGAGCAAGAGTGATGACAAAATAGAATGACCATTTCTCAGAGCTGTCGTGGAGAAAATAGGGTTTGAAATAAGGAGGATTGACCTTGTTATGACATGTTTTTTTTTAGTTTCTTATTTAGTAATCATTAATGATGTTCCACGTGAGAAGTTTATTCCAACTAGGGGGATCTAGCAGGGTAATCCTCTCTTACTCTACTTGTTCATCCTTTGCTCTAAAACCCTAAGCACCCTTCACAACACATCTGAAGATACTGGTTTGATCACAGGCGAGGGATGATTACACATTAATCACCTCTTTTTTGAAGACGCTAGTCTTATTTTCTCAAGGTTTGGCTAAGAGCTGTTATTTCACTTAAACTATGGCTAATAGGTTAAAAGGTATCCTTCTTGCCGTTATTTCACTAACTCAGAGTGCCTCTGTTCGAGGAAGATTTATCAAAGACAATGTCAATGTGGCTTTTGAAGCTATGCATTCTATGAAGACTCGGATTAAAGGAAAGAAATGATTCATGACACTTAAACATGACATGAGCATGTCTTATGATAAAATAAAATGACCATTTCTCATAGCTATTGTGACGCCCCCAAATTCTGCTTGGGATTGAACGGACATTTGAAGCGTCGAGACATGCAACACAAGGTTACCTGCCCCCGTTCATGACATATAAGATGCAATGTTCCTAACATGCATCTAACATTATGCAATATTCGCAGCGGATAATCTTTTTCTTTAGCAATACTATGCACCAACTAAATATATCCCAAATACTTGAAACATAATTCATACATAAAGGCATACTAAAAAGCCGTGATCACCACACTAGTCTAAAATGGTTGTGATCAAAAGAATACTTGAGATACAACTCCAAAAGTACAAGTATTAACCTAAGTTAAATACTATACCATCATCAACATCGCACCGTGGCCTAGTCGACCGTATTCAGTTGGTCAGATTCCAATTCTCCTTTGGGTCCTGTAACAAGATCTACCATTCGGGGGGAATGGTAGTTGGGACTACCACAGTGAGATTTGATTACAAATCTCAGTAAGTTAACATAAAACTTATACACAGGTTAAAAATGCATGCATGGCAGTAAAAGCATAAATGCATAATTATAGTCATACATAAACATAGTATAACTTGACATATAGCATGACTTAACCAGAACTTAAGCGTGAACTGAACTTGACTTAACATGGCATGAACTTAAGCTTAAAACATAACATGAACAATCAACATAACATGAACGTGAAACATAACATGGACATGAACATAACATAACATGAACGTGAGCTTGAACGTATCATAAACGTGAACATAACATGATGTGAACATGAACTTGGAACATAACATGAACATGAACATAACATGTACGTGAGCATAACATAACATGAACTTGATCTGAAACTTGACTTAACATAAACTTGGAATCTTATTTAATTGTCTTGATTAATAACGTGCATTAATACGTACTCCACAGTTGTTGTGGCCCCACGTATTCAAGTAACATAAAACATAATACGTACTCCACAGTTGTTGTGGCCCCACGTATTCTACATGTCACAATTGCTGTGTCTCATGTAGTGTATGCTCCACAGTTGTTGTGGCCCCATACTTCATGCTCCACAGTTGTTGTGGCCCCATGAATTCACATAACATAAAATATAATACGTACTCCACAGTTGTTGTGGCCCCACGTATTCTACATGTCACAATTGCTGTGTCTCATGTAGTGTATGCTCCACAGTTGTTGTGGCCCCATACTTCATGTAACATAAAATATAATACGTACTCCACAGTTGTTGTGGCCCCACGCATTATAAGTAACATAAATATAATACGTACTCCACAGTTGTTGTGGCCCCACGCATTATAAGTAACATAACATTAAATATAATACGTACTCCACAGTTGTTGTGGCCCCACGCATTATAAATAACATAAAATATAATACGTACTCCACAGTTGTTGTGGCCCCACGCATTATAAATAACATAAAATATAATACGTACTCCACAGTTGTTGTGGCCCCACGCATTATAAATAACATAAAATATAATACGTACTCCACAGTTGTTGTGGCCCCACGCATTATAAATAACATAACATAAATATAATACGTACTCCACAGTTGTTGTGGCCCCACGCATTATAAGTAACATAAATATAATACGTACTCCACAGTTGTTGTGGCCCCACGCATTATAAGTAACATAAAATATAATACGTACTCCACAGTTGTTGTGGCCCCACGCATTATAAATAACATAAAATATAATACGTACTCCACAGTTGTTGTGGCCCCACGCATTATAAATAACATAAATATAATACGTACTCCACAGTTGTTGTGGCCCCACGCATTATTATAACATAACATGTCTTATCTTTCTTAATGCATGTGATATTATTTAATATCATATACTTTTCTAACATGGCGTATACTTGTAAATGGCATAATATGATTTAATCATAAACATTTCATGGCATACATGTATCATATGGCATACTTAACATGGCATACTTATAACATACATCATTGTATGGCAGAAAAGATTATTTAACAGATAATTATTCATGAGAGATTAAATCATACGTAACAGATAAACATGTAATGACATAGCATGACATGGCATATACGATAACATACATACATAAATTGTAGTTCTCTTACCCATCACACATACACAATAAACTGATAGTAAGTTAGAGGCTAACTTACCTCGATCGTCGCGTTCTATGAGAATAGAGCGCGAGACACGAGGAACTGCACAACAGCTGGAAGAGGAACACTCGAGTCCTTAAGATTTTCACTTCTGAACTCAATTGCCATATTGTAAGCACTTGCAACACCACGGCCAACTTGAGGTTTCACTATACTCGGAAGAGATAAATTGACTTCAGAAAGCCTTTGCACTAAAACAAGTTCATTAAAATTATCAATAACAACCAAACAAACAACTCATTTCTCAATCCATATACTCTTAGCCATAGTCAACCACAAGATGACACCAGTCATCCCGGACTATAATCCATATCATCACTGCTTCGGGACACTGTCATACAGTTTCCCAACATTACACCATACGCTCCACACTTCTCTGCTACGCCATTCAACCCTTCGTGACACGCCATCCGATGTATCACGACTTAATACAGAGTACACTCACGTGAACTCTCTTCCATCCACACTACAATACCCATCACTGCGATACACGTCTCACGGTGCATCGCTACGCGACACGGAGTACGCGCTACGCGTACTTCCTTCGCTACAACTCTCATCAACACGATGCACATCACACGATGCATCGCCATACAACACGGAGTACACTACATGCGTACTCCCTTCCTTCTACGACACACATCACTACAGTGCACGTCGCGCGGCGCGTCGCTGCATTACACAGAATACGCTACACGCGTATTCTCTTCACACAACCCGCCGTATCACATCTACGGCATCCATCTCACGCCTATACTTCACAGCACAGTCCACAAAATACACAATCAAACGCAACACTTCACAACCACACTTCGCTTCACAACTACGCAACGAATTCCACAAATACAACTACACAATCCACAAACCAACCAACTATTTTAAACGTAAAATAACTAGAGATAGAAGGTTATACCATCGACGGGATAACCCGTGCGTCGCTCGTTGTTCGTCACGAACATGCGTCGGAGGAACGTACGTGGCGGCGTACGGTGGCTGTCCACCACATAAAGTGGTAGTTTGGGCTTGAGAAAGGCTAGGCGTGGTCTTGGAAGACTCATGATTTTACAGCTGTCGGTGAAGAACAAATTACGTGATTTACGGAAAAGATAATCTATACGCGTGATTCCAGATGAGGGTAAAGATGAGAGAGATGTGATTGCTGTCGGGAAATAATCCAAAACTGGTAATTTTAGCGGGCTGTTATAGCTATCGTAGAGAAAATGGGGTTTGATATAAGATGGATTGACTTTGTTATGGGATGTGTTTCTTCAGTTTCTTATTCACTAATAATTATTGGTGTTCCACATGAAAAGTTTATTACAACAAGGGAGATCTGGCAGGGTGATCCTCTCTTACTCGACTTGATCATCTCTTCTTCTAAAACCCTAACCACCCTACTAAACACAGCTAAAGATTTTGGTTTGATCATTGGCCAGGCGTTGATTACACATTAATCACCTCTTTTGTAGATGATAGCCTTCTTTTCGCTAAGGTATGAGTAAGAGCTGTTATTTCACTAAAACTATGGCTAATAGGTTAAAAGGTATCCTTCTTGCCATTATTTCACTAACTCAGAGTGCCTTTGTTCCAGGAAGATTTATCACAGACAATGTCATTATTGCTTTTGAAGCTATGCATTCTATGAAAACTCGGATTAAAGGAAAGACATCATTCATGACACTTAAAAATGACATGAGCAAGACTTATGACAAAATAGAATGACCATTTCTCAGAGCTGTCGTGGAGAAAATCCGGTTTGATATATGGTGGATTGACCTTGTTATGAGATGTGTTCTTTCAGTTTCTTATTCACTAATCATTAATGGTGTTCCACTTGAGAAGTTTATTCCTACTAGGAGGATCTGGCAGAGTGATCCTCTCTTACCCTACTTGTTCATCCTTTGTTCTAACACCCTAAGCACCCTTCTCAACACAGCTGAAGAAACTAGTTTGATCACTGGCCAAGGGTTGATTACACATTAATCACATCTTTTTTGTAGATGATAGCCTTCTTTTCTGTAAGGTATGGCTAAGAGCTGTTATTTCATTTAACCTATGGCTAATAGGTTAAAAGTTATCCTTCTTGGCATTATTTCACGATCTGAGAGTGCCTCTGTTCCAGGAAGATTTATGACAGATAATATCATTGTTGCTTTTGAAGCTATGCATTCTATGAAGACTCGGATTAAAGGAAAGAAACGATTCATGACATTTAAACATGGCATGAGCAAGAGTGATGACAAAATAGAATGACTATTTCTTAGAGCTGTCGTGGAGAAAACAGGGTTTGAAATAAGGAGGATTGACCTTGTTATGACATGTGTTTTTTTAGTTTCTTATTCAGTAATCATTAATGATGTTCCACGTGAGATGTTTATTCCAACTAGGGGGATCTGGCAGCTTAATCCTCTCTTACTCTACTTGTTCATCCTTTGCTATAAAACCCTAAGCACCCTTCACAACACATCTGAAGATACTGGTTTGATCATAGGCGAGGGATGATTACACATTAATCACCTCTTTTTTGTAGACGCTAGTCTTCTTTTCTGCAAGGTATGGCTAAGAGCTGTTATTTCATTTAAACTATGGCTAATAGGTAAAAAGGGCTAATACGTTAAAATGGGATTTGATATAAGATGGATTGACCTAGTTATGGGATGTGTTTTTTCAGTTTCTTATTCACTAATAATTAATGGTTTTCCACATGAGAAGTTTATTACAACAAGGGGGATCTGGCAGGGTGATCCTCTCTTACCCGACTTGTTCATCTCTTGTTCTAAAACCCTAAGCACCCTTCTAAACACAGCTAAAGATATTGGTTTCATCACTGGCCAGGCATTGATTATACATTAATCACCTCTTTTTGTAGATGATAGCCTTCTTTTCTCCAAGGTATGGCTAAGAGCTGTTATTTCACTTAAACTATGGCTAATAGGTAAAAAGGGCTAATACGTTAAAAGGTATCCTTCTTGCCATTATTTCACTAACTCAGAGTGCTTTTGTTCCAGGAAGATTTATCACAGACAATTTCATTGTTGCTTTTGAAGCTACGCATTCCATGAAGACTCAGATTAAAGGAAAGCGATGATTCATGAGACTTAAACATGACATGAGCAAGACTTATGACAAAATAGAATTACTATTTCTATGAGCTGTCGTGGAGAAAATGGGGATTGATATAAGGTGGATTGACCTTGTTATGAGATGTGTTTTTTTAGTTTCTTATTCAGTAATAATTAATGGTTTTCCACATTAGAAGTTTATTCCAACATGGGGGATCTAGCAGGGTGATCCTCTCTTACCCTACTTGTTCATCTTTTTTTCTAAAACCCTAAGCACCCTTCTCAACACAGTTGAAGATACTAGTTTGATCACTGGCCAGGCGTTGATTACACATTAATCACCTCTTTTTTGTAGATGATAGCCTTCTTTTCTGCAAGGTATGGCTAGGAGCTGTTATTTCACTTAAAATATGGCTAATAGGTTAAAAGGTATCCTCCTTGCCATTATTTCACTAACTCAGAGTGCCTTTCTTCCAGGAAGATTTATGACAGACAATGTCATTGTTGCTTTTGAAGCTATGCATTCTATGAAGACTCGGATTAGAGGAAAGAAATTATTCAAGACACTTGAATATGACATGCGCAAGACTTATGACAAATAAGAATGACCATTTCTCAGAGCTGTTGTGGAGAAAATAGGGTTTGATATAAGATGGATTGACCTTGTAATGAGATGTGTTTTTTCAGTTTCTTATTCACTAATGATTATTGTTGTTCCACATGAGAAGTTTATTCCAACTGGGGGGAAAGGTGATCCTCTCTTACCCTACACGTTCATCCTTTTTAGATGATAGCCTTCTTTTTTGCAAGCTATGGCTAAGAGCTGTTAATTCACTTAAACTATGGCTTATAGGTTAAAAGGTATACTTCTTGCCGTTATTTCACTAAGTCAGAGTGTCTCTGTTCCAAGAAGAGTTATGACAGACAATGTCATTGTAGCTTTTTAAGCTATGCATTCTATGAAGACTCAGATTAAAGGAAATAAATGATTCATGACACTTAAACATGACATAAGCAAGACTTATGATAAAATAGAAGGACCATTTCTAATAGCTATCGTGGAGAAAATAGGATTTGATATAAGATGGATTGACCTTGTTATGAGATGTGTTTTTTCAGTTTCTTATTCACTGATCATTACTGGTGTTCCACATGAGAAGTTTATTACAACAAGGGGGATCTGGCAGGGTGATCCTCTCCCACCCAACTTGTTCATCTGTTGTTCTAAAACCCTAAGCACCCTTCTAAACACAGCTAAAGATATTGGTTTAATCCCTGGCCAGGCGTTGATTACACATTAATCACCTCTTTTTGTAGATGATAGCCTTCTTTTCTCCAAGGTATGGCTAAGAGCTGTTATTTCACTTAAACTATGGCTAATAGGTTAAAGGGTATCCTTCTTGCCATTATTTCACAAACTCAGAGTGTCTTTGTTCCAGGAAGATTTATCACAGACAATGTCATTGTTGCTTTTGAAGTTACGCATTCCATGAAGTCTCAAATTAAAGGAAAGATATGATTCATGAGACTTAAACATGACATGAGCAAGACTTATGACAAAATAGAATTACCATTTCTAAGAGTTGTCGTGGAAAAAATGGGGTTTGATATAAGATGGATTGACCTTGTTATGAGATGTGTTTTTTCAGTTTTTTATTCACTAATCATTAATGGTGTGGCACATGAGAAGTTTATTCCACCAAGGGGGATCTGGCAGGGTGATCCTCTGTTACCCTACTCGTTCATCCTTTGTTCTAAAACCATCAGCAACCTTCTCAACACAGTTGAAGATACTGGTTTGATCATTGGCCAGAGGTTGATTACACATTAATCACCTCTTTTTTGTCGATGATAGCCTTATTTTCTGCAAGGTATGGCTAAGAGCTAATATTTCACTTAAACAATGGCTAATAGGTTAAAAGGTATCCTTCTTGCCATTATTTCACTAATTCAAAATGCCTTTGTTCCAAGAAAATTTGTGACAGACAATGTCATTGTTGCTTTTGAAGCTATTCATTCTATTATGATTCGGATTAAAGGAAAGAAATGATTCGTGACACTTAAACGTGACATGAGCAAGACTTATGACAATATAGAATGTCCATTTCTCATAGCTATCATGGAGAAAATGGGGTTTGTTATAAGTTGGATTGACCTTGTTATGAGATATGTTTTTTCAGTTTCGTATTCACTAATCATTAATGATGTTCCACATGAGAAGTTTATTCCAACTAGGGGGATCTCGCAGGGTGATCCTCTCTTACCCTACTTGTTCATCCTTTGTTCTAAAACCCTAAGCACCCTTCTCAACACAGCTGAAAATACTTGTTTGATCACTGGCCAGGGGTTGATTACACATTAATCACCTTTTTTTTTAGATGATAGCCTTCTTTTCTGCAAGGTATTGCTAAGAGTTGTTATTTCACTTAAACTATGGCTAATAGGTTAAAAGCTATCCTTCTCACCATTATTTCTCTAACTCAGAGTGCCGTTGTTCCAGGACGATTTCTCACAGGCAATGTCATTGTTGCTGTTGAAGCTATGCATTCTATGAAGGCTCGGATTAAAAGAAAGAAATGATTCATGACACCAAAACATGACATAAGCAAGACTTATGACAAAATAGAATGACCATTTCTCATAGCTGTATTGGAGAAAATTGGGTTTGTTATAAGATGGATTGACCTTGTTATGATATGTGTTTTTTCAGTTTCTTATTCCCTAATCATTAATGGTGTTCCACTTGAGAAGTTAATTCCAACTAGGGGAATCTAGCAGGGTGATCCTCTCTTACCCTACTTGTTCATCCTTTGTTCTAAAACCATAAGCACCCTTCTCAACACAGCTGAAGATACTGATTTGATCACTGGCCAGGGGCTGATTACACATTAATCACCTCTTTTTTGTAGATGATAGCCTTCTTTTCTGCAAGGTATTGCTAAGAGCTATTATTTGACTTAAACTGTGGCTAATAGGTTAAAAGGTATCCTTCTTGCCATTATTTCACTAACTCAGAGTGCCTTTGTTCCAGGAAGATTTATCACAAACAATGTCATTATTGCTTTTGAAGCTATGCATTCTATGAAGACTCGGATTAAAGGAAATAAATTATTCATGACACTTAAACATGACATGAGCAAGACTTATGACAAAATAGAATGACCATTTCTCAAAGCTGTCGTGGAGAAAATGGGGTTTGATATAAGATGGATTGGCCTTGTTATGAGATGTGTTTTTTCAGTTTCTTATTCACTAATAATTAATGGTGTTCTACATGAGAAGTTTATTCCAACTAGGGGGATCTGGCAGGGTGATCCTCTCATCCCCTACTTGTTCTTCATTTGTTCTAAAACCCTAAGCACCCTTCTCAACCCAACTGAAGATACTGGTTTGATCATTGGCCAGGGGTTGATTACACATTAATCACCTCTTTTTTGTAGATGATAGCCTTTTTTTTTGCAATGTATGGCTAAGAGCTATTATTTCACTTAAACTATGGCTAATAGGTTAAAATGTATCCTTCTTTCCATTATTTCACCAACTCAGAATGCCTTTGTGTTAGGAAGATTTATCACAGACAATATCATTGTTGCTTTTGAAGCTATGCATTTATGAAGACTCGGATTAAAAGAAAGAAATGATTCATGGCACTTAAACATGGCATGAGCAAGACTTATGACAAAATAGAATGACCATTTCTCATAGTTGTCGTGGAGAAAATCGGGATTTTTATAAGATGGATTGACCATGTTATGGGATGTGTTTTTTCATTTTCTTATTCACTAGTCATTAATGGTGTTCGACCTGAGAAGTTTATTCCAATTAGGGGAATCTGGCAGGGTGATCCTCTCATACCCTACTTGTTCATCCTTTGTTCTAAAACCCTAAGTACCATTCTGAACACAGCTGAAGATACTGGTTTGATCACTGGCCAGGGGTTGATTACACATTAATCACCTCTTTTTTGTAGATGATAGCCTTCTTTTCTGCTAGGTACGGCTAAGAGTTGTTATTTCACTTAAACTATGGCTAATATGTTAAAAGGTATCCTTCTTGCCATTATTTCACTAACTCGGAATGCTTTTGTTCCAGGAAAATTTATCACAGACAATGTCATTATTACTTTTGAAGCTATGCATTCTATGAAGACTCAGATTAATGGAAAGAAATGATTCATGACACTTAAACATGACATGAGCAAGACTTATGACAAAATAGAATCACCATTTCTCATAGTTGTCATGGAGAAAATGGGGTTTGATATAAGGTGGATTGACCTTGTTATGAGATGTGTTTTTTCAGTTTGTTATTCACTAATCATTAATGGTATTCCACATGAGAAGTTTATTCCAACTAGGGGGATCTAGCAGGTTAATCCTCTCTTACCCTACTTGTTCATCCTTTATTCTAAAACCCTAAGCACCATTCTCAACACAGTTGAAGATACTGGTATGATCACTGGCCAAGGGTTGATTACACATTAATCACCTTTTTTTTGTAGATGATAGCCTTATTTTCTGCAAGACCAATTCATTGGAGTGAAGCATGATGTTCATGCTTTTGGAATCTTATGGAACTGCCTTAGGTCAAAGGCTTAACAAAGACAAAACCTCTATCTATTTCAGCCAGAATACTCGAGAAGATACTATGCAGATCATTACAAGCGTTAGCGGGGTAAGGACAGCCACATCCTATGAGAAATAGTTAGGATTACCTACATTGGTGGGTAAATCTAAAGCTTCCTCTTTCAAAGGAATTGTTGACAAAATGCAGGATGGTGTGAAGAACTGGAACACTAAGTATCTTTCACAAGTAAGCAAGGATATTCTTTTGAAAGCCATGGTGCAAGCAATTCCCAAATATAGCATGGGTCTGTTCAAACTTCCTAAAAGCCTACTTCAATCTCTCAGTAAAGCTATAAGCAACTATTAGTGGGGGTAGTAGGCTCAAGAGACCAAGATACATTGGGTGAGTTGGCAGCAAATGAAAAGAGCATAAAAACAAGGAGGTTTAGGTTTTAGGGAATTTGAGAATTTCAATACAGCTATACTAGCCAAACAAGGGTGGAGGCTTCTTCACAGTCCCAACCCCCTTGCTGCTAAAGTCCTTAGAGCTACATGTTTCCCATCTACTGATTAAGGCAAAGTTGGGCAATAACCCCTCTTATATTTGGCAAAGTATCTTATCTACTAGAATTTATTGGAGGATGACCTTTTATAGAGGATAGGAAATGGAGAGATAGCATATGGACTAACTAGTGATTGCCTTAGCATACCACCTTCAAGCCTTAAAGCTCAATCAAGTTTCTATAAGCTAACACTAAGGTTTGTAACCTTATTGATTTAGACACTCATCAGTGGAAGGACTCTAGTCAATGCCATATTCTCTAAAGAAGCATCACTCATTAAAGCCATACCTATTAGCCACTATAATAGGCTTGATCAAAAGATTTGGAGATGTACTTCTAATGGTGATTTTATTGACAAATGTGCATACCATCTCTATGGTGAACTCGAAGATTGTGCCAAAGGAAAGACTTTAGACATACAAACTAAACCAGATGACTGGACCAAGTTATGGCACCTGCAAATCCCAAATGCAAATAAAACTTTTCTTTGGAGAGCATGTCTTAATACTCTTCCAACAAGAGTTAACTTATCCCTTGGAAAAGTTGATATTAACCCTAAGTGCCCCTTTTTTCCAATAGTATCCTAAGACAATGGAGCATGTGCTTTGCGATTGTATTGCAGCTAATGATGTGTGGGGACATTGCACAATTAGTATCCAGAAAAGTGGAACACACAGCCAGGTTTTCAAAGAATAGGTGGAGAAGCTGTTTACCACTTTGAATCAGCCTAATATGAAGGAATTTGTTGTTGTCTGTTGATTGATATGGAAGAGAATGAATGACTACATTTTTAATGACACATTTACTTATCCTTCTAAACTCGTGTAGCAAGCAAAAGACCTCATCTCTAAGTTTAAACTCTCCTCTAAACACTTAGGCAGCACCAAGGTTAGCAAGGTAGTAAGTGATGCAAGGCAAGCACCTCCTCAGGTATTTTCAAGTTAAATTGGGATGTTGCTCTAGACAAAACTCACTGTAAGGTTGGGATTGGAGCTATTATACGAGATTGGGAGGCCACTATCAAGGCTACTTTGAGGATGAACATGTACTTATTCCATGATCCCCTACTAGTTGAGGCAGTAGCTTCTCTCCAGGCCATAATTTTCTGTCAAGACTTGGTTTATAAAGACAACATACTGGAAGGTGACTCTTTGCAAGTAGTTTAGGGGCTCACAAATTCTGAAGAATATGGAACAAGTACTGGAATGATGTTGGCAGATGCAAGATCCATATTGGGAGAAATTTAATTATTGGACTGTGCAGCACACTGGAAGGAACAATAATAGAGTCACTCATGCACTTGGACAAGATGCCTTGGGTTTGAATAATTCTCTCATTGTATTGAAGGACATTCCTTCTTGTATCTTCCTCTTTTATAAGAGCTATTTGAATAAAACAAGCTTTTGAATCTTTGAAGTACAAAAGGAAAAAAGTTTATCAGCGCCTACTTATTGGCGGTGAACTGTGGCAAATAGAATCATGGTTATCAGTGGTGGTGCATAGTGGTGGTCTTTGCGGAAGGTTTGCTAGGAGAGCAAGCTTGTTCCGGTGACCCAACTCCCAGGTCCCTCTCAAATGTGTCAAGAGTTGGGTGATGTCCGTCCCATTGAAGCATTCCTCTCTGCTACTCCACTCGGTGGTGACACGCTCCTCCTCGACAGCCCGTTTTCCCTTGAGGAAGACGTCTTGGTCCTTGTCCTGTACTGTGGTGGCTGCAGTACCACTGCAGAACCCAATGCAAGTGCCAAGTCGATCCACCACTTGGCCCTGTGTCTACGTGGCCTGGTTGACCTCGAAGGTTAGATTGGAGCATGGCACCAAAGTGTCCATGGTCATGGTGGCCGAAGGTGTAGCAACAATAACTTCGCAGTGGACCAAGTCTTGGCTACAACCATGTAAAGGGGAGGATTCTTTGAGCTTGGGTGGCAATCAACCATGTGGCTTGGTTGACAATGGACTCCAAGGTGCCACTAGCGCAAGGCTTTTCCCAAGTGGTGTACTTGGAATTGGAAGTGGGGTTTGGGGTTGTAGGGTTAGGATTATGATCGAAATTCCAACTAAGACCACACGGCTCATTTTCAGGGGAGAGAATGAGAGTAGTAGTGGTTGCAAGCCATAGTAATGGATATGTTGGTGTAGGAAGAGGAAATGGAATTTATTACTTTTGCTTTTAAATTAACCAAATTTCATGTGTTTGAAACAGATAGAGATTCTAGTCCACAGATACGGAATACAAAAAATCTATGCTCATATCTTCTTTCTTCTTCATGAAGGATCTGATGGAGGTGGGCCGACCTTCAGGACCTGACATGAGGAACACTGAAACAAAGAAATAGAGGAACCTGCGCTTGGATCTAGGTTTGCAGACTGAAAAAAGAAACAGAATCTCATCTTTCTTTCTTCTTTGATTTTATTATTCATAAAATAAGTGATGGCGTCAACTTCGTGCGCAACTTTGTGTGCGAAAGTGCCTGTACGTAGCGGTATCTTCATATTAGTTTATAAATTTATTTTTATATAATCTCTTCATAACTATAAAACTTCTTTTTTGATCAATCTCCTATTAAGGCCTAGTTTGGATGTTGAGTTAAGTTTATATGAGTTGAGTTCTTTATGAATAAAAGTGAGTTAAGATGGTGAAGTGAGTTTTGTGGGGCCCATCTAAGATGAGTTTAAATGTGTTTGAATGTTAAAATGAGTTTAGTTGTATTTATAGAAAATTGAAAAAAGTTGTGTGTCCCGTGTGTAAAGAAGTATTAAGTTGAAAAAAGTTGTGGATCTAACATGTAAAGAGATTTTGAGTTTAGATGAGTTTAGCAATTTGAAAAATTGGCGTTTAAATATTAGACTCAGCTTAAAATTAGAAATTGAGTCTAACTTCCAAACGGGGCTAGATGGACTTGCATTGGTCACCCAAGCTTGGGTTCTGCAAGTTGGATTTGAATCCACCAATGCAACCGACATAGTTTTGTATGACTTGACTGCATTCAAGCACATGAATGCAGCCTCGGACCTCCATAAATTAAAGAGAGCAGAAGTCATTGTTTTCAAGGTATGGGTGCTTAGAAATGGAAAAGGATATACATACAAATGTTTTTACAATATTTTATTTAATTATGATTTAAATGAAGGGTGTTTTTATAAAATTGCTTATAAAAGTAACATTATTTTACATAAATATCTTCCGTTTAAACTATGATTATATAAAAAATTGTAAAAAGAATTGTATATATATCATTACTCTTTAAAAATTCGATCAGAAGACTCTGAATGATTATGCTTTATTAGTGACAGAGACGCGTAGGAGAAGCAAGCTTAGTAACACGAGGGGATGGTGGTTTTGATATAATTTGGCTTGGGAATTGTAGTCCCACGGCTGCACTTTTCTTTTTTGAATTGGTTGTTGCCCGTTGGAGAGACATACTTCCATTTTCTTTAGGTCTTTTGAACCAATTGTGATTCCAAAACCCAACCCATTGGAAATATCCTCACTTCCTTAAGAAGTTTCGCGTGGCTTTCTTTTTTACTGTAATGGATCTCACATGAGTGATTTGTTTAGACTAACTTGTAAGTAAATAAACTCAAACCTAAAAAAACCTCTACTTTCGTGGAGAGAAAAGCATAGATGCCAAATAGGGACAGGAAGAGATAGTAGGAAATGTCTGTGGGTTTGGCTCAAGTGATAACAGCCTTGGTCTTGGTGGAATCCTTGGTCGAGGTCTAAAGTTCAAATTCTTGAGAGCAGACAATTTTTAGGGGGCTTTTAGATTGGAGAATTTTTCTTTGAATTACTTGAAATGCACTTGAGAAAAACTTCTTATCAAAGGCCTATGCACCCTTAAGATTAGTCGAGACTTTATTCCTAAACACCCGATGTCAATTAAAAAAAAAAAAGAATAGTAGGAGTGCAAGATCGAGAGACCCTTCAAAGAGCAAAGAAAATAAATAAATTAAATGGACAAAATGTATAGAGAGAGTTTTGGATTAAAATGAGTTACAAGTCTTATGTAAAAGTTAGAATTGGGATCTTATAATCTAACAAACCAAAGTACAAAGAAGTTTTGGAATTATTTTTTTCCCTCTTTAGAGTTTAGGTGATCAAGATTATTTTTCTTGTAGCATAAAAATATTATAACAACTTTTACGGATCAAAAGCAATAAAACATTTTTCTAATTTCACAACATTTTCCATACTAACCAGGAAGCGACGAGGAGGGAAAGAGGAATATCCTCGTTTCCATGTTTACATGAATATTGCATGTGCTTATACGAATTAAAGACTTTGTTTAGTGTGCTTGCATGAATAATGATAGACATATCTTTTGAAATTTTTCTGTCTCTATTACCATTTTGAATTGAAAAACTGCTTTATTGTATATCCTACATTCGAATTATCAAATTTTTTTTTTCAGTTTGTGTTTTAAGCATTAATATGACAACACATATAATTATCCAAATTTGACAATTTACACTCTCCCTCAAAATTCTTTACATGTCCTATTTTTCAAAAGATGGTGCCAAATTTTGACAGTTAAGAATCCCGAAATTTGATAGTTTAGAATGACAATTATCAATCAACATAGCTTTCGATCCCCTATTTGGATTGTGAAAGAGTTTTATCTCATCTCATATCATCTTATTTTCTAATTACTATTTTTTCAAATTTCCATACAAAATATAATAAACAATTCAACTTTTTCAAATATCAAAACAACAATAATATTAAAAAATAATATTTTATTCAATTTTTTTCTAAAATCATCTTATCTCATCTTACTATCCAAACTATACCATGTTAAACATAATTCACACTTTAAATTTGATGATTATGAAAATATTGTCAAAAGCATAGATTATACCCTGAGGTTTGGAAAAACTAGGCAAAAATACAATTCTCCTTTGCCCATTTTGTATCAAATAATCTAAGTCGTTATCAATTTTACCAACATTCTCCAACTATCATATTACGCGATATTAAATATTTAGAAACTATTTATTATGTTTCATTTGTAGACCTATCATATAATATAACTAAATATTTAGAAACTATTTATTATGTTTCATTTGTAGACCTATCATATAATATAACAGTAATATATGTTAAGAGAAAGATGATAATATTGATCGACAAAGAGACCCTTTTTTTTTCTTCCAAATATAAAATCCTGCAGCTCCTTGATGTTCCCGTATTCTAGCATAAGAGCATTTTTCTTCTACAAGCATCCAAGACCCATGACTAGTAAGTAGTAATTTACTAATTACACAAAATTTAATCGAGCTCTTACATCAAGGAGCCATTCTGTACCTCCGAAACAGAATGGATGTATCCACCATAAGTCTGCAATTACCCAAGTCATTGATGCAATACAAGTTTATTCTGATTAAATAGAAGTTTGTTCGGATTACCAAACATCCATTTCGGCTGAATAGATGTATGTCTCTGTAAAGCTTTCGCGAAGGTGCATAAACCAAACATCATAAATATAACATTCGGTTAATCCAAACATCTATAAATGGAATGCGCAGAAAGACCTCAAAAGCAAAAATATAACTAAGATATACTACTTCAATCACTCTTATCCGATCAAAGTTTTTAAGCTTTATCAGCTTTGGAAGCAGTAGCAGCAGCTTGTCCTCTGAGCCGACCAGTCCTCCTTGCAGCAATAAGCCCAACCTTTTGACCGGGAGGTGCATCACGCCTGACAGTACTCGCATGCCCAATATGCTGGTGGTTACCTCCTCCATGAGGATGCTCGACTGGGTTCATTGCCACACCACGTACCTTGGGCCAGCAGTTTCTCTTCACTCTGAACTTGTGGTATGCATTACCAGCCTTGAGAAGTGGCTTCTCAGTTCTCCCTCCACCAGCTACCTGACCAATCATTGCTCGGCAACCACTTGGAACGATTTTCTTGGCACCAGATGGGAGTTTGACCCTGTTAGAACGTACAAACAGACAAGTTCATGAGCTCAGTTTCCTGGCTTAAGATTGTGAACTATCAAAAAGCTTTTTCTTAATATGTAATTGTATTTTATTGCATGGGATATAAAATACATAAAGCTTTGGTGCCATCCAAAAAATTGTAATGTATATACCAATGGTTTTATCAGAGTAATCAACCTTGGACTGCAAAAAGAATATCTTCAAGCACCTAGTATGCAAAGTTACCAGGATATAAAATGCATGCACGTTTATAGCTAATAGAGAATTATCGCAATGTTTATGCTGCAATAAAAAAATTCATCAGAATTTGAGAAAAAATATATATTGAAGTCAAAGAACCCAAGATATAAAATGCTTCATCACAGTTTGAAAATTGCTAGTATTTGGCCATCTGAACAAGCTGGAGAAATGTTATGAATATATGAGATTGGAGCAGTTAACCTATGGTTCCTAGACTCCTTCACTTTCCCACAATCGTATCAGTTGCAAGTCTGTGCATTCAATTTCAAAGAGGATTAAAAACATTCTAAATTGGCTGAGTACACCAAACATCACCTAAATGCCTAAACCCAAGTGGCCAAAGTTTCAAACTGTGTGTGAGAAGTAATAGGAGTAAGCACTAAACATACAGCTAGATAACACCAAGCAGGCAATGCTTAAATTAAAATAGCTACATAACAGCCTAAAAGAAGGAATATATACACATTATGCATCGTTTTCAAGTTTGTGGAGGAAGTTAGAGTGAACGAATGTTAAAGAAAGCTCAGCCATCTGGATTTATGTTTCAATAGCGCTTAAATCGAACATCACTATCATCAAAATTCATGTGAATCAAAAGGAAAAGAATAAACTTAAAGTAATCAACTAGAAACAACAAACCATAACAATTAATTAACATATTCTATTTTACAAGTGAAAATTAATCCACATATCACACAACTATAAACTATAACCCACGGATCCCACAACTATAAATGATCAGAAGTATAAAACATTAAGTACCAAGAAAAATGGCCAAACGGATAGAGAGAGAACCTTGTGGTGTCGTTATCAGGGTTGTGGCTGATAACAATAGCATAGTCCCCAGAAGCCCTAGCAAGGACGCCGCGGTCACCGACGTGGTGCTCAACGTTGCACACGACAGCTCCTTCAGGTATGGCTCTGAGAGGCAAGACATTCCCGACCATGAGATTGGCCTTCCTGCCGCAGTACACGAACATGCCGGTGTACATGCCCTCGGCGGCGACGAACAGCTCGTTCTGCTTTTTGTAGCGGAAGGGGTGGCGGAAGGTGACCCGTGCGAGCGGGGCACCACGACCGGGATCGTGGACAATCTCGGTGACGACGCCCTTGAGATAGCCGTTGCGCTCGCCAAAGTCGAGACTGCGGAACCTGGCCGGACCCTTGCGGTGGTGGGTGTGGGACTTGAAGACGGAACCGGCACCCTTACGCTGAGCACGGATCACGCGACCCATGGTAGGGTGTGATTGGAGCCGCCGCCGCCAAGGGGAGATAGAGAGGGAACTCGGGATTGATTAGGGCTCGGAGAGGGAATTCGGATATTTATAATTTTATAGTGGCTCTACTCAAAAATGGTTTAGGGTTATGGAATACTTTGGTTTAGTTGAATACTTTAAGAATATTATAATTTATGGTGATGAGTTTATCAGTTGAGCAGTATGCCTCAAATTAGACATTTTATAATGGGGAGAGGCTCTTATAATTCCGATCAGGAATGGTTGCTACGCTTGTCTAATCCACATCTCATATTTGCTAAAAAAAAAAAAAATGTCTAAAATATATTGTTAATAGTATTTAAATTATTTGAGTTAAGATATTTTATTAGGTTTTAAAAAATAAAAAGTTAGGTAAAAATATTATAAAATTTAGAAAATTATTTGAATATACTTTTTTAATATAATTTTTTAAAAAAATATTCAAACAATTATAGTGATTTAAAAATTTGAAAAAATTATAATGATTAAGTAATATTTAGATGAAAAAATAGAAAAGTATTTTATGTTTGAAAAGAAAATATGCAAGAATACCTTATTATACAAATAAGACCTTAAGTTTATTATTATTATTTGTTATTCTTTAAGTTTATTATACAAAATATCATTGTTTTTCTTTAAAATCAAAAGAGAAAATTACTAGATCATATTTTTGATATCTTTGACAGGATGCCTGCTTTAAACCATAGATCAATTTCTTCAATTTGCAAACCAAATTATTTGATTCATCAATCTCAAAGCTTTTTGGTTGCACCATATATAGTCTCCTTAATGTCATCATTGAGAAAGTGAACTTTACATCAATCTGTTTAAACTCTAATCATAATCATAATCATGTCCTTTAGGATTTGATTTTGTCTCTTAGTTACACCATTTTGGCGTGGAGTCCCATGGCATAGTATATTGAGGGAACGATGCACACATTCTTCTAAATACCTCACAAATGGCCCAAAATGTTGTTAACCTTGATAAGTCGTATCTATCAAAGTATTCACTACCATGATCAAATCTAACAGCTTTAATTTTCTTATCAAACTGATTTTCAACTTTAGCTTTCTAACAATGTATAGTAATCCTTATGTGAATAGTAGCTCCCTAATCTATCCACAAGTGTTAGGTGCTACAAAAGGCAAACTAATTTTAGTGCATAAAAAGAATAGAAAAATCACCTCTTTTTGATACTGGAGACAATCATTCTTAACATGAGCAGTCTTCTTGCAAAGAAAGGTAACAGGTAGAAACCTTATCTTGTCTCTGTTGCATAATTGCCTGTGAAGTCCTAACATCTGCAATTGCCTTAGCTTTATTATTGTTCTTTCCTTTCTTGAAGCTCGAATTTCCACAAGGAAAAGTTTCCAAGTGAGCACTTTCTATCTTTTCTTATTTCAATCTCTCTTCCTCTTGCACATATTGAACAATAAACACATTAAGAGTTCATTTCTCCGTTTTGAGATACCCACAAGAATTTTATCAAAAATTTCTAACTTAGTGCTCTCAATCTACTAACAAAATTTGACATTTTCATAATGTACTCCCTTATATGTTCTTTGCCATTATACCGTATTGAGACAAGTTTGCTTATATTTGACTAGGGTACTTGTCTCTATCTTTTCCAATACAACAAATTGGTCTACTATTTAACTCGGGTACTTCTTGTCATTTTCCTCTTCGGACATTGCATCTTGAATAGAATTAGGAATAGAATATTTTATTATTATAAGACTCATGCAATTAGAGCACTCCCATTCTCATAAGCTACCCTCTGATCCGCAAAACTCTTATTAGTAGGTTTTGAAGGCTCATCAACCCGAAGTGCATAGTCCATATCCATACACCCAAGAATAATAGTACCATGTTGTTTCAATTTTTCAAAATTGGATCCATTAAGAATTGTAATGTCATTCAAATTAACAGATATTGTTGAACCTAAGGTTTCAAGTTTTGTGTAATTATATATTTACACATGGATTTTGATGATAACAAATGAATTCAAAGAATGAAGGAGTCTCAAACTCAATTTGTCCACACAATGGAGTCAAGCACATCAAGGAACCAAGTATGAGTAAGAACGAAACAAGTTCACATTAAAGTCATAGAGAAATGTTGTAAATCTCTTAAAATTCGAAATTAGGATTAAGGCTCAAAATTAATATTTTATCATAAAGCATTAAAATACATTTTCCACATGTGCATGAATATTTTTGAAAATTAAATTTGAATATTTTGAAAGATAATTGATTGTCATCTTTCACATGTGCATGCCATGATTAAAGATTTGAACTTTGAAAATATTAAAGATGATTGATTGTCATATTTCACATGTGCATGTTTTATTTGAATATTTTCAAAAGTGATTGATGCTTTTCTTGACTTATGTAAAATGAAGATGTATTTGTTTGAAAAGTAAAGTGTGCTCCTTTTGTCATATGCAAAAAGTAAAAGATTAGGTTTGATTTTTTTGAAAAGCAAAGTGTGCTCCTTTTGTCATATGCAAAAAGTAAAAAGATTAGGTTTGAAATTTTTGAAAAAATGAATGATGATGTTTTTGACATGTGAATCTTTTTAAATTTAAATATGAAGTCTCATATGCCTATAAATAGATCATTTGAGAGCTTCACATGAACTACACCAAGAGCATACAACTCTCATTCAAAGCTTTCATTCTCTTTTCTCTAAGTATTGAGCCTTAACCCTTATTCATTTTGAGAGATATAGTTTGTGCTTGTATTGTTCTTATTTCACTCATTGATGAGTGTTTTCTGATATCCTACCCACTATCAATTCTTGTATCAGTAAAAGGGTGTGTACAATCCTTGTGCGTGTAGAAAGTATTCTACACGGGGAATCGTTGAATCACCACGTGTAAGGTGATTGCAAGTGTAGAGAGTGTTCTACACGGATCCTTTGTAGCGGTGTTGTTCAAAGGTGTAATAGGTTTCTATCTCCACCTGAAGGAGATTGAATAGTGAATTCGGGGATCCTCAAGGAGTAGCTTGAGGCGAGGACGTAGGCAGTAGGGCCAAACCTCGTTAACATACTGAGTTTGCTTCTCTATTACCCTTACTCTTTATATTTATTGCTGTTTCATATTTTGTTTATATTTTATATTGTATATTTGTTTTATAATTGTTATTTTTTTTAAATACAACTCAATTCACCCCCCTCTTATGTTAGTCATCTGGGCAACAGATATCAAAGATGCATTCACTATAAGAAAATAAAAGAAACTCGTAATAAATAAAGACCCTCATCATGGAATGATAAACAAACCATAATTATCATCATGCAAGCTTTAGTTTAATTTTACAATAAAATCAATCAGACAACATGACATAAAATTAAAAGAAAATTCTATAGTTTTATAAAAGTGAACCCCTATGAGATACATAATTCATTATTACAATCAAGTCTTTGGAAGATGATTGCAAACATTCAAGTGGCGGCCTCCAATAAGGCTAGTTAGCATATATAATAAAAAATTGAGGCTAGCTAAATAATAGTCTTCCTTTGGGCTGGCTATTGCATGCATAAGTTCGTTTCAAAATTATACCATTTACATTTAACTACCTTATACCATCTATGACTCGGCCAAATAACAACCTTTCTATGGGCCGATTGTTATTCGCATGGATATAGATGTAACTGGATTCAATTTATTAAATATTGACCCTTTTAAGCTTAGGAGAAAATTTCCATGATAGAAGTCACTTAGGCTTTAATTTCTCTGAGCCTTATGTATGAATTGCGAATAAATATCCCAAAAAATAATTATTTATATAAATAAGACAATAATAAATAACATGTCTATAATAGAGATATTCAGAGAAAGAAGGGGAGAAGTTCATTTTTTTTTAAATAAAATTATTTTAAGCTTTTAGATTGAGGTCGGGATTCGAATCCAAACCAAACTGGGCTGTCAAACTAGGGTTGAGCAAAAATTTAAAAATTTGACTTTGATTTCGACTTCACTCCAGCTCCAACTCTAACTTGTCAAAGTCGGAGGTGGAGTCGGACCGAATCTAACTTTGACTCCGCCTTTGCCATCTGACTCCGATATTGTATATGTGAAAAATATACTTTATATAAATAGAATTTATATGGTTAGTTAAATTCAGTCATATACTAGTAAGTAGTATGAGTTAATTATTATAAAATAATATACTTATACTATAATATAAATAGACTAAATTGAATGATAATAGTTTAGATATATAAACAATGAACATCTTAGTATTACTATTGGAGAGGATACACTAACCAAGTAAACCTTAATGGGCCTAAGCCATCCTTAATGGCCTAAGCCATTTGACAAGCTCATATCCCACCTCGCCTTTCTAAGTGAAGCTCACCCCCTTTTTAAAGGGGATCAGACCCACCGCCAATACCGACTGGATAAACATCTGTAGGCGGTATGAGATCAAAATGATTATCATTTCAAATAAGTATGAAATATCCCCTCATCCCCAGGTTTGAATTTCGAATAACAGATTGGTCGGTTATCACACAATAATAGAAGATTTCATAAGCTCTATATAAATGAGGAATCCCAGTATGTAAAAGGATCTAATTGATTTTGGTATTCAAGAGATTATTCGGCTACTAACTTAGGCATCGGAGGCGTTCCCACTAACCAAAATTTTTTTTGGTAGTGGTGAAACGCATCCATAAAAGTTGGCGCTGTCTGTGGGATACAATTTTTGTCCTACAACCAGCATGCTTTTCACATGTCCACTACAACTCGATCATAAGCAACTAGAGATCAAGAAGTGTCGTTGAGAAACATGGAAGGCAGACTCGTAAAAATGGAGGAAGTAGTGAAAAAACTCAATGTGGAGCTAGAGGTGTTGAGAAAGGAGAATGAGGTTCTGAAGGCAAAAAAGAGTCCTTCAGGAGAGGATCAAGGGGAGAGAGCGGAAACAGAGGCACACAGTGCAGGGGCAGGGAAGACCCCTCAGGAGAATGAAGAGATGAAGAAAATGCATCATGACCTACGAAGCTTAATGGACAAGTACGAAAAAATGACCAAAAAGATAGGGTGTCCTCTTTAGTCGATCAGTCTCTGTCTAGCACAAATCTGCCATTCTCTACAGAAATCATGGCAGTGCCTTTGCCTCCAAAATTCAAAGTCCCTTCAGTGGATCTATGCGACAGCTCCAAAGCATTTAGAGACTTTCAAAGCCCATATGACACTCCATGGATTTCTCGGGGAAATCTTGTGCTCAACTTTCCCTTTAACATTAAAGGGAATGGCGAGAGGATGGTTCGGGACACTGCAGCCGGACTCAATAGATAGTTTCGATGAATTGGGATGACAATTTTTAACCCAGCTCAAGGATAGCAGAAGGCCCAGAAGACCAGCTATGTATTTGTTGACCGTAAAACAAAGAGAGGATGAAAGTTTGAAG
This sequence comes from Carya cathayensis, assembly GCA_011037825.1. Classification (NCBI taxonomy): domain Eukaryota; kingdom Viridiplantae; phylum Streptophyta; class Magnoliopsida; order Fagales; family Juglandaceae; genus Carya; species Carya cathayensis. Next base: position 2,428,192 of record QGSO01000209.1, read on the forward strand.
GCATTTCTCACACGTTTTAATAAAGAAAGGATGATGGCTGATGATCAAGATGAAAAGATTATGTTGGCAGCATTGCTCGGGGTATTTGGCCGAGGAGTCCTTTCATGGCCGAATTGGCTAGGAAAACTTCTTCTATGTTATGAGAATTCATAGACAGGACCGATGATTTTGTCAATGCTGAGGATACGCTCATTGCCCTAACTGCCCACTCAAAAGGAAAGAGCAAACGCGAATCGAGAGGAAATTAGAAGAAAGACCAAGAGGGAGGACAAAAGGTGAGGAGGGATCCCTAGGACCTGAGGCGTTATGGTATTTCCAGAAGACATAATGGCAGTTACATACATTACTCTAGTGTGCATAACCAGGGTAAGGCGAAAGAAGTAGGGCAAAATGATAAGAATAGGCGACGAACTGGAAAATATTGTAACTATCATAAAACAAATGGGCATAGAATTGACGACTGTCATAATTTGAAACGAAAAATTGAAGATATGAGAGATACTGGTGAGTTGGAGTGACTAATCACCCAGAATGCTACCCCCCCTTCTTACATGCAAATGACCAAAGGGTCGAGTACAAAACCCGAAAAAAGTGAGAGCCCCAGGCGACAGGAATCCCCGAGAAGAAGAAGGAGGTCACAAGAACCTTGCGATCAGAGACCAAGGACGGATGTGGACCGGAGGAGTTCACCATTGGGCAATATACACAATCACTGGTGGATATGCGGGAGGTGGTCTAACCTCCTCGGGAAGAAAGGCATATAAGAGATGGGCAAGGTATTAAGAAGTTTACAGCATAAAGCGACCTGTAAAACAATCCTAGGTACAAGTGTCTCCCACAATATCTTTTGGCGATGGGGATTGCCGAGGGATTGTATACCCACATAACAATGCTCTAGTGGTAACAATGTTGGTGGCAAATTACACCACAAGGAGGATAATGATTGATAATGGGAGTTCAGTAGACATCCTATTTTGGGATGCTTTCAATAAGATGGGAATCAGTGCCAATCAGCTGTGACCTACACAGACTATGTTAAAGGGATTCAATGGGAATGCGATACAGCCCATGGGGTCCATCACATTGCCAGTATCTGTGGGCACAGATCCCCTTGTCGCCACTACCATGATAGAGTTTTTAGTGGTAAAAACTCGATCGGCATATAATGCAATTATTAGTCGACCCAATTATTAGAAAAAAAGGAATTTCAATACCTATAAGTAAGCAGCAATAGCAGAAGAAGTAGAAAGGTTTCTGGCGTCTGGATTCATCATAGAAGCACATTAGCTAGAATGGTTGTCAAATGTAGTGTTGGTGAAGAAGTCCAATGGAAAGTGGCAAATGTGCATGGATTTCACAGATCTCAACAAAGCTTACCTAAAGGACAGTTTTCCACTCCCACAGATAGATTTGATAGTAGATGCAACAACATGACATAAAATGCTAAGTTTTATGGATGCCTATTTGGGATACAATCAGATTAAGATGAATGAAGTTGACTAGGAGAAAATCACTTTCATAACAAACCAAGGGTTGTATTGTTACAAGTGATGCCCTTTGGTTTGAAGAATGCAGGGGTGACGTATCAAAGGTTAGTAAATAAGATGTTCAAGATCAAATCGGGAGGAAGATGGAGGTGTATGTTGATGATATGCTGGTAAAAAGCATGGAGTTTGCCCAGCATATAGAGGATCTTAGGGAAGCCTTCCAAGTTTTACGACTGTATTGGATGAAACTCAACCCGACCAAGTGTGCTTATGGAGTGCAGGCGGGGAAGTTTCTTGGGTTTATGGTGTCGGAGAGAGGTATTGAGGCCAATCCAAAGAAGTTGCAGGCGATTATTGAGATGAGATCACCTACGAATTTAAACGAGGTACAAAAGCTGGCGGGGAGAATAACGGCCCTTAATAGATTTGTATCCCAGTCAACGGACAAATGCCTCCCTTTCTTTCAAGTACTTAAGAAGACTCATGACTAGGATGGCAAGTGTGAAGAGGCATTTAAGTAGTTAAAAAAATATTTGGTCCACCCGCCATTGCTTAGTCAAACAAAGCAAGGAGAACTGCTGTCACTATATCTAGCCGTGACTCCAGAAGTTGTATCAACGGCATTAGTAAGAGAAGAGGGGAAGGGATAGAAGTCTGTATACTATGTGAGTAGGGCCCTGAGAGGAGATGAGGCCAGGTATCCAAAGATCAAACTGCTCACCTTCACCATAGTAATAGTAGCCCAGCGATTACGACCTTACTTCCAGGTTCACCCGATAAGAGTTGTTACCTCATCGCCTTTGCAAAAGATACCACAGAAGCCTGACACTTTTTGGCCAGTTAGTCAAATGGTCCATTGAACTCAGGGTGTATGAAATTTGTTATGTGTCCAAAATTGCCACAAAAAGGCAAATCCTGGCTAACTTTGTAGTGGAATTTTCAAATTTCCAAGAGGAGGTCCCCACATCAACCGAAAAGAAACCATGGAGAGTATATCTGGATGCGTCCTCTCGCCAACCAAGAGGAGGTGTTGGTGTGCATATGGTGTCAAATGACAGAGCCGATTCACAGGTGGTAGTCAGGAAAATCATGAGGGAACATGGGGCGAGGGGAGTTAAATTATAAAATACCTTCAACAAGTTCAAAAAAGTTGCAAGTACGTCAAATACTTTCAATCAAACGAGTACCTCGAGGAGATAATTTTAAAGCGGATTGGTTAGCACAGGCAACATCGACAAAACAGGAAGAGGCCTTACCTTGGAAGGCTAACCTCCAAATGGTAGACAATCTAGCTGTTGGGAAGGAGACTTTGAAGATTGGAGAAAATATGCCAGGATAGGCTGATAGCATAATCAAATATCTGGAGATAAGGGACCTTCCCCCTTCTAGAGAAGAGGTGAGGAAGATCAGAAATAGGGCAGTGAAGTTCGCTATAGTAGACAATATACTATATAGGTGAGGCTTCTCAAATCTGTTACTAAGGAGCATAACAAAGGAAGAGGCTGATTATGTAATGAGGGAGATATATGAGGGGATATACGGAAACCATTCAGGAGGGCGAACACCAGCAACGAAGATTATGAGAGTAGGGCAATATTGGCCAAATGCGTTAAAGGACACAAAGGAGTTTGTAAAAAAATGCATCCAATGTTACTTGCACGCACCAGTCCCAAGTGCACCTCCCTAGGAGCTGAGATCAATAACCTCCTCATGGCCTTTTGTCCATTGGGGAATAGACCTGGTTGGTCCTATGCCTCAAAGTAAAGGCGGAGCAAAATTGATCATTGTAGCGGTCGATTACTTCATGAAGTGGGCAAAGGCTGATGCGATGGCGACGATGACAACTCAAAACGTAACAAAATTCATGTGGAGGACTGTGGTGTGTAGATTTAGAATACTTCATTGCATCATATCTGACCTAGGCAAATGGGCGAGTTGAAGCAATCAAAAAAGCCATCATCAGAATACTAAAAAAGAGGATGGGAGAAAAGAAAGGAGTATGGGCTGATAAACTCCTAGGGATTTTATAGGCTTACAGAATGACACCAAAAACCTCGATGGGCAAAACCTATTTTACTTTGGCGTACGGAAGTGAGGCCATGGTACTAATGGAAGTGGGGATACCAAGCCATAGAAGGGAAAATTTCAACCTAGAAATGAATGAAGCCAGATTGGAGGAAAGCTTCGATTTGCTTGAGGAAATGAGAGTATATGCAAAGGACAGAGTAGCAGCTTCCAAAAGAAAAGCAGAACAATACTTCAACAGAAAAGTAGGACCCAGATCCTTCAAAGTGGGCCACTTGGTTTTGAAGGAAACGAGTGTCACTACAATAGAAGAAGGGAAGTTGGGCCCTGTAACAACCCCGCGCTAGGAAGGGTGGAATCGCTACGTACATGCATGTCCCTCTTCATTTTCTTTTCTTTTCTTTTCTTTTTTCTAGTAATATGCGATTATCATGAATATGACATATATATACTCTAAATTTCTAATTTAATAAAGGGAACACCTGATAGACGTTCTATTCAAACATTCATCCATAAGAGACTCTCGGAGTCCATCATACGTTCATAAAAACATAATTGTTCTAGTTAGGAAGGGACTCTATCTCTACTATACATACAAGAAGGCACTAAATCAATGTATAAGGGTTTACCATCACCCCACCGTAATGGTTATACCATACCAAAAGATACATGGTTTAAAGTCAAACTCGACAAAACATCCCAACAAGGGACCCATTCCAACATAAAAACAACATCCATAAACATAACCCATCATCCATGTAAGGCCGAACCAACATGGAAGACACTAGGCGTTTGCCCCTCCCTCTGCAGTAATGCCCTACTCCCTAGCCTCTTCGTCATTACCTGGACGTTTAAAACATAAACACAAAGTGAGTCTAATTATCAATAAGCAGTACACCATGCTGTTAACTTACCAAGCATCTAATCTTTTCTTTTGAAAACATGCATACATAAACATTTGCTGATTCTGACGATGCTTTCATGCATAAATAGTTTAAAAAATAAATTATACTTTCATGCATAAACATTTAAGCATAACATTTAAGCAATACGTTCATGCATAACATTACTTTCATGTTTCACTTTCATTTGCTTGGTACACACTATTACGCCCAGTGTGTTATACTGATCGTTTGAACCTAAACTCCTTCTATGGCCACTCGTTGGAATCCCTTTTAGTCAGGGGCAACACTGGGTGCACTACCAGTACTACTTACTTGGCATTGCAATTTGCCCAGTCCTTTGGTACCATCATTCATTTATCAGTCATGGCCATTACGTAGTTTCATATACTAAAACATTCATTTCCTTTCAATCCTTTCTTTCTTTCATTCAGTTATTTTTATTTTACAGTTCATTCATGGAAAAACGTCATTTAAAAGAATGAGCTTAAACATCATCTTTCATGCCATTACCTATTTTCATAACTTAACCTTCTTTCATTTCTTTGCAATCAAACATTTTCGTTATCTTTTCTTAGTCCAGTACATATGTGTTTATTTTTTAAAAAGAACATTTCATGTCATGCTACATATAAGTAAGACATTAGTTATTTGAGAGAGCATGTATGAAAATCTCATGACTTATAATCTACGTGCACGCATTACCTTATACACATACAAACAATTATAATCTATATGGTGCTTAACAGGGGCTACCCAGAAAGGTTTGTAAATAATATATACATTTATTCTTTCTTTAGAAGAACCTTTGAAAAGAGAGAGACATTCTTCCATAAGTGAACTTTGTGTAAGAAGCATGGTCGTAACAACTTACCTCTATGCTCCTCGATACTTCCAACGTCAATATAGGTCCTATTCCAATAAATAGTATAATCATGTTAATACTCATACAATATTCTTTAGCCCTCCCTTTAAAAGAGAAAACCACGATATTACAATCTAATGTCCCTTCTATGCTTAGCATTAACCCAATGACTACTCCTCACCTCAACTTACAAGAGAATAGATTAAATATTAAGACATGTTAACTGTCCATGGAAGGCTATTTAAAAAGCTTACATGAAAAGTAGTTAAGAATTCATAGGCTTCATGCAAGGTCTCTTTGGTTCAAGCTCACCTTGGATTATGAACATTAAGAGATAAAATCTGGAAATTCTCAAAAATGGGCTTCAAGCTAGATTTAGGTATCTCATGTAGGCTAAACAAGCTTAGCAAACATGCCTTTTAAATCAACTTGTGGTCCCTCATTAGGCAAATGTTAGCTTATCAATATTTTGGACTCTTGGGTCAGGTCGAATTTAACGGAACGAGGGACAACATACATGGGCTATTTTTACATCAAGACGAGGTGTGGCATGACATGGGCTTAAGGGTACTTGGACAGCTTTACATATCATAATATATTATGTAACAGCCCGCTAAAATTATCAGTTTTGGATTCTTTCCCGACAGCAATCACATCTCTCTCGTCTTAACCCTCTATCTTTAGTTATTTATGTTTAACATAGTTGATTTGGTTGGCTGTAGACTGTGTAGTTAGTGTTTGTGGAGTTCGCTGCGTAGTTGTGAAACGAAGTGTGGTTGTGAAGTGTTAGGCTTGATTTTGTAGTTTTGTGGACTGTGCTGTGAAGTATAGGCGTGAGATGGATGCCGTAGATGTGATACGGCGGGTTGTGTGAAGAGAATACGCGTGTAGCGTATTCTGTGTAATGCAGCGACGCGCCGCGCGACGTGCGCTGTAGTGATGTGGGTCGTAGAAGGAAGGGAGTACGCATGTAGTGTACTCCGTGTGGTATGGCGATGCATCGTGTGATGTGCATCGTGTTGATGAGTGTTGTAGCGAAGGAAGTACGCGTAGCGCGTACTCCGTGTCGCGTAGCGATGCACCGTGAGACGTGTATCGCAGTGATGGGTTTTGTAGTGTGAATGGAAGAGAGTTCACGTGAGTGTACTCTGTACTAAGTCGTGATACACCGGATGGCGTGTCACGAAGGGTTGGATGGCGTAGCAGAGAAGTGTGGAGCGTATGGTGTAGTGTTGGGAAACTGTATGACAGTGTCCCGAAGCAGTGGTGTTATGGATTATAGTCTGGGGTGACTGGTGTCATCTTGTGGTTGACTATGGCTAAGAGTATATGGATTGAGAAAGGAATTGTTTGTTGGTTATTATTGATAATTTTAATGAACTTGTTTTAGTGCAAAGGTTTTCTGAAGTCAAATTATCTCTTTCGAGTATAGTGAAACCTCACGTTGCCCGTAGTGTTGCAAGTGCTCACAATATGGCAATTGAGTTCAGAATTGAAAATCTTAAGGACTTGAGTGTTCCTCTTCCAGCTGTTGTGCAGTTCCTCGTGTTTCGCACTCTATTCTCATAGAACGCGACGATCGAGGTAAGTTAGCCTCTAACTTACTATCAGTTTATTGTGTATGTGTGATGGGTAAGAGAACTACAATTTATGTATGTATGTTATCGTATATGCCATGTCATGCTATGTCATTACATGTTTATCTGCTACGTATGATTTAATCTCTCATGAATAATTATCTGTTACATAATCTTTTCTGTCATACAATGATGTATGTTATAAGTATGCCATGTTAAGTATGCCATGAAATGTTATGATTAAATCATATGGTGCCATTTACAAGTATACGCCATGTTAGAAAAGTATATGATATTAATTAATATCTCATGCATTAAGAAAGATAAGATATGTTATGTTACGTATAATACGTGGGGCCACAACAACTGTGGAGTACGTATTAATGCACATTATTTATCAAGACAATTAAATAAGATTCCAAGTTTATGTTAAGTCAAGTTTCAGATCAAGTTCATGTTATATTATACTCACGTACATGTTATGTTCATGTTTATGTTATGTTCCAAGTTCATGTTCACATCATGTTATGTTCACTTTTATGATATGTTCAAGATCACGTTCATGTTATGTTATGTTCATGTCCATGTTATGTTTCACGTTCATGTTATGTTGTTTGTTCATGTTATGTTTTAAGCTTAAGTTTATGCCATGTTAAGTCAAGTTTCAGTTCATGTTTAAATTCTGGTTAAGTCATGCTATATGTCAAGTTATACTATGTTTATATATGACTATAATTATGCATTTATGCTTTTACTGCCATGCATGCATTTTTAACCTGTGTGTGAGTTTTATGTTAACTTACTGAGATTTGTAATCAAATCTCACTGTGGTAGTCCCAACTACCATTCCCCCGAATGGTAGATCTTGTTACAGGACCCAAAGGAGAATTGGAATCTGACCAACTGAATACGGTCGACTAGGCCACGGTGCGATGTTGATGATGGTATAGTATTTAACTTAGGTTAATACTTGTACTTTTGGAGTTGTATCTCAAGTATTCTTTTGATCACAACCATTTTAGACTAGTGTGGTGATCACGGCTTTTTAGTATGCCTTTATGTATGAATTATGTTTCAAGTATTTGGGATATATTTAGTTTGGTGCATAGTATTGCTAAAGAAAAAGATTATCCGCTGCGAATATTGCATAATGCTAGATGCATGTTAGAAACATTGCATCTTATATGTCATGAACGGGGGCAGGTAACCTTGTGTTGCATGTCCCGACGCTTCAAATGTCCGTTCAATCCCAAGCGGAATTTGGGGGCGTCACAGGTGGTATCAGAGCAATACGTCTCTGGGTTGTAAATCCACATGTCCTTAAGAAATGCACCAAATACTAGGCTTGAGATTTTAGTTTTCATTAGGCGTGAATTTCTTTGAGATCATGTGCTGAAAAGCGATATAGTGTTAGAGTTCACAAACACAGTTGATCAGTTAGCAGATATTTTCGCAAAACCTTTACCAGAAGATAGATTATATATGATTAGAAGAGAAATAGGTATGAAGCATGTTACGAATATCTCTTAAAGGATAAAACCAGAGTTCATAAATATAGAGAGATATTTTTTTTAATAAAATGCTTCTACATAAACTTGAGGTTCTTAGCCTCATGTTGGAGACGCTCACTCTCTTCATACAATATCATATCATCCCTATTCATGGGAGCTGGCAAGCGGAATGAAGAATCCAGTAGAGTTTTCAGCTGTTTATTCTGCTGCCGAAGGATTCCTTCCCTGGTGTGAGATTCTTGAACAATTCGTTGAAGTACAACAATTTGTTCCTTAAGCCTTTCAACCTCATGGTTTTTGGCTTGTACCCGCTGGGAAAAAGCAATTATAGAAGATGAGTAGCGAGTCCCAAGACTCACCAAGTCGTAGACAGCATCAGAGTCTGACTTATTAGCCATACTAGTATTTTCTTGCTGCAGCATGGCACCTATGGCAGCTGCAGAAAGGACAGGAGGTTGAGGTGCTGAATACCTCATGGATGGATCTAGAGAAATGTTAGAAGATGAGCCATGTGAGAAAAGAATTGAAAACTTAAAGCGAGAATGTGAAGGAATGCAGAGGAGTTATAGAGATGAGAATAAGTATTTGATGCAAATTGGATTAAGTTGAAGACTGATTTTATAGAGATAACATAAAGAAGAAGACAAACTATGTTTCTCTTCAAATCTTATTTAGTCAAAAGAAATACAAGATTGCTGGACACGCTTTGTCAAAAGTTTCTTACTAAGCCAGCTAGATTAACAGTAGTTTGTCCCTATTTCTCTAGAAAACGATGAACCTCTGCTGTTATCTGCCGATGTTGACCCTGTATCTGAATCCTTTCTCGTTCCAGCTCTTCTATTCGTGGTTGCAGATCATGAGCATACCAATCTGCAAATTTCTTCAACTCTTGGTTTTCTTGCTGTAGCCTTTTATTTTCTCTATCCTTATTAGCAAGCTTCTGTTGTAACTCAGATATTTGGATGTTAAGATGATCAATCTCACTTACCCTCGCCAGTAACCTCCGAGACATGATCGTAACAGAGGCAGCATATTGACTACTGAGCTTCCATGATTCTGTAATAATCTCAGAATCAGTCCTACTAGAAGAACAGTTCGCTGCTCCTATCGTAGTATTGACGACCTCAGGAGAAAAGATTGATGGTTGATGCGTCAAGGGTTCCTGATTCAAGTCTGGAACATTAGTGGAAGAGTTTTGCCCAGCCATTATTTTGTTATGGAAAAACAAAACACAGGTCAAGAAGCGATGTTTTTCTTTCCGATGGATGAAGATGATCCTGTTTCTTTATAGAAACTCAAAGCCTTCAATCACGGTTGTTATCAACATCAGGCGTTTGTTCAAATCGCCAGCTGTATTAAATTCATAGAGTAGGCCCCTAGACTTTGCAGCACTTGTCGGGTGACGGACGGTTTTTTTTTTTCAAACTATCTACAGTGTTTTAAGCGTGTTTTACGTTTGTACTTGCGTCGATTTCGAGGACGAAATCTTCTTTTTAGAGAGGGGAGGATGTAACAGCCCGCTAAAATTATCAGTTTTGGATTCTTTCCCGACAGCAATCACATCTCTCTCGTCTTAACCCTCTATCTTTAGTTATTTATGTTTAACATAGTTGATTTGGTTGGCTGTAGACTGTGTAGTTAGTGTTTGTGGAGTTCGCTGCGTAGTTGTGAAACGAAGTGTGGTTGTGAAGTGTTAGGCTTGATTTTGTAGTTTTGTGGACTGTGCTGTGAAGTATAGGCGTGAGATGGATGCCGTAGATGTGATACGGCGGGTTGTGTGAAGAGAATACGCGTGTAGCGTATTCTGTGTAATGCAGCGACGCGCCGCGCGACGTGCGCTGTAGTGATGTGGGTCGTAGAAGGAAGGGAGTACGCATGTAGTGTACTCCGTGTGGTATGGCGATGCATCGTGTGATGTGCATCGTGTTGATGAGTGTTGTAGCGAAGGAAGTACGCGTAGCGCGTACTCCGTGTCGCGTAGCGATGCACCGTGAGACGTGTATCGCAGTGATGGGTTTTGTAGTGTGAATGAAGAGAGTTCACGTGAGTGTACTCTGTACTAAGTCGTGATACACCGGATGGCGTGTCACGAAGGGTTGGATGGCGTAGCAGAGAAGTGTGGAGCGTATGGTGTAGTGTTGGGAAACTGTATGACAGTGTCCCGAAGCAGTGGTGTTATGGATTATAGTCTGGGGTGACTGGTGTCATCTTGTGGTTGACTATGGCTAAGAGTATATGGATTGAGAAAGGAATTGTTTGTTGGTTATTATTGATAATTTTAATGAACTTGTTTTAGTGCAAAGGTTTTCTGAAGTCAAATTATCTCTTTCGAGTATAGTGAAACCTCACGTTGCCCGTAGTGTTGCAAGTGCTCACAATATGGCAATTGAGTTCAGAATTGAAAATCTTAAGGACTTGAGTGTTCCTCTTCCAGCTGTTGTGCAGTTCCTCGTGTTTCGCACTCTATTCTCATAGAACGCGACGATCGAGGTAAGTTAGCCTCTAACTTACTATCAGTTTATTGTGTATGTGTGATGGGTAAGAGAACTACAATTTATGTATGTATGTTATCGTATATGCCATGTCATGCTATGTCATTACATGTTTATCTGCTACGTATGATTTAATCTCTCATGAATAATTATCTGTTACATAATCTTTTCTGTCATACAATGATGTATGTTATAAGTATGCCATGTTAAGTATGCCATGAAATGTTATGATTAAATCATATGGTGCCATTTACAAGTATACGCCATGTTAGAAAAGTATATGATATTAAATAATATCTCATGCATTAAGAAAGATAAGACATGTTATGATATGTATAATACGTGGGGCCACAACAACTGTGGAGTACGTATTATATTTTATGTTATTTATAATGCGTGGGGCCACAACAACTGTGGAGTACGTATTATATTTTATGTTATTATAATGCGTGGGGCCACAACAACTGTGGAGTACGTATTATATTTTATGTTATTATAATGCGTGGGGCCACAACAACTGTGGAGTACGTTTTTATGTTTATAATGCGTGGGGCCACAACAACTGTGGAGTACGTATTATATTTTATGTTATTATAATGCGTGGGGCCACAACAACTGTGGAGTACGTATTATATTTTATGTTACTTATAATGCGTGGGGCCACAACAACTGTGGAGTACGTATTATATTTTATGTTACTTATAATGCGTGGGGCCACAACAACTGTGGAGTACGTATTATATTTATGTTACTTATAATGCGTGGGGCCACAACAACTGTGGAGTACGTATTATATTTATGTTACTTATAATGCGTGGGGCCACAACAACTGTGGAGTACGTATTATATCTTATGTTACTTATAATGCGTGGGGCCACAACAACTGTGGAGTACGTATTATATTTATGTTACTTATAATGCGTGGGGCCACAACAACTGTGGAGTACGTATTATATCTTATGTTACTTATAATGCGTGGGGCCACAACAACTGTGGAGTACGTATTATATTTATGTTACTTATAATGCGTGGGGCCACAACAACTGTGGAGTACGTATTATATTTATGTTACTTATAATGCGTGGGGCCACAACAACTGTGGAGTACGTATTATATTTATGTTACTTATAATGCGTGGGGCCACAACAACTGTGGAGTACGTATTATATTTATGTTACTTATAATGCGTGGGGCCACAACAACTGTGGAGTACGTATTATATTTATGTTACTTATAATGCGTGGGGCCACAACAACTGTGGAGTACGTATTATATTTATGTTACTTATAATGCGTGGGGCCACAACAACTGTGGAGTACGTATTATATTTATGTTACTTATAATGCGTGGGGCCACAACAACTGTGGAGTACGTATTATATTTATGTTACTTATAATGCGTGGGGCCACAACAACTGTGGAGTACGTATTATATTTATGTTACTTATAATGCGTGGGGCCACAACAACTGTGGAGTACGTATTATATTTTATGTTACATAAAGTATGGGGCCACAACAACTGTGGAGCATACACTACATGAGACACAGCAATTGTGACATGTAGAATACGTGGGGCCACAACAACTGTGGAGTACGTATTATATTTTATGTTATGTGTATTCATGGGGCCACAACAACTGTGGAGCATGAAGTATGGGGCCACAACAACTGTGGAGCATACACTACATGAGACACAGCAATTGTGACATGTAGAATACGTGGGGCCACAACAACTGTGGAGTACGTATTATGTTTTATGTTACTTGAATACGTGGGGCCACAACAACTGTGGAGTACGTATTAACGCACTTATTAATCAAGACAATTGAATAAGATTCCAAGTTTATGTTAAGTCCAGTTTCAGATCAAATACATGATAAGTCAAGTTTTAGATCAAGTCCATGTTATGTTATACTCACGTACATGTTATGTTCAAGTTTATGTTATTTTCAAGTTCTTATTTATGTTATGCAGGTTTACGTTCATGCTATATTTCAAGTCCATGTTATGTTTCACGTTCATGTTATGTTGTTTGTTCATGTTATGTTTTAAGCTTAAGTTCATGCCATGTTAAGTCAAGTTCAGTTCACGCTTAAGTTCTGGTTAAGTCATGCTATATGTCAAGTTATACTATGTTTATGTATGACTATAATTATGCATTTATGCTTTTACTGCCATGCATGCATTTTTAACCTGTGTGTGAGTTTTATGTTAACTTACTGAGATTTGTAATCAAATCTCACTGTGGTAGTCCCAACTACCATTCCCCCCGAATGGTAGATCTTGTTACAGGACCCAAAGGAGAATTGGAATCTGACCAACTGAATACGGTCGACTAGGCCACGGTGCGATGTTGATGATGGTATAGTATTTAACTTAGGTTAATACTTGTACTTTTGGAGTTGTATCTCAAGTATTCTTTTGATCACAACCATTTTGGACTAGTGTGATGATCACGGCTTTTTAGTATGCCTTTATGTATGAATTATATTTCAAGTATTTGGGATATATTTAGTTTGGTGCATAGTATTGCTAAAGAAAAAGATTATCCGCTGCGAATATTGCATAATGCTAGATGCATGTTAGGAACATTGCATCTTATATGTCATGAACGGGGGCAGGTAACCTTGTGTTGCATGTCTCGACGCTTCAAATGTCCGTTCAATCCCAAGCGGAATTTGGGGGCGTCACATATTATGCACAATTAATCTCCTATACCTAAACCATCTATGCTATACATAAGAAATATTTAAATAGTTTAGATAGCATAACCCATTAAAATTAGAATAGTACAACAAGGTTACCCATTAAGCAACATTAAAACCTTTAAACACTCAAGCTTATAATTTACTCATTTAATATCATTTTTGAAGCAAGCTGTAAAATTACAAAGAACCAAGTCAAACCTTTAAACCAATCCTCTAGCATCCTAAAAACAAGTTGCTAACCAACCTCAACACAAGACACATGGTACCAACATAAATAAACGAAAATCGCTTTAATCATCACCTATGATTAAACCAAGTTTAATAGCAACATAGTATTTCGAAATATATGAAAATATATAGCAAAACTACCTCAACATTTTCAATTTGGGCCAAAACAGAGCATATAAATTTATTTGCAACATAGGGATTTAACTACAAGTAAGATACAAGCTAAAAACAGTTTAGTTGGCCTCCAAAATCAAACTAAAACCAATGGGTCGAGTTAGGGTTTTTACCTTTGATGAATCCTTCCCAAAGCATAAAAATGATCAAGAGGAGAGGTGACTTCGGCTTAGGGAACAAGAGAGGACACTTACCCTTGGCTGGAAACCCAAAACTGAAACATCAATGTGAGATAAATAATGAAATTTGAAACCCACATGTAAATCATACTAGGAAATGAACCAAAATTCTATTACCCTCAAGATTTCACCTTCTAGAAGATGAAAAAAAGCTTTGGATTCCAAGCTTTGAGCAAACCCGAAAATGGGTATGGAAGAAGGTAACTCGTGTGGCTTGGAGAGGAAAGAATTGTTTCCTCTCTTCCTTGTGGTCGCACGGTTTAGAGATGAGAAGGGGAAGTCTTGGCATCTTGAGCTTGAAGATGAGAAGAAGAAGAAGAGAAATGGAGAGATGGAGGGTGTCAACTTGGAGAAGAAGGAAACTTGTTCTTTCTTTGCTAGGTGACTAATGGATTCAACAAGAAATAAGGATTTAAGTCACTTGCTCAAAGTCTTGTTTCACAAGCTAGGAAAGTGACCGACGGTTTGGAAGAAATTAAGGATTAAATGGCTTTTAGTCAAAGCTTTCCTTGCAAGCTAGGAAAAATAAATGGTAGGGATTAAATGTAGGGAGATATTTTCCTTACCTATTCATCCAAGGGTGGAGAATAATTGGGCTATTTCTTAAATAATTAAAGTTAGAGGGCTTAAGAAAAAAATATTGTGAGGTCTTAAAATCACACCCTTAATTTATTTTAATAACCCACATAAAAATAAAAACACACCCATCTTAAAATAAAATAATAAATTATAAAATAGTAAAAATCTTTATCTTAAAATATTTAACTTAAAAATAAATTAAAATAACGTAAGAACCTACGTAGTAAGACTTGGGTATTACAGGCCCATAGTGGGAAGATCCTTGTGTGGTAATAGCAAGTTACAGATCAGGGACTTACCATCTCAAGGACATTACATGGTGCGAGCTACCTCACTGTTGGAATGTAGAGCACTTAAGAAAGTATTACACTTAAAAAAAAAAGATATGTAACCGTCTATTGTTAGTTTATTATTCAATAAAATGCTTGCATATGCTTCCCATTCTTTTTTGTTATCCTCCTTTGTTTATCTATTTAAGTTTTGTTCACAAAATTCTTCTCGCCAAGGTGACATAGTCAAGAGACTCTCCCACTAGCCTAAAACTTAAAGGAAAAACAGCCGGAGGATCTCTTATTACACCTTCTCGCCAAAGAGTAGAGCGGTCAAGGGACTCTCCCGCCAAACTCTTCTTGCCAAGGCAACGTGGTCAAGGGACTCTCCCACTAGCCTAAGAATTAAAGGGAAAACGGTTGAGGGTTCTCCCGTTACACATTTTCGCCAAAGAGTAGAGCAGTTGAGGGAATCTCTTGCCAAGGCAACTTGGTCGAGGGACTCTCCCACTAGCCTAAAAATTAAAAGGAAAATGGTCAAAGGATCTCCCGTTACACATTCTCGCCAAAGAGTAGAGCAGTTGAGAGAATCTCTTGCGAAACTCTTCTCACCAAGGGGACGTGGTCAAGGGACTCTCCCACTAGCCTAAAAGTTAAAGGGCAAACGATCGAGGGATCTCTCGTTACACCTTCTCGCCAAGGAGTAGAGCGGTTGAGGGACTCTCGTGCCAAAATATTCTTACCAAGGTGACTTGGTCGAGGGACTCTCCCGCTAGCCTAAAAACTAAAGAGAAAACAGTCGAGAGATCTCCCATTACACCTTTTCATCAAAGAGTAGAGCGGTCGAGGGACTCTCCACCCAAACTCTTCTCACCAAAGCAATGTGGTCGAGGGACTCTCTCACTAGGCTAAAAATTAAAGGAAAAATGGTCGAGAGATCTCCTATTACACCTTCTCGCTAAGGAGTAGAGCAGTTGAGGGACTCTCCTACCGAACTCCTCTCTCCAAGGTAACGCGATTGAGCAACTCTTCCACTAACCTAATTTTAAACTCCTATCACCATTCCACTAAAGGAAGGGAAGTAAATGGAGAGGAACAAAGTGTAGTTTGATGTGAATACATGCTTTGAAAGGCCCAAAAAAAAGAAAAAAAGAAAAGAAAAGAAAACTCCAAGATACTCATTGCAAATATGTCATAAAGTGTTTGCAAATATGTCACAAAATATAAGTTGCCCCCTGGAGGCTTACAAAGCCAAAACATGCAAACATAATTTTTAGGAAGGCAAGGAGTAGGAAAAGCATCTGGCATATCAGCTCGTCCAAAGGATTAAAAAACTTGAAAAGCAGAAGATTTGGCACTAAGGGATGCCCATGGCAAGGTTTGCAAGTTTGTCTTAGGCTCACAAAGGAGAAGTTCACATAACTGCTTAATCCCAAGTTTGAAACCTAGGCCCCAAAGGAGATTAGGAGCTGTCGCCAATTGAGGAGGGACCCGAGCAAGTTCCTATTGGGATTTTCCCAACAGGACATTTAGTTAAGTTGTCTTCTTCTCTAAAGTTGCCAACTTCCTCTTAGCAAGCTCAGCAACTTCATTTAGTTAGAGGTACTAACGATCACTATCCTTAAGATGACTTTTCACCTCAACCAGTTTCTTCTCAGCATGGACCTTTTGCCCCTCCACCATGTTCAACTTCATGCTCAGCTGTCGCCGGTCATCTTCTAGAGAAACCAAATGGACGGCATAATCAGACATTACTTTCTCCAACTCGCCAAGATATGCCTTCAATTGGGACAGATTGGTGACCAAGGAATCCCAATCCCTTGAGGCGGCCTCTGCTTACACGACTACAATGTCTCGTTCTTTTAAGACAGTCTTTGCCCGAGCTGTCAAGGCCTTCTGTTCTTGTAAAATGATTTCAACCTGAGCAGCCATATCATCTTGTTCTTTCAGAGTCGCCTCCATCTTGGTGGCCAAGTTGCTTTGTTTTGCTTACATTTGTGTAGCCATATCATCCCGTTCTTTCACAGTCGCCTCCATCTTGGCAGCCAAGTTGCTTTGTTTTGCTTGCATTTGAGCAACCAAATCATCTCATTCCCTCACCGCTGACTCCACCCAAGAAGCCAACTCGTCATGCTCCCTTGATCAGCTTATAATGTTGTCTTCCAAGCGTAGAAGCTGTCAAAGTAATACAAGGGTAAGTCCCAAGATCGAATTCACAGGGACAATGGGTTATCAAAGCATTTGTGAGATTTTCTTTGTGTAAAAGATGTATCAATTATGAAAGATGAAAATGGATGTGGATCTATGTTTCTAAAATTACTAAAACTAAGAGACTTAGAGAAAGTGTGTAGCAAATGAATTAAACTTGCAAGAAACAATAAAACAACCACTTGGGATTGCAATTTTCACCTACTGATTTGGAGATGGATTTACTTCTCTTTTCACATTCTCTCAACCATGATCCTATTCCTAGAAGTCATGGTCGGATAATATAGCAATGAACCACAATTCTTGGCTTCATAAAATTACTTGACAGATTATATAACAATTATAAAATAGTGAAAGAAAACCATCAAAGTCTTGTTACTTGTTCAAGTATTAATTGTGCCTTTACGTCTACAAATAATCTAAACCAAGAACGAAGAACTTCGATCCTTTCTAAATGCAAACTGAAATATCATCCATCAAGTTAATCATTAAAATCACATAACATTGAAGAAAATCCACCCCAAAACAGTTATAGGTTACTCATTGAATCCCAAGTCTAGAATTTAGCCTATCATCTTTAAATTAGTAAAATGCTCTAAAATGATAAATCTTAACATTTCAAGTTACTGTATGAAAATAAATACAGAAGAATAAATAAAACAAGCTAAATGAACAACTAAGAAATAAAGCTGAGAAAAGAAAAGAAAGGAAAATAAAATAAAAATGAGAACCGACCGACCTAAATAAACTAAGACCAAGAAAAATAAAAACAACAGCCGTCCAACCTACTGTCTGAACAAAAAAGGAAATAAACTAAAACTAAAATGAGAACAGAAAACTAAAGCTGAAGTTCTGAATGAAAAAAAAACTAAGTTAAATGCTGAATTGAACGGAAAGAAAGAAGACAGGTGCTGAACGAAATAAAGAGAAAAAAAATAAGCAAATGCTAACGGAAAGAAAAGCAAAAGCCGCCTCAATCGTAGCATGAAAGAACAGAAAAAAAAGTCTCCTATCTAAAGAAAAGAAACTGTCCGCTGCTCCCCCCCCCCCAAAAANCCCCCCCCCCCCCCCCCCCAAAAAGAACTCCAATCAACGTAAACGAACGAGAGGAAAGAAAAAATAATCTGCTCAACGATACAACTGAAAAGATTAAAAACTGAAGATGAAAAAAAAAATGAACTGATGGAAGCTGCCGACTGAAAAAGAAAAAAATACAGGAAAGGCAAAAACTAAAAACTAAAACTGACTCCCAAAGAAAATTAAAACCCGTGTGTCCTCCCAAAACTCCCATTCGATCTGCTTTTATACACGAAAAAAAAAAAAAACATCCGTGAGCTGTGTGCTTGCTGTTTTGCATGTGTGTTGCTATCCGTGTGATGCATGTGTGTTGCTTTGCTTTTCCTTTTCTGCATGTGCTTTGCTTTCTTCTTTTTTTTTTCTGTTTCTGCATGTGCATGTGTTACATCTTGAGTTCCAGCTTG
Organism: Carya cathayensis; assembly: GCA_011037825.1. NCBI lineage: Eukaryota > Viridiplantae > Streptophyta > Magnoliopsida > Fagales > Juglandaceae > Carya > Carya cathayensis. The sequence goes on from QGSO01000209.1 coordinate 2,446,877, forward strand.
TTTTCCTGCTGCCGAGAGTTTCATTTCCTCCATGTGCCGTGAGTTGCTGTCATGCTTGTTCTGAGTTGATGGTTTCTGAATGAATGAGTTGCTGCCCACGTTAATCTGCATGTGTTTTCAAGCTGTGAGTTCCAGCATGTGCATGTGCTGCTGCAGTTTAGCTTTAACTTTCTGCATTTGCTTTGTTGCTGCTGTGCATGTGTAAGTTGTGTGCTGCTGCAGTTTGTGTTGGTTTGAGCTGCTTTGCCGAGTGACTTTCTGCTGCTTTTGATCTTTTTATTTTTTTTTTCTGCATTGAAGTCTGCTGTCCGTGAGTTTGAGCTGCATGTAAACTACTGCACTGCATGTGAGTTTCTGCAAGTGTGATTCATGTGAGCTACCCGAGTGATGGTGAGTTGTTGCCTTGCTTTTCAGCCGTGAGCTACTTCTTCTTGCATGTGTGCTTCATCTTCTGCATGAGTGAGTTGCTGTCCGGTTTGTGCCTTTTAATTTTCTGCATGTGCATGGCAACTTTCTGCATGTGTGTTGCTATCCGTGGGTTGCTTCATGTCATTCTACTGCATGTGCTGAGTTTGCTTTTCCTTTCAAATCAATCAAGCACCGAAACATGCATGGCTCTCTAAGTCCAAACTCTCAAGCTAAAAAAATCAACTCTCCCACGTCTCTTTTCTCTCTTTTCTTATTTTTTTTCGGCTCTTTTTATCTTTTTGTTGAAACGTGGTTCCGTTTGCATGCAATTTCCATTTTGGTTTGCCGCGAAAGAAGCCTCCTTTCGTTTACTTTGTGTCGCATGTGTTTGTCCACCGAAAGCTATCCTTCCTTCTCTTCCTCTCAAATATTTATTTTCATGTAAAATAAATGCATTATAAATCTTCAAAAGCACTAAGTATGTCAGAATCATCAATTGACTCAAGTATTGTGATTTATTGCATAATTAAGTACTTAAATCATTTTTTTATTAAACAATTTATTCACTTAAGTAACTTAATCATGCAGTTTTTAGCGCTTCATCAGGAACCCTCGGACAGTTCGTGAACTTCACCTCTTGGTGAAGGAGAAGAGCCCAGATGTGATTTTTCTGTGTGAAACTAAATGTAGAAGAGAAAGAATTGAGTCCATCAGGGACAGGCTTAATTTTGAATCCTGCTTTTCAGTGGATAGTAATGGTAGGAGTGGTGGTTTGGCTTTTATTTGGAAGAAAGACATGGAGGCCGAGTTAGACTCATATTCACAACACCATATTTCCATCTCTGTTAAATCTGATAATATGAGCAATAAAATGATCTTAACTGGTTTCTATGGCCAACCTGCAACTGCAAAAAGAAGTGAAAGTTGGGACCTCTTGAGACTAATCCATACCAACATCAACAACCCTTGGCTGTGTGTAGGAGATTTTAATGAAATCCTCTTACAAGAAGAACAAATAGGCTCTAATGCTCGCCCCTTCCAACAAATGGAGGATTTCAGAGTGGCTCTAGCTGAATGTGGATTGAATGATATTGGCTATATTGGCTCCAAGTATACCTGGTGTAATAAGAGGGAGGGTGAAGATTTCACTAAGTCTAGACTGGATAGAGCATTAGTAAATGAGGATTGGCTGAACACCTAGAAACGTTATTAATTATGTTTCTTTCTTTCCTTTGTCCCTCTCTTGTAACATTAATTTTTTAGAATTGAAATCCTCTTCAATTGGGTCCCAACAAGAAGTTTTTTTTTAAATACTCTTAAATATTTTAAAAAAATCACAATATTAATAAAAAAATATTTACCTAATAACTAAGTAAAAATAAGTCTCAAGAGAAATGCTCAAGACTCATTATCAGAATACCAAGCATTTATCTCTATTCATATGGACAAGTATAGTTTGACATGTTTTCTGAGAAAGTAAAATTTGACCATGGTAGAGTTTCAGGGTTAACCATTAAAACTCAGAACAACACTAATAATTATCCCATCATCATGTCTATCCTAAATATTTGTTAGATAATTATTAGATATTATCTTTTAATTAGTACAATGAGAGTTGCCTATTTCAGCTGACTATAAAAAATAAATACAAAAAAAATTGTAAAAGAATAAAAACATTTTTTTATTTTGAAGAAAAGGTTGCCATGTGTTTTTTTAAAAGTTAATAAAAAATTGGAGTTTTAGAGAGAAAAATAACAAAGAGAGATGGCTGTAGAGAAAAGAAATTTTCAACTAATTTTAAGAAAATTCAGATTTTCAACTATTTTTCATACCACAGGAGAAGTGGTATAATTCAATTGATTTTAAAAGGGAATAAAAATTAAAATTTCATTAAACAAATTGTGAATTATGTCCGCATCAAAAGCTACTTTCATACGTTAGGCTATGCACATAATAACACCCAAAAATCTGCTCAATTAGTATACAAAAGCTTCATTAAAAAAATATAAAGAAAAAAGCTCAAAAAACAAGAGCATTTTCCCATTAAGCCAAAGGACTTAATTTAGTCTCAAAACTTGCAACTTCATCATCTACATGAACGTGCGAGCCGTTGATTTGGATCTCCAGTTGCTAGTCATGATGTGGTATCTTCTCCAACACCTTTGATCCCACTATTTAATGTTAATGATGAAGATTATATATCGAATAAGAATAAGATTTGCACATATACAACAAATTAAAAAAAGTAAATCAATATATAGTTTCCTTCTGTTTGTAGCTGATGTGTGTGTTGTTTGGTTTTGTTATGGCTTGAGTAGGTCACATTATCATCTTCAATATCTTAGTCTCTTTTATATGGCTACCTCCCTCTTCCCTTACACTTTGAACAATCTCTTAGCATAGCCTACTTAGTAGCTCTCATATCATAGTCGTATTATGATCGATTTACTATATTCACGTAGAGCAGTAAATGAATCATTTTGATCGATAATCCACTTGGTATTTTTTTGATTAAACTTAAATCGAACTTGATTTATGAAAAAACAACTCACATATCCGACAAAATTCGATTAAACTCGGCTAAGGCTCGTTAAGACCCTTAGCTGAGTCCACTCTTTAGCTCGAGTCGATTAAAGCTCATTCATACTTTTTTTAAAAAGCACATTCATACATTGATAAATGTGTATATATACATATATATCATGTATATATTGATTAATAATTTAAGCATAGCACCTTTTATAATTAAATATATATTATGTAATCTAATTACTTATGCCTATATATTGAATATACTTCATAGCTAGTTTAGAATTTGTACAATGATTAATTAGTAAGATTTAATAATATTGTATACTAGTATATATGAACCATATATGAAATGTTAATATATATTATCTTGTTATCTATATGTATTGGTAATTTATGCAGGCTTAAATTATTTGATTATTATGAATAAATATCAACTAGTTACATATTAATGATTTATAAATTTTTACAATTTTCTAATTCAATAAATGGTCTATTTGTTAGTTGTAAAAATTTCATTAAATATAGATCCTTATTTATCTATTTTCTTAATTATTAAATTTTGTTCAAAAAATTAAAAAATAAACAACTCCAGCTCGACTCAGCTCGGCTCTACTTGACTCGACTCGAGCTCATTTTTTGATCAAGTTCTAGTTGAAAATTTAGCTCACCAAGCTGAACTCAAACAAAGACTAGTTTTTTTTTTTTTTTAAAAAAGCCTTGAGTTTGAGTTTGATTTTTTTTTTTAATCCCAAGTCCAGCTCGATTACAAGCCTATATTCACAAGTTTGAAGAAAGTTTTTTTTTTTTTTTTCTAATTTTATTTTATGCATTCGGTCATGCATTGCCATTAAACATAATTTAGGCCCAATAAAATTAGCCATATTTTGACATTATTTATATTGGGTTATTGGGTTAGGTGTTACAGTTGTGGTCAATACAAGTATACTTATTATAGTGCAATATGTTTAGTAAGTAGAATAATGTAAACAACATGGAAAATATGCAAGTGTTATTATTGGATTTTTCTGGTAAAATCCAAAAAACCAAAATGAATAACCAATGACATTTTTCATTTTACGAAAACAAGGATTAATACAAATTGATTGTTGATAACATTGTACTATTTATATATATATATGCATTAGTAAACCATATCTCGTTCCTCCTCTTACCATCGTTTACAAAAGTGACTACCTTTATACATTTGAAATCCCATTTTAGTTTCCCAATAAAGATGAACCATCTTTTCCCAAACATGTTTGAGGGTGCAAGGTATACTTATTCCTATTATACCATGTTTTAATACAGTTTTATATCTTCATGATTTTTATTTTTTATTTTTATAGAAAATGAGGTTCTATAAGCTTTTGATGCATTTTTTCTTTCCTTCCCCAATGGACAAACAAACCATTATCAAGGTTTCTTCCTTTGTCTCTTTGGTTTTATTTGTTTATTTGTAAAAGTGAAGTAAAAGTGTTTCAATACATGAGCTAATAGAAAGTACTCCTTTAGTTTAAGGATATTTGTAAAGAGAATTATTACAGACACAAATAGATTGCACAAAAGTAAATACACAAATAGACATGACTTTATGGGATCCATTAGATCTACTGATCTACAATAAAAATAACTTATAATCTAATGTACCACATCAAATGACATCTGTCATAAATTTATGGGTTAATTTTTATATAATCTCTTTGTGACTAAAATATTTTCCATTTATAAAAGTATTGTGTCATAGTAAGAAGCGACAAGTTGCCTTGGCAAGCTTGGCACTACCTACAAATTTAAGTAAACAAATACAATTTGCACTCTCGTACAAAGGTTTTTCTACTTTGTACTCCTAACAACAACAAAACACTAATACTTTGCAAACTGTTTCAGCTTTTGGAAGTTCAATTATGACCGTTGAGATAAAACAAAACTATGGCACAATCATGAACATCAGATCTTAATAAAGGATGCTAAGTGTTAGTTTTTAGGTGTAACTTGTCAGTTTTGGAAAGTTTGAGTATGAATGTGTCCGTTATGATAGTTTGATGTGCAAAATTTGAAACTAGCTCTTGGTAGTTTTATGGTATGAAATTTATAACTTTTTCCTAAATCTAAGGGACATGCTTGCATACTCCTATCTTCCTACTCATAAGAAAATCTTACAATTGAAATGTAACTGAAGTAATAGTAACATAGCAAATGTTTATGTCTAGCTAGATTTTTCTACTACCAACACGTAGTCAAATATTGTTGACAATTAGAAACAACTCAAAAATAAAAAGTAAAGCAAAAGACAAAAATGTAGAATATAGAGGAGGATTGGCTACTTGGGTTTAGCTCTTGTTGAGACTGTGTATGCACCACTATAACCAAAGGTATCAATGCTACTAACATCCTTTTTGTGCTTAGGATCATTGTAAGGATGCTTAGAAGCACCCCTTGAAGCTCCAAGGTCACTTGTAGGAGACAACGCAGATGTGCCTGAAGCCACACTATTGTTTTGTAATATTGTTTCAAGGGCCTTTACCACTTCACTCATTGTTGGACGATCTTCAGGTGAATCTTCAATGCATTGCATAGTAATTTTCAAGAATTGTCCAAACCCTATAAGATTTGTTGTATCTCTAGTGAATGAATCAATCATATCCCACAAGCCATAGTGCTCTTCCTCGTCCTTGTTCATTGTTGTTCTCTCCTAATGAATGATGTACTTGCCCTTCTCAATCAATCGCTTGGATGTTAGCAATTCAAGCATAAACACTCCAAAGCTATAAACATCACTCTTCTCAGTTAATTGTTGAGTTTGTTAATATTCAAGATCAACATAACCCTGCAAGTAGAAGGCATTTTGCAAAAATTAAAATCAAAAGAGTATTCCAATGAATGCGAAATCTAAATTATATTACATAAGACATTTTTAATTTTGTTGTAGGATTGGAAATATTTGCATGTACTTTGAATTTTACAATACCATGCATGAAATAATAAAAATTTGTTTTGATATATGTTAATCTATGAATTCGGTTGCCTCAACTTCCTTAAAGTACTCTCTCTCTCTCTCTCTCTCTCTCTCTCTCTCTCTCTATGAGGTCAAGACCTTACAAATCTATTAACCACAATCATTATGCAGATGTTCAACCCCTGATTATCCTAAAAGTACTTGCTTCAATTGTGACGACAACACATTCACTAGCAGTAAGTTAACTTTGGTAAATGAACGAGTGGATTTTGTGAATAATTAATGAAGTAGAATAAACCCTAGAGTATCATGTTAATAAGAAAATAATTTTTTCTTTTGCCTCTACATTAAGTGCAAAAAGAAAAAAGTTATTGTTTCTTGCAATATATCATATTGAAGACCTCAATAATATGTAACACTCAACCCTTGGAACCACAAAAGGGAAATTTTACACCAGAGAGTAGACTTGCACAATCATCCATTTTAGATGAAATCCCTAAAGGGTTGCATTTCTTGACATACCAAAACATCCTGGTGATAATATGACTTGACCTTGCTAGGAAACTTAGCCAGAAAAAAAAAAAAAAAAAAAAAAAAAACAAGAACAACCTTATAAACCCTCCCCAACCCATTGTTGGCATCATAGGTCCAATTAGAAACTAAACAAACACTTTAGTCCTGCAAGAACATAAAAATATTGGGTTATGCCCTAATGAAAGGGTTGCCAACCTAATAGAAGCCTAGTTGATGAAATTAGGTCCTGACCTTGCTCCTAAAACCACTAGTAAAGTTATTCCTTTAACAATATTAGAACTTCTAATCCCAACTCATGCTTGCCCAAGAGACCCATAATACTAGGAAACCAACTCTTACGTACATAAACATGGAGTCCTAGCAACCTTAGGACTTCAAGTTGCCTAATTTCCCAAATAACATAAGAATCCTATTTCAAAGAGAAATCTTTAAGGAATAAAGCTGCCAGAAATTCCTGGCTAAACTACAACTTGAAAATCCTAGTAGGAATCAATGAAACCTTGGAATCACAATCTCTATAATAAAAGGTTGCATGAAGCCCCTTCAAATTCATCCAACCTCAAGCTTTTTCAAGAAATTCATCCCCTAAATCTCGGAATGTGATGTCAGCCTTAAATCCAAGAATACAAAGTTCTTCACCAACAAATATTCATTGTCATTCACCATAAAACAAATCATGTAGTGGAATTAATAAAATAATGATAATGATGATAACAACAACAATACTAATAATAGTATAATCTAAAAAGAAATACATAGGAGAAGCCAACATAGCTTTCACTTAAGCAGATAGCCAGACTCCACTATCCTATAGTTGAGTCTATCCTATTCCACCACCAAGGGCCCTAAACCGTTTTATTTTCCAAACACTCACAAACTCAATTTTTCTTCACTTGACTCTCTTTTCTCTCCTCACCCTCTTGGCTAACCAAATGTTAGGATTCCAAGGAAGAAGCAAAAACATAGAAGGGAGATGAAGATAGAGATCTAAACTAGAGTTGTGTTCGTGCGAAGCGAAGTGGTGATAAGAGGTTGAAAGAGGAAACGACATCGTGTCAAGCATTGGAGAGCAGCTATGCAAGTCAATAAAACTGGACGTTTTTATAAATGAGTCTGTCGTTTTGTTTGAAGTCATGTGAGTTTGTCGTTTAGAGTGAGGTGCAACGCACCGTTTAGTTTCAATGGTGCTACACATAGTGTCTTTTATTGAAGTATTTATGTGTTAGTTTCTTTGGTTAGTGATTTACGTTAGAATGGTACATGTCAGTTTATAGTTTTGTACCTAGTCTGTTACAAGGGTGTACGTAGACCTAAGAAGGAGAGTGAGGTGAAGGAAAGATCATTCTAGAAGATTGTTGATTTTGAATATTGTAAGGAGGTTGGGAAACCGTCGAAACTTTCCCTCATCAATTGATGTATGGCCTTCTGAGGCATTTTCACAAACAGCTTGTATCCATCACAATAGGGTTCTAACAATTGGTATCCAGAGCCGACAATCCATGGAGGATGAAATTATTTTCGAGCAGCGAGAAGAAGCCTTACAATGGTGGGTAGACTCTAATGAAAAGAGTCTTCAGGAGCTTAATAACTACTTGAACGATTGATAGATATGTTGCTTAATTGGATGGCAAAGCAGAACAATATTCCTATTCATAATGCTATTATCGAACAATTAGTGAGTTTAAAGGTTCAAAAACTAAAGCCAGTAGTTGTTGAAGACCAGGAGGACAAAGAAGACTTGGCAGCTACAGATTCAATTGAGGAAATACAAAAATCGGTACTGCACGAAGAAAATGGAATGTAGATTGAAGATGGAGTTGTGGAGAAAGATGTAAAGAAGGCTGTAGTGGTGGAGGAGAGTGCGGCAGTGTCCACAGAAGTTGTTCCTGAAGAAACCCCTCTTCCCTTTGTGTGATATCCACTCCTTCTTTCTTCTTCTTAATTTATGAGCCTCGATCTACGTGTCAAACTTCGGTCTACTTGTTGAGCTTTGGCCTACGTGCCGAGCTTCTATCTACGTGCTAAGCCTTATCCTAAGTATTGTACCTTGATGGCGTGTTCTGAAAGCTATCAAGTGGATTTCAAAGTAAGATAGATATTTTAAAACTTACGGATATTTTAAATATTATGGAAATATCTATAGGAGATATTTTCAGTATTATTAGATAAGCTTGTTTTTAAAGTAACACAATTATAATATTTTAATGAGCTCTGAAAATATTATAATGGGCTCTGGAAATATTATAATTGTGGATAATTACTTAAATTAAATATTTTAGTTGTTTTAAAATATTAAGAGGTTTAACTTTACATTGAAAACTCTTATTTAATTTAAATGATTTTATTCTCTTTGAGTAATTAACGATACTTTATCATTTTAAACAATGATGAAGAAATATGATTTTATAAACTTTAGTTTATAAAATAATATTCTATTTTAATTCCTCTCAGCGTTTTATTTAAGTGTTTTCTTTTAAATAAAACATTTACGCATTTTCAAATCAGTGTTTAAACTCATCGTTAGATCGTTTTGAGGATCCCGAAGCGAAGGATTTAGATTAAATACCCAAGCCCCTACCCTTTTCCCTTCACTTTTTCCTTCCTATTTTAATTCCTCTCAGTGTTTTATTTAAGTGTTTTATTTTAAATAAAACATTTACACGTTTTCAAATCAGTGTTTAAATTTATCGTTAGATCGTTTTGAGGATTCTGAAGCGAAGGATTTAGATTAAATACCCAAGCCCCTACCCTTTTCCCTTCACTTTTTCCTTTCTTCTTTTTCTCTCTTCTCTTTCCTCTCTCTTTCTCCCATGCACGTCCAGCCCATGCTTTGTTCTTCTCCACCGTGCGTGAGCTTTAGCTCTTCTAGCCGGCGCCACCTCCAGCCATCATGCCCACCTTCACCTTCGGCATTATCCTTCCCCATCGGCGACCACGACCTCACCAGTGGTGAGCTATATCGGCAGCCACCTCTCCCTCTTTCTCCCTCCAAACAAATGGGTTTTACACCCATGTTCTCCTCCTTGAGCCACCATACATGGTTGAAACAGCCACCAAGCACCACCAATGGAATCACCACATCATGGGCTTCCTCCCCATGTCTTTCATTTCCTCTAACTCTATTTCTTTCTCTGATGGGTCTCCACAACTAGCCATACGGTTGCACCACTGTGCACCACCGTACATGGCCATCCATGGTGTTTAACCATCATCACCTTGTTCCTCTCATCACCACTACCTTCCCCAACAAATTTCATGGCCAACAGAGCTGTGTACAGATCTCACTCTCCCTCAGTCTCCAACGCCGAGTTATACTTCAAGTGGCCAATCTGACACCGTGAGCCGCTGCCTGGCCACCACCTCATCACCACAGCTCCACCACATCTTCCTCTACCTTCCCCTAGCTTCCCACGAAGTTCTATGGCCTTCCTCCACCTCAAGCAAACTCCCACCATTTCGGATTCACTGTTCACAGCGTGATGTTGCCGTGCTCCGCCACCTTTGACCACCACAAGCGTACCATGAGCCTTTCTAAGACCACACCTAGTTATTCTCAAGCCCAAACCGCCACTTTACGTGGTGGATAGCCACCGTACGCGGTATTACCGCCACGTACGACTCCTTTGATGCTTGATCGTGACTGGCAGCTAGCGACGCTCGGGTTATCTCGTCAATGGTATAATTCTCTATCTTTAGTTATTTATGTTTAAAGTAGTTGATTGGTCAGACAGTAGACTGCGTAGTTAGTATTTGTGGAGTTCGCTGTGTAGTTGTGAAGTGAAGTGTAGTTGTGAAGTGTTGGGCTTGATTGTGTAGTATTGTCGATTGTGCTGTGAGTATAGGCGTGAGATGGTGTCGTAGTTGTGATACGGCATGAAACCTGAAAAGAGTACATGTGGAGCGTACTCTGTGTAGTGCAGCAATGCGCCATGTGATGTGCGCTGTAGTGACGTGTGGCATAGAATGAAGGGAGTGTGCGTGGAGCGTACTTCGTGTTGTATGGCGATGCACCATGTAGTGTGCATCGTAATGATAAATGTTGTAGCGAAGGGAGTATGCGTGGCGCGTACTCCATGTCGCGTAACGATGTACCGTGAGGTGTGTATCATAGTGATGTGAGTTGTAGTGTGGATGGAAAAGAGTTCACGTGAGTGTACTCTGTACTATGTCATGATACATCGGATGGTGTGTCACGAAGGGTTGGATGGCGTAGCGGAGAAGCGTGGAGTGTATGGTGTAGCATTGGGAAACTATGTAATAGTGTCCCGAAGCTGTGGTGATGTGGCTGTAGTCCAAGGTAATGGGCGTTTCCTTGAGGCTGACTTGTGGTTGAAAGTATGTATGAAGCGATGAAAAAGTATCAAAGAGTGCAGCGGAAGCATGATGGGCATCGTGCTATTATTCGGGAATTTGTCTCACGCTGCATAATGTGACAGAGGCGCATTTCTGGATGCAATCCTCTTGTTAAGTGGCAGGAACTGTGTAACAGTGTCCCGAAGCAGTGGTGATGTGGCCTGTAGTCCGAGGTGACGGGTGTCACATTATGGTTGACTATGGCTAAGAGTATAAGGAAGTGGTGGAAAAGTATCAAAGCGTGCAGCGGAAGCATGATGGGCATCGTGACGTGACTCGAGATTTGTCTCGAGCTGCGTGATGTGACAGAGGTGCATTTGTGGATTCAGTCCACTCCTATCAAGTGTTGAGATGAACTATTACAGGGCCGGGAAGTAGGAAGAATCCTATCAACCAGGTCTGAGCAAGTTGGTATTGGAGTATGGAGCTTGTTTATACAAGCAGGCCTTCATTGGAATTATAAGTTGCTCTTAGGTGATAAAAGTGGGGTAAGATGCTGGTGTCTCTGGTGAGACACGTGTACTGAACAGGTTTACCATTTATAATGGGTAATCTGTCCTGAGCATGGTTACATGGTGTTTTAGGCCCAGAGTTGGGTTGAATTCATGTAGCATGTCTGGATGGGAATGAGGATGTAGTATGGGCCAGGATACGTAAAGGTAGTAAAGGGGTAAGTAGTCTAAGGTTGGGATGCATGACTCTGTCGGTCGGAATCATGAGTCAGATTATGGAAATAGAAGAACGAAACAGAGGTCTTAGTGTCTTAACCCTAAGGTGAATCACTAAAGTTCACTTTAAGGAATAAGACCCTGAAGGTTTTAGTATAGTAAATGGCACGTAAGAGCCCAGGGATGGACGGAGAGTGTTCCAAGTGAGGCATAGTTCTATTTTTTAGAATAGTTACTTATGCATTAAATAGATGATGACGTAAGGTTATGTGTATGCATGTAGGTTGCCATCTAACATGCACACGAATAGACTGCATGAAATGAGTATGGCATGAATTCCAGGTAAGTAATACGTTCTTACTCTTCTAGAGTTTTTCTATATACAAATGAAGAACAAGACGAAAGCTTTTCTCTAAAAGGAAAATGAAACTTTTCTCCACGAATAAACGTTCTACGAAAGAATAAGAAATGAAATGTAAGTTTTCAAGTATAAGAATGTAGCGGTCTTCCTTGGTAGCCCCTCTTCGCGTACCCAAAGTATGTACGTGTATGCATGTGAATGGATGTTATAAGTAGTACGTATTGTATGTATGTTCACGAAAATAAACGAAAAGAAGCTTTAAAAGACAGGTAAGAACCGTTAAGGACTGTAAGGACTTAAACTGAAATGAAAAGAAAGAAAAGAAAAGAAAGAAAACAAAATTTTAAAATAACTCTCTTTCCTAAAAATGATTATTTCTAAAATAACTTTTTTAGACTCTTTTTGAACAACTTTTCTTAAAATAAAAGAAAGAAAACAATTTTCTCCTAAAGAAACTTCTTTTAAAGCGGCTTTTACAAAATAAAAGAAAGAAAACCATTTTTTCTTAATTAAAACTTTTATGAACCGAAAGAAATGAAGAACCGTAAGAACTTAAAGAAATGTAAGAACTGTAAGGACTGAAATGAAACAACGGATTGTAAAGGAAAGGAAATGACTATAAAGGAATGAACTGGCTGAATGTATGATGTATGAAAATACGTAAGGGCCACATGGACTGGAATGGAAATGGTACCAAATGAATGGACTGGACGGGGCAGATTGCAATGCCTGGTAAGTAGTACTGGTAGTGCACCCAGTGCTGCACCCTGACGGAATGGATTCCCAACCCGTGGCCACGGGCGGAATCTGGTCCAAAAGACTGCTAACCCCAGCACATGGGCCGTAACAGTGTGCAATGGCCAATGAAAGTAATAAGAATGAATGGATGCATGTTAAGAATGGATGCATGCATGTATGTATGAATGAACTGAATGCATGAATGTACGTAAGTAAGAAAAGATGAACGAATGAACGTATATATGCATGAATGTACGTAAAAAGATAAATGCATGAAAAGACTCTTTAAGAAATGAAGGCAGCGATGCGTGGGGAACTGTTTTAAAGAAGAAAGCATGTCTTAAAGAAAAACCTCACCTCGCAACGTTTTCAAATGAAAAGAAAAACGTATGCATGCTATGTAAGATATGTATGTATGGAATGTTAACTGCATGACTGAAAATCTATGTTACTATATTTTGACTGTATGAAGTAATGCTTACTAGTCATCGACTCATTTTAGTTTTTATGTGTGCCCTCCTAGGGACAAGATGAGCATGACAGGTCAAGACGGACACAACCTAAGGGAAAGAGCACGAAGGCCTAGGCAAGATCTTTTGTACAAGAAACTTTAATTATAAAATTTAATGTTTTCCGCTGTAATCTTTTAATTAAGAAAATGAATTTTATTTATAACATGGAGTTTTTTCTATCTTGACATGAATGGAAAAGAAATTTAAAAGGAATCGTAATTCCCGTCGATTTTTGTCAAAATCGTTATGAAAAGGACCCACCATAAGGATGGGTGTTACACTTTGCCCTTATAATTTCAAAATTGATTTCATATTCACTTTCAGATCTTCCTTCTCCTTCAATAGTCGGACCCAACAAAAACTCACACCACCTTCCTAAATCCTTAGTTAAATCCATAGATCCCTACAAAGATCCCTTACCATCACTCTCAAGGCAATCACTCGGCAAGATTTACTGCAATAGTTCTTTGAAGCCACCAAAGGTTATACGTAGAGGTATTCCAATTTGTTTTCCTCAATTGAGAATTCAGGGTTCTCTTGAACAACATGGCTTTGATAGGAATAGGCATTGGATGTTAGATCCTAATCCCCCGCCTTTTCAGACAAGTAGCCCAAACAAGGCATTCATCAATTTGATCCTTAAGAACCCTGAAGAAGATGCGAAGATCTGGCCACATAGATATGAATTTTCCTAAAGGTAACCTTGGGTCCAAGTGGAGATTTGATGATTACCTTGCATAGTCACAATACAAACACTAATGTAAAGCCATTTATGTTCACATTTTCCTACCACACATATTTTGTTGTTACTATGACAGTCAATGAATTCAAGATACTTGCAAATGATGTTGGCCTCAGATCTTTTAGAGCAATTGAAGTCCAATCGCTTGAAGCATTGAGATCACCCATTGAATCTGCTGCAAATAAGGCTTCCTTTCTCTCTGCCCAGTCGAGGCTTGGCGGTCCCATCTCTGACCTCGAGGGTGGCTGTGCACTTCTCATGGTTGAGTTTGTGGAGAATTTTAAGGGTACGAAACCATTTGCTCCTTATTTGCTTGATATATTGCCACTTAGAGTGGATTTTTAGCCCTTTGATAGAGAAAGAGAGCATATCCTTGTTTTTCCACTTTTCAATGTCAGATGCTATGTTGTAGGTTCCCCTCAGTGTATGTCACTAAATTTGGCTATCAAATATGATGATATTACCAATGCTTGCCCCCTTGTTGAGAATTTTAAGGATACTTGGTAGTAGTCTACGGTTCCAAAGAAGAAGCAAAAACCTAGAAGGGAGATGAAGACAAAGATCTAAACTGGAGTTGTGTTTGTGTGAAGTGAAGTGGTGATAAGAGGTTGAAAGAGGAAACGACACCGTATTAAGCATTGGTGAGTAGCTATGCCAGTCAATAAAACGAGATGTTTTGATAAATGAGTCTTGTCATTTTGTTTGGAGCCATGTGAGTCTGTCATTTAAAGTAAGGTGCTACACACCATTTAGTTTTTGTGGTGCTGTGTACCATTTCTTTTAATGAAGTGTTTTTGTGTTATTTTTTTGGTCAATGATTTACTTTAGAATGCTACAGGTCAGTTTATAGTTTTCTACCCAGTCTGTTACAAGGGTGTACGTAGACTTAAGAAGGAGAGTGAGGTGAAGGAAAGATCATTTTGGAAGATTCTTGATTTTGAATATTGTAAGGAGGTTTGGAAACCTTCAAAGCTTTCCCTAATCAATACACTTATGGCATTCTTAGGCATTTTCACAAACAGCTTGTATCCATCATAACAGGGTTCTAACACCAGCACCCCCCTATTACCTTTGTTTTGTCACACTTTCTCACCTCCCAAACAACACTTAGCTACTAATAACATATATAGAAGCTGGGAGTCTACAGGCATGCATGTTCATTTAGGAACAAATGCAAAAAAATTATGAGTATGTCTCATAAGTGGTTTCAACGAAGCATAGGAAAAGTGT
The DNA here is from genome assembly GCA_011037825.1 of Carya cathayensis. Taxonomy (NCBI): domain Eukaryota; kingdom Viridiplantae; phylum Streptophyta; class Magnoliopsida; order Fagales; family Juglandaceae; genus Carya; species Carya cathayensis. The sequence goes on from QGSO01000209.1 coordinate 2,461,911, forward strand.
GTGTTAATTAAAGGTGGAATAAAATGCATGTGTTTATTTAGGAAGGAAATAAAGTCTAAGGTGGTTTTAGTTTATTAGGTTGAATCTTGTATTGTGGCATTAAAAACTTGATAATGTTTGATGTGATTTTTGGTGAAAATAATGAGAGTAGGACTTGACCATATAAGGGAAAAGGAAAGCTCGAAGACTAGGTACGTACTTATTGAAGTTAGGGGAATTTGAGACTTTAAGTGAAAAGTATTGAAAGTTGAAAAGAAAATGTGTTGGATTGGCACTAGGAGATTCGACCATATAGATTTTTTAGTGCTTAATTCTGTATATATTCTATGACATTGAAAAGAATTTTTACAGATAAAAGTAGGTTTTTAACTTTTATTAATAATATTTATGACTCTTGTATTAATATTATTGGGTAGAGATATAATAACACTTACCATCGTGCTTTTGACTTGAGTTGAAATGTGGCCATTCAAAGCATCTGATACTAGCTTAGACAAGCCAAAATCTGCAACCTTTGCAATCAAATCTTCATCCAACAGAATATTTGTGGACTTAACATCTCTATGGATAATAGGAGGATTGGCATGCTCATGTAGGTAAGCTAGTCCAGTGGCTGAACTAAGAGCAATGTAGAGTCTTCTGTTCCAATCAAGATAAATGCCAGATTTCCCTAGAGTTCATATTTAGGCAAATAGTTTCCTATATATTAGATATTTACAAAGAGTTGATTAAATTGATATGAATGTACATACGTACCTGATAAGCCATCTCTAATTGTTCCATTAGGCATAAATTCGTAGATCAGCATCTGCTCTCCTTGTTCAATGCAAAAACCCACAAGGCCAGCAAGATTCTTGTGATGAACTCGGGAAATCAATTCAATTTCAGTCTTGAACTCAAGTTAACCCTGCGTTGATCCTTGTTGAGCTCTTTTGATAGCAACAACTAGTCCATCAGAAAGCAACCCTTTATAAACCTGGAGAGAACATAAAAGCATCAGCAAATGGTTCTAGCGGATTTTCAAGAGCTCTTTTGATCCTTGTTGAGCTCTGGCAATTATTTGTGCACTTTCAAAGTTCATCATAAGAGAACCATCTTGCACCTTTTAATTGTGGTGCTGCCCCACTGCTATCATTGCCACTTGATGTCCAAGAAGGATAAAGAGAAAATTAGCCATATAAGCCAACAAATGCGTGATGTTCCATCTTCCTTAGATACATAGTCCTGAATTTGAACTATACAATCAATTACAAGAAACTAATTAATTTTAATAATTATTTACCAAAAGGTGTACTAAATCCAATGGCTTCTTGTGCACATTTCTTTTGTCGAACCACATATATCCTTACTCCAAGGAGTCCTAGAACCAAAATGGCACAACAAGTAATTGTTGTCCCAATTATTACAAGAGTGCGAATGGAAGTTCGGCCTCCACCTTTGGCTGAAGAACATTTTCAATATTGTCAGGTAGAGATATAATTTTCAGTCTCACACACACGGAGTAAAGATATGATTTGAACCTGGGAAAGCGTATGGGTCTGCAATAAAAAAATCGGCTCCAAATTGTTGAGGTAGCTTAAGTTTATGAGTACTCATGGTGAACCCAATTCTCTGAATCTCTAATCGATTAAAGTATTTTCCGGTTGAGGGAAAGAGTGATAGTTGCACTTGAAGATAGTCATCAAAATTGAATCTAGTACCATTAAATATAAACTAAACCTGGAAGGAGACTCAAGTTCATCCACAATCTATTTTCTAGTAAAGTAAACACAGTTGCATTGGACAATTCACTAAAAAGTGATCCTCCAACGTATAATGTCCCTTTATATGCATAGGCACATTCACAATTCCGAGGGTTACAATTTTGATCAAGAGGACATGATGTATTTTCACAATGAGCCACGCTAGTAGAATAGGGCATTGGTGTTGGATGATTTTGCTAGCAGTAAGTAATCAAGATAGTATAGTTGTTACATGCTGGGTTTCCTCTTAGTCTGAAGTACATCAAATTGACAAAGAAGGTTGATGGAGAAGAAAATACACATCATATTTTCAAATTGAACATTTAAGGGCCATGAATTCACTTACATGAACGATATATTCTATTTAGTGTCCTCTTTTATGAAAGAAATGCTGTTGTTTTGTAAATCAACAAGCTTCAGTTGTGGGCTAATCTTTTCATGCACACCCATGTCCAATGTGTCATTAAATTTGTTGTTTCTCAATCTCCTGAGAATGAGTTATCAAACTAACAGTTAACTTCTCTTTATTTCATAATACCGATGCTCTCGCCCAGGGTTTCTCTCTACTGTATCTCTCTGCAGTAATCTAGCGATTAGAGCTTTTCCGCCCAGGGGAGGGCTGGAGCTTCGTCTCCTCCCTCCCTCAGCCTGTCCAGCCGGTGTTTTAATGGTTTTTTCCTTAGTTGTTTTTAGTTTTCCGGTGAAAGTAGCTAGATGTTCCGATCTGCTGTTCTCCGGTCATTTTCAACAGCCACGCGCCCCTCCATCGGACTCCCCAGCTGCCGATCTACAAGTCAGTGGAAGAAATCTTTCTTTCCGTTTGACGCGTGTAGCTCACGCGCGACTTCCAGTGCGCGTGGGCCTCACGCTCCGCCGCGTCTATGGGTGTTTCCAGGTGTCACGCGCGGCGCCTCTAGGACCAGGGACTCCGGACCTTTCAGATCCGTGTGTTCTTTTGTTCCTTAGCGTCGCGCGTGATCTTCACGCACCACCACTGTCAGCGGTGGTACTTCGCCGGTGTATCGGATCATCTTCAAGCTACTTTTCTCTTATGTTCCTGCTTTTCCTAACCTGTGATCAAGATAATGTGTTCGTGATAGCCTCTTGCAGTTGGACCAGATCAGCAAAATGCAGCGCCCTTCTCTGGATTGCGGCTTTAGGTCGTAGGTTTATAGTCTGTTTATCAGACTATGTTGTAACCGCTTTTATGCAGCATCCCCACGTGGGATTGGGTTGGAGCCAATTTTTTTGCGAGATAACCCGCCTTGTTTTTCTTTCTAGCCCTGGTTTTGTTTGTTCTGGGAAGATTGTTGGGGACTCCCACCTCACTGAATCTTGTGTCATTGTAACTACATAGTTTATCTAAGAAATAGTTTGCTTGCCAAGAAAAAAAAAAAAAAAACTTCTCTTTATTTCATAACATTCTTATGAACCTATACCAATAATATATCAACTTACACTTGCTGTAATTGTGGAAAGCTAAACAAATCTCGTGGTATGAGCCCTTGAAGTGACCCATATTCCATAACCCTGTGCACCAATCACATGATAGTGGTGAGTATTGCTAAAATTTGAGGAATTTTCATTTGTGAACGATTGAAGACATACAGAGTGGTGAGTGTTGGTAAGGTTGAAAACCACATTGGAGCTTCTGATGGCTCAAATGGGTTATTACTAAGGTCCCTAGTAAAATAAACCATCATACAAGATTCATCAATACATAAAAAGAATAAATTCCTCGAACATAAAATTGGCAATTGCATGCAATACTATGCCATCAACTTAGATATTAATAAGGTTATATATTTTTTTCTTTAATAATTAAAGATGTTAAAAAAATATTTAATAAAAAATTACTAAAAAATTAACGAGGACGCCGAGCAATAAAGGTTGGACCGTTCGCTAGCAGCATCCTTTAGGATTGCCCAAAAATAAAACAAGTTTTATATTCCATCTACGTACAAAAGAAAGTCAATAAATATTTAATACGTGTGCATCACATTTTAGAAATTAAAAAATAAAAAATTGTATCAGAAATAACATAAAAAAACAAAATAAGCAAAATCAAAATTTTAAAAAAAAATCAATCCTATAAAAGTTTCAATTTAAAAGAAATATCATTTTTACGATTTAATTTCAATTTAAACATGTAACAATATTTAATATATATATATTTTCTTTGTGATTAATAAAGTAATTTTTAATGATATTAAAAAATTTTGAAAAAAAATATTAAAAAATTACATTAAAAAAATCCATTTTTATATTAACGGTAGCTTCGTAGCGGCTGCCTTTACAGAAAAAAAACTGAAGTTTTCAATCTAGAAATTAGCAAAGTTCTAAAACGCCTCGATTCGTGTCAAATACTAGGGGTGGGCAGCGGGGGCCCGCCCCCCGCTACCCCGCCCCCGTCCGCCCCGCCTCCGCATGGGCGGACGGGGTACCCCGCACCGCACATGCCGGGGCGGGGGACCTCGCCCCTCATGAAAAACACTAAGCGGGGGCGGGGGGCGGGCAGGGCTCAACCCTGCCCCGCTTTTCCCCCGCCCCGCACATTATATTTATACTAATAAATATATATTTATATTTTTCAAATTGTATATATATAAAAATATATTACAATTTGTTGGACTTATTCACAAGAGAGTGAGACTTGTGAACAAGATTGCATATGGCTTGAGCACCCTAGGCCACCTTTAAAAATTATAATGGTAAATGTGCGGCCATATGGCTTGAGCACCCTAGGCCACCTAGTGAGACTTGTGAACAAGATTGCATATGGCCGCACATTATAATGGACGGGGCAGGGTACCCCGGCACCGGACGGGGTACCCCGCCCCGTCCATGAGAGGGGCGGGGGGCGGGGGCAAAAAAAGCCCCCCCGCCCATGCGGGGGCGGGGGGCGGGTGGGGGGTGGCCCCGCCCCGGGGGGGCGGGTAGCACCCCTATCAAATACTCATTAGAGCTTAGTTGAAACGTCTTTTAATAGTTGAATAATGAAAAAAATATTTAATTTGATCAAAGCTGAGCTATTTTAATATTTAACCGTAAACTTTAGAGAGGATTGAGTACTGGCGAAAGAAAGAAAGAAAGCCTTTTTTCTGGACAACAAACATTTGTACAAAACTAATTATATGTCAGTAAGTCTTCTCTTCTTTTCTCTCTAGGAAAAGGAGGTGAAGTGGGGTCCACCAAGATTCTAACAGAATCAGTGGTGGTAGAGCGTGAGGGAGCATAACGGTTTTCCTTGCTGCAGACTAGAGGCAGAGAGTGGTGGCCTCTGGTTGTAGCACGGCGAGGTTTGCTTGCAATGGAGTGATTGAGGGAGGTTGATGCCGTGAGGAAGTAAGAAGTAGAAGGAAGATGAATGAACTCGAGGATCGGTGGAAGAAGTTGAGGTTGACGGAGGAGGAAGCTCTGAACATTGAGTTGGATGATGAAGGTCCAGGAGAAATTAAATTCAAGGAAGAGGTGTGTTTGGTAGGGAAAGTCTGGATCGAGAGGAAATTAAATAAGGGAGTGAATGAATCGGTTATGGCAAAAATTTGGAAGATCAGTAGAAGGGCAAAGTTCCATGTAGTGGGGACGAACATCTTTGTGGTAGAATTTGGGTGCATAACGGATAAGCTGGGAATTATGGACGGGAGACCTTGGCTCTTTGATGATCATTTGTTTGTACTTCTGAACTATGATGGATGCATACCTCCACATAGGATGCAGTTTAACATAGAGAGATTCTGGCCGGTTACAAATGTCTGGGATGCCCATCAAGTGTATGAACAAATCTAAGGGGAAATTGGTGGGTGGTACAATTGGTAAAGTAGTTGAGGTTGAGACAGGAGATGATGGGTGTGGATGGGGGCTCTATCTAAGGGCTCTAATCGAGATAAACATTAAAAAACCACTAGCCAGAGGTAGAACCATCACTCTGATGGGGAGGAGCTTCTAGATCCCATTGAGGTATGAGAAACTGCCTCATTTCTGTTTTAGTTGTGGTTGTATTGTGCATGATGAGTCAGGCTGTAAGGGGGAGAAGGAAGGAGAGGCTCAGTTTGGGGCTTGGTTAAGAGCAGGGAGTAGGTCGATAAAAAATGAGGGGAGGAGGTACAAGGAGAGGTCAATGAATGTTTCTATGAGGGGGGTAAACAGTGAGGAAGGAAGTGAAGAGTCTAGGGGGGGGGGGGGAAGGGTTGAAAAAGAGAATGAAGGGGGAGGGGTGATTGGAGTGGAAGGGGATAGTGTCACTCAGGAATATGACTTGTTAAATATGAGAGTGAGTGAAAAAAAGGGAGAGGATGTGGATGAGGGGGAAACATGGCTGAGTGAGAGAGTCAAGGGTGATGTTATTGAGGAAGGGAAGGTGAAAGGTGTTAAGAAGAGGATCTTAAAACAAAGTTTAGAGGAACATAAAGGGGTGAATGAGAGCATTTTTCTGTCTAAAGTGGAAAAAAGAGGTAAGGGGAGGGGGGTCTGGAAGAAAAGAGCAAATGGGGGGTTTGATATTGCTGTGAGATAACTTGCTTGAAATAGAGGTGGTGAACTATTCAGTATGGCATATAAGTGCATGGATCAAAGAACTAGACAATGTAGAGAGATGGTTGTTAACAGGGTTTTATGGCCAACCCGATGCTTGTTTGAGGGAAGAAACATGGACTCTCTTAAGTTCACTAAAGCCACAGAGTGATAAAGGCTGGTGTGTGCTAGGTGATTTCAATGAAATCCTAGCAAATGATGAGAAGTATGGGGGTAAACAAAGACCAGAGAGGCAGATGGAAAGATTCAGAATGGTGCTGGAAATGGGAGGTTTGTATGACTTGGGCTGGAAAGGGGACAAATTCACATGGAGTAACAAGCACGAGGATGAGACTTTTACAAAAGAAAGGTTAGATAGGGTGGTAGCCAACTCAATATGGTTGGAGAATCATGCTGAAGGGTGGGTGGAGGTGCTAGTGGCTAGGTCTTCAGATCATAGACCTATCCTACTGAATAAGAGTCTGAAAGGAGGTTTGGGGGCTAGGAAAAAGAGGCTGTTCAGATTTGAGGCAAGTTGGGCTCTAGATGGCAACTGTGAAGACATTGTTAAAACAGTTTGGAAAGAGGACACTGAGGTAGGGACATCTACAATGGAACTTCCTCACAAACTGTCTAAGACTAAAGGTGCTCTTTTGAGTTGGAGTACACAATTGGCTTATGATAAAAAAAAACTCCTAACAGAGAAGACTGCACATTTGAGAGAGCTACAAAAACTAGAAGGAAGTCACAATTATGCAGCTATCAAAAACCTTCAAAAGGAATTAGGGATATTGTTGGCTAAGGAGGACTTTGAGGTGGAGGCAAAGAGCCAAGGTGAATTGGTATCAACATGGAGATAAGAACACAAAGTTCTTTCACTGTTGTGCTAATCAGAGAAGGAAGGTGAATAGGATCCAAGAATTTTCTGATGAGAAGCACAAAAAATACACCAATCCAGAAGAGTTGGCAGGGTTTTTCAAAGCCTATTTTGAGAGATTGTTTTCTTCATCAAATCCTGGATATGGTGAGGTTGAGAATTGCTTAAGAAATCTAGAGCCTTGTGTTACTAGCAGAATGAATGAACAGCTGTCTAAAGCTTTCACTAGAGAGGAAGTTGAGGCAGCTATAAGGCACATGGCACCATACAAGTCACTTGGACCCGATGGCTTTGGGGCCTGTTTTTTCCAGAAATACTGGCACCTTATAGGAGATGGAGTCTGCAACTCAGTTTTGGACTGGTTGAATGGTAATTCTCTATCCCCTCTGGCAAACCATACTTTCATTACTCTTATTCCTAAGAAAAAAGAACCCAAGTTGGCAAGTGATTTCAGACCTATAAGCCTATGTAATGTGGCTTACAAAATTATGGCAAAAGCAATGGCAAACAGATTAAAAAAGGTGCTAGATATCATCATCTCCCTTAACCAAAGTGCTTTCATACCTGGGAGATTAATCTTGGGACTCCGATGCTGTCTACGACTTGGTGAGTCTTGGGACTCGCTACTCATCTTCTATAATTGCTTTTTCCCAGCGGGTACAAGCCAAAAACCATGAGGTTGAAAGGCTTAAAGAACAAATTGTTGTACTTCAACGAATTGTTCAAGAGTCTCACACCAGGGAAGGAATCCTTCGGCAGCAGAATAAACAGCTGAAAACTCTACTGGATTCTTCATTCCGCTTGCCAGTTCCCATGAATAGGGATGACATGATATTGTATGAAGAGAATGAGAGTCTCCAACATGAGGCTAAGAATCTCAAGTTTATGTAGAAGCATTTTATAAAAAAAAATCTCTTTATATTTATGAACTCTGGTTTTATCCTTTAAGAGATATTCGTAATATGCTTCATACCTATTTCTCTTTTAATCATACGTAATCCATCTTCTGGTAAAGGTTTTGTGAATATATCTGCTAACTGATCATGTGTGTTTGTGAACTATAACACTATATCGCTTTTCTGCACATGATCTCAAATAAATTCAAGCCTAATGAAGATTAAAATCTCAAGCCTAGTATTTGGTGCATTTCCTAAGGACATGTAGATTTACAACCCAGAGACGTATTGCTCTGATACCACCCTGTGACGCCCCCAAATTCCGCTTGGGATTGAACGGACATTTGGAACGTCGAGACATGCAACACAAGGTTACCTGCCCCCGTTCATGACATATAAGATGCAATGTTCCTAACATGCATCTAGCATTATGCAATATTCGCAGCGGATAATTTTTTTCTTTAGCAATACTATGCACCAAACTAAAAATATCCCAAATACTTGAAACATATTTCATACATAAAGGCATACTAAAAAGCCGTGATCACCACACTAGTCTAAAATGGTTGTGATCAAAAGAATACTTGAGATACAACTCCAAAAGTAAAGTATTAACCTAAGTTAAATACTATACCATCATCAACATCGCACCGTGGTCTAGTCGTACGTATTCAGTTGGTCAGATTTCAATTCTCCTTTGGGTCCTGTAACAAGATCTACCATTCGGGGGGAATGGTAGTTGGGACTACCAAGTGAGATTTGATTACAAATCTCAGTAAGTTAACATAAAACTCACACACAGGTTAAAAATGCATGCATGGCAGTTAAAAGCATAAATGCATAAGTATAGTCATACATAAGCATAGCATAACTTGACATATAGCATGACTTAACCAGAACTTAAACGTAACTGAACTTGACTTAACATGGCATAAACTTAAGCTTAAAACATAACATGAACAAACAACATAACATGAACGTGAAACATAACATGGACATGAACATAACATAACATGAACGTGAGCTTGAACGTATCATAAACGTGAACATAACATGATGTGAACATGAACTTGGAACATAACATGAACATGAACATAACATGTACGTGAGCATAACATAACATGAACTTGATCTGAAACTTGACTTATCATGCACTTGATCTGAAACTGAACTTAACATAAACTTGGAATCTTATTCAATTGTCTTGATTAATAACGTGCGTTAATACGTACTCCACAGTTGTTGTGGCCCCACGTATTCAAGTAACATAAAACATAATACGTACTCCACAGTTGTTGTGGCCCCACGTATTCTACATGTCACAATTGCTGTGTCTCATGTAGTGTATGCTCCACAGTTGTTGTGGCCCCATACTTCATGTAACATAAAATATAATACGTACTCCACAGTTGTTGTGGCCCCACGCATTATAAGTAACATAAAATATAATACGTACTCCACAGTTGTTGTGGCCCCACGCATTATAAGTAACATAAAATATAATACGTACTCCACAGTTGTTGTGGCCCCACGCATTATAAGTAACATAAAATATAATACGTACTCCACAGTTGTTGTGGCCCCACGCATTATAGTAACATAAAATATAATACGTACTCCACAGTTGTTGTGGCCCCACGCATTATAAGTAACATAAAATATAATACGTACTCCACAGTTGTTGTGGCCCCACGCATTATAGTAACATAAAATATAATACGTACTCCACAGTTGTTGTGGCCCCACGCATTATAGTAACATAAAATATAATACGTACTCCACAGTTGTTGTGGCCCCACGTATTATACGTAACATAACATGTCTTATCTTTCTTAATGCATGAGATATTATTTAATATCATATACTTTTCTAACATGGCGTATCTTGTAAATGGCACAATATGATTTAATCATAAACATTTAATGGCATACATGTATCATATGGCATACTTAACATGGCATACTTATAACATACAACATTGTATGACAGAAAAGATTGTGTAACAGATAAATATTCATGAGAGATTAAATCATACGTAACAGATAAACATGTAATGACATAGCATGACATGGCATATACGATAACATACATACATAAATTGTAGTTCCCTTACCCATCACACATACACAATAAACTGATAGTAAGTTAGAGGCTAACTTACCTCGATCGTCGCGTTCTATGAGAATAGAGGCGAAACACGAGGAACTGCACAACAGCTGGAAGAGGAACACTCAAGTCCTTAAGATTTTCACTTCTGAACTTAATTGCATATTATGAGCACTTGCAACACCACGGCAACGTGAGGTTTCACTATACCCAGAAGAGATAATTTGACTTCAGAAAGCCTTTGCACTAAAACAAGTTCATTAAAATTATCAATAATAACCAAACAAACAATTCCTTTCTCAATCCATATACTCTTAGCCATAGTCAACCACAAGATGACACAATCACCCCGGACTATAATCCATATCATCACTGTTCGGGACACTGTCATACAGTTTCCCAACACTACACCATACGCTCCACACTTCTCTGCTACGCCATCCAACCCTTCGTGACACGCCATCCGGTGTATCACGACCTAGTACAGAGTACACTCACGTGAACTCTCTTCCATTCACACTACAAAACCCATCACTGCGATACACGTCTCACGGTGCATCGCTACGCGACACGGAGTACGCGCTACGCGTACTTCCTTCGCTACAACCTCATCAACACGATGCACATCACACGATGCATCGCCATACACACGGAGTACACTACATGCGTACTCCCTTCCTTCTACGACCACATCACTACAGCGCACGTCGCGCGGCGCGTCGCTGCATTACACAGAATACGCTACACGCGTATTCTCTTCACACAACCCGCCGTATCACATCTACGGCATCCATCTCACGCCTATACTTCACAGCACAGTCCACAAAATACACAATCAAACTCAACACTTCACAACCACACTTCGCTTCACAACTACGCAACGAATTCCACAAATACAACTACACAATCCACAAACCAACCAACTATTTTAAACGTAAAATAACTAGAGATAGAAGGTTATACCATCGACGGGATAACCCGTGCGTCGCTCGTTGTTCGTCACGAACATGCGTCGGAGGAACGTACGTGGCGGCGTACGGTGGCTGTCCACCACATAAAGTGGTAGTTTGGGCTTGAGAAAGGCTAGGCGTGGTCTTGGAAGACTCATGATTTTACAGCTGTCGGTGAAGAACAAAATACGTGATTTACGGAAAAGATAACTATACGCGTGATTCCAGATGAGGGTAAAGACAGAGAGATGTGATTGCTGTCGGGAAAAATCCAAAACTGATAATTTTAGCGGGCTGTTACATCCTCCCCTCCTAAAAAGAAGATTTCGTCCTCGAAATCGACGCAAGTACAAACGTAAAACACGCTTAAAACACTGTAGATAGTTTGAAAAAAAAGAACCGTCCGTGACCCGACAAGTGCTGCAAAGTCTCGGGCCTACTCTATGAATTTAATACAGCTGGCGATTTGAACAAACGCCTGATGTTGATGACAACCGTGATTGAAGGCTTTGAGTTTCTATAAAGAAACAGGATCATCTTCATCCATCGGAAAGAAAAAAACATCGCTTCTTGACCTGTGTTTTGTTTTTCCATAACAAAAAATGGCTGGGCAAAACTCTTCCACTAATGTTCCAGACTTGAATCAGGAACCCTTGACGCATCAACCATCAATCTTCTCTCCTGAGGTCGTCAATACTACGATAGGAGCAGCGAACTGTTCTTCTAGTAGGACTGATTCTGAGATTATTACAGAATCATGGAAGCTCAGTAGTCAATATGCTGCCTCTGTTACGATCATGTCTCGGAGGTTACTGGCGAGGGTAAGTGAGATTGATCATCTTAACATCCAAATATCTGAGTTACAACAGAAGCTTGCTAATAAGGATAGAGAAAATAAAAGGCTACAGCAAGAAAACCAAGAGTTGAAGAAATTTGCAGATTGGTATGCTCATGATCTGCAACCACGAATAGAAGACTGGAACGAGAAAGGATTCAGATACAGGGTCAACATCGGCAGATAACAGCAGAGGTTCATCGTTTCTAGAGAAATAGGGACAAACTACTGTTAATCTAGCTGGCTTAGTAAGAAACTTTTGACAAAGCGTGTCCAGCAGATCTTGTATTTCTTTTGACTAAAATAAGATTTGAAGAGAAACTAGTTTGTCTTCTTCTTTATGTTATCTCTATAAAATCAGTCTTCAACTCAATCCAATATGCATCAAAACTTATTCTCATCTCTATAACTCCTCTGCATTCCTTCACATTCTCGCTTTAAGTTTTCAGTTCTTTCTAATGGCTCAATCTTCTAACATTTCCTAGATCCATCCATGAGGTATTCAGCACCTCAACCTCCTGTCCTTTCTGCAGCTGCCATAGGTGCCATGCTGCAGCAAGAAAATACTAGTATGGCTAATAAGTCAGACTCCGATGCTGTCTACGACTTGGTGAGTCTTGGGACTCGCTACTCATCTTCTATAATTGCTTTTTCCCAGCGGGTACAAGCCAAAAACCATGAGGTTGAAAGGCTTAAAGAACAAATTGTTGTACTTCAACGAATTGTTCAAGAGTCTCACACCAGGGAAGGAATCCTTCGGCAGCAGAATAAACACTGAAAACTCTACTGGATTCTTCATTCCGCTTGCCAGTTCCCATGAATAGGGATGACATGATATTGTATGAAGAGAATGAGCGTCTCCAACATGAGGCTAAGAACTCAAGTTTATGTAGAAGCATTTTATAAAAAAAAATCTCTTTATATTTATGAACTCTGGTTTTATCCTTTAAGAGATATTCGTAAATGCTTCATACCTATTTCTCTTTTAATCATACGTAATCATCTTCTGGTAAAGGTTTTGTGAATATATCTGCTAACTGATCATGTGTGTTTGTGAACTTAACACTATATCGCTTTTCTGCACATGATCTCAAATAAATTCAAGCCTAATGAAGATTAAAATCTCAAGCCTAGTATTTGGTGCATTTCCTAAGGACATGTGGATTTACAACCCAGAGACGTATTGCTCTGATACCACCCTGTGACGCCCCCAAATTCCGCTTGGGATTGAACGGACATTTGAAGCGTCGAGACATGCAACACAAGGTTACCTGCCCCCGTTCATGACATATAAGATGCAATGTTCCTAACATGCATCTAGCATTATGCAATATTCGCAGCGGATAATTTTTTTCTTTAGCAATACTATGCACCAAACTAAAAATATCCCAAATACTTGAAACATATTTCATACATAAAGGCATACTAAAAAGCCGTGATCACCACACTAGTCTAAAATGGTTGTGATCAAAAGAATACTTGAGATACAACTCCAAAAGTAAAGTATTAACCTAAGTTAAATACTATACCATCATCAACATCGCACCGTGGCTAGTCGACGTATTCAGTTGGTCAGATTTCAATTCTCCTTTGGGTCCTGTAACAAGATCTACCATTCGGGGGGAATGGTAGTTGGGACTACCAAAGTGAGATTTGATTACAAATCTCAGTAAGTTAACATAAAACTCACACACAGGTTAAAATGCATGCATGGCAGTAAAAGCATAAATGCATAATATAGTCATACATAACATAGATAACTTGACATATAGCATGACTTAACCAGAACTTAAACGTGAACTGAACTTGACTTAACATGGCATAAACTTAAGCTTAAAACATAACATGAACAAACAACATAACATGAACGTAAACATAACATGGACTGAAATATACATGAACGTAGAACATGATAACATAAATGAACTTGAAAATAACATAAACTGAACATAACATGAACTACTGGAACATAACATTACGTGAACTTGA